>JASEVX010000002.1:92679436-92825031 GCA_031761405.1 Serripes groenlandicus
ATTCCTGAGGGAAATAGAGCTTGAAGTTCCGAGAATTCAAGTTGAATTCCAAAGCAATATTTCACAAAACCTTAAATTCATTTACTATGGCTCGCGGTCAAAAACACTGTTCCTTTAAATTATTGTGCGAGCATAACCATGTACACGCTCTCTAGACAACCGCCACATTTCGCATAATACCATATAGCCCCCTCAATGATTACTCTTATAAAACGCTAGAAATGTAGCCCTATCTTGATTCTTTGCATACTACTTTCCGGACTGACAATCTGAAGATACTTGTTATGTATGTATTTCCATGTGCTTTCTTGGTGACACGTTTTTTGTAAAACCCGCAGACATTTTTGTGCAGACAGTCTACAGCTATAATTGAATTTTCTAAAGCTCGTTTAAATCCATTTCTCTATTCAGAAAACTAATGTTTTCTGGTTGTAAGGATGACATTTAAAATTGTGTAGATGACGGAAAAATAATCATTTTGTTTCTGTTCGTGTATTAATCAAGTGTTTTCGACGTTCTGTTCCTTTATACGAAATACTTAAATAAAGGTAGTAATGGCTGCCCTCCTTGGCGCTGAGGGTTGCGAGGTACCTTATAAGAATTACTGGTTGATGTCAGAATAAATGGAGCAGTAGAACTGTTAACTTACCAAGAAAACGCCGTGATATAACTGAACAATTGTTGAAAGCGTCGTGAAGCACCAATCAATCAATCGATCCTATATGCGAAATTTGAAACACATATATTTTACTTCGTTTGAATAGAAATTAATCTAACGTTGTAAAAATATCCTGTTTAGGATTTGAGATGCATAAGGGATCGGATTACGAAGGTTGAAAGTCTGAGTGTTTAGCTTCTACACATCTGAACTGAGCTGTTCAGTCTTCATGATCAGAATTAGTATGCATCTGAACTCAGCCCTTTAGTCTTTGTAATCAGAATAAGTATGCATCCGAACTCATCCCTTCAGTCTTTGTGATCAGAATAAGTATGCATCTGAACTCAGCCCTTCAGTCTTTGTGATCAGAATTAGTATGCATCTGAACTCAGCCCTTCAGTCAGAATTCCTATGCATCTATACTCAGTCCTTAAATTCAGTCTTCGTGATCAGAATTCTTATGCATCTATACTCAGTCCTTAAATTCAGTCTTCGTGATCAGAATTCTTTTGCATCTATACTCAGTCCTTAAATTCAGTCTTCGTAATCAGAATTCTTATTCATCTATACTCAGTCCTTAAATTCAGTCTTCGTGATCAGAATTCTTATGCATCTAAACGCAGCCCTTAAATTCAGTCTTCGTGATCAGAATTCTGATGCATCTATACTCAGTCCTTAAATTCAGTCTTCGTGATCAGAATTCTTATGCATCTATACTCAGTCCTTAAATTCAATCTTCGTGATCAGAATTATTATGCATCTATACTCAGTCCTTAAATTCAGTCTTCGTGATCTGAATTATCATGCATCTATACTCAGTCCTTAAATTCAGTCTTCGTGATCTGAATTATTATGCATCTATACTCAGTCCTTAAATTCAGTCTTCCTTATCATAATTATTATGCATCTAAATTCCAAGTAGTGTAGGCAGAGCTCTGGATTGGGAGCGATTTGTGTATCTACTAAAACATTTATTTGACCGTGTAACCCTATGTTGTGGGTACTCAAAACTGGCTTCAGTTTGAGAACAGAAAAGTTATTTAGGTTAAACAAGCTGTACATCCCCTCTTTATTAAGACGTCTATGTGTAGGTATAACACAAACGGGTGAACAATTTCCCGTTCCTGTTTCGGGTTTCTCCAACGGATATATGAGCGGTATTCCAGGACAACTAACCAAATGCCATTATTTATAAATAATTAACTGTTTGGTGTTAACGTCGCTTTCAGCATTATTTCAGTTATATATAGCGGCGTTTCCTGGGTAAGTTAACAGTACGACTGGTACATTTATCCTGACACCAGTCAGTCGTAATGCTAACCCCGCAACCCTGCGTGCCAAGGAGGGCAGCCATTACTACCATTTGTAAAGACTCTTATGTATAAAGAAACAATGTGATAGCTAGTCTATGACAGTTTACATATAACAGAAACGTGTACCAGACCCTGCATACATAATGCATGTGCTTACAAAGAGTTGATATGGACCGTACCTACACGCTGGTAGTAATATTAAAATAAATCCGGGAGTACTATTAAATGTTCCAGGAAACACCGTGATATGACCGGGATACTGTTGTAAACACTGTTTTTAATACACCATTCAAAACAAAAACAATCATACCAGGATAACTAGTTCTGAAAATGATCCGTCCATTTGTGTTGTTCAAATATAAATCCGCCCACTTTCTCAGAGTGATTTATTATTAATTTTACATCTCTGTTATTTCAATGGAGACTTTCCAGAACCGAATTAGAATGATTACTAGTTGCCCCAAATTTTATAAAGGTTTCTACAAACAGCAAATCGAGGACCAATTGCTTTATCAGAAAAAGAGCGGAACGGTTTCTCAAAACTGTAAACATACCATTTCCTTAAAACATCGAATTTGGGCTTGTCAAAGAGAAGTGATCAGGCTCTCAACTTGATACTTTTTTAATCTCCAAATACGTCAGACGCGATGGATGCAGCTGTCAAAAACATATTTAGCGACAGCAAGCGATATGGGTGCCCAGTCCCATCCAATTGCATATAACCCTTCAATGTTATTACAGACGGCAAGCGATATGGGTACCGGTCCTATTCAATTGCGTATAACCCTACGCGGCCTGCGCTATTCTAGATTTCTTTGCATTGAAGCCATCAATGTTATGTCTGCACACCACCGGGTGTACACACATTGGCAAGAAGACATAATGGCGCTAAATTTTGAGAAAAGGAGAGACATTTGAGTCGTGTGATTTAAAAGAAATGAGGTTTAACCCTTTCCCTCATATAGACGCCTTCTGACGCTTTTACAGCCGACGGCTTTTTGAAAACATAGTGACAAAAGAAGAAATTGCTCAATTTCTCATTTTGCCACAATGTTTTCCATTTTTAGTCATAGGTTATCCATTCAATTTTAGAGATTTTCTATTTTTTGACAAAATCTGTTCAAAGTCGTCTGCTGCAGAATTGTCGTATGAGGGAAAGAGTTAAATGTAAGTTATGAAACGTTTTACCCTTGAACACCTGCAGCAGACCACTATTTTGAAACTATCTAGGCAAAAGTGTGACACATCTCTGTTAATGAAAGTATAACAAGGTCGGTTTAAAACACTGTGGCAAAATTAAGAAATCACTCGTTTTGGGGGTAATTTCTGCTGTTGTCACAATGATTTCAAAAGTCGTTGCTACAGATGCGTCAGAACGCCAAGCATGTTTTACTTGGTTTGAGCATTTCCCCATTCTTTCACAAGTTTTACAAAATCGTCTATCATTGAAGTAATACACCG
This sequence comes from Serripes groenlandicus, assembly GCA_031761405.1. Lineage (NCBI taxonomy): Eukaryota > Metazoa > Mollusca > Bivalvia > Cardiida > Cardiidae > Serripes > Serripes groenlandicus. Next base: position 92,682,869 of record JASEVX010000002.1, read on the forward strand.
CTTACTGACTCAATCGGTCAACGCACCAAGAAAAGTTCATTATGCAAGAGGTATATGTCTGTCAGGAAACAATGGTTGCCAAGTTATTATAACGTATTATAACCGTTGACTGTTGGAAGCTATTCTCTGAAGCCTGTGCCATAAGCGTCGGGTCAATCCAGTCTGCGTATCCGCGCCATCTAACACAGGATATTTAATCTTGGATGTTCAACTCAACCTATATTTCAAATAATTGGCTATGAACTATTCCAAATGCAAAAGTGGACGAGTCCATTTTAAGAATTCCGCATTGATAGAGTTAACGATCCTCAATGTATGCTGCTTGGATACTCAACTGTACTCTCCGACATTGTATAATTATGAATATACCGAAAACCTTCCCTAAATCATGTGTTTTTAATTTGATTCTTATCTATGTGACAGGGAATTTGATAGTGGTAATGTAACTGAAAGCGGCTTTAAACATCATTCAAATGAACACACTACAATGCAGCAAAGTCGTTGCAGAAAGTATTTCTATCGTTGAGAATGTTTCTTCCACAAACCAGCGTCTAGTCCCGTGAAGGTGGGGAAACATCAATGGTAAGGGTTCAAAATTATCGCGAGCCGTATTGCAAGTCTCAGGTGGCCATGGATCTCGTTTTCATAAGCCAGAAAAAATACCGAAGGTTATTGATCCTAGCTGAAAGGCAACATCATGCCCGTAATACTTTTATTGTATTTAATTAATTTCCATATTATTCTAATGTGAGTTTGTGCTGTGTCAGTAGGATAACACTGGATGAACTAGATAACAAACACTATTTAACCCATACCCCGCTTAAAGTGTCAAATTACACCGAATACATCCGCGGCCTCACTGATCTAAATAGTCCCTGAAACAAACTTTGTTTGCGTAGAAATGACTGTATACTTTCACAAAAAGACAATGAGTGAGTTTAAATTCATCGTAAATATATAAAGGGTGCACTGGAACTGTTTGATTGGATCATCTGAAGGTATTTTGACCTTGTTTAAAAGTGAAAGTAGAGAATGTGAAAAAACAGTTTTGGCCCAGCCCAATTGTGTTCAAAATGACGGTAACCATTCTTTCTTACAAAATACATGACCCCCCCCCCCCCCCCCCCATAATTTCATTGGATTATTTTAAGGCTAAGAGGTAACTATTTCCAATGATATACGGTGTTTTACCTGTAAAACGTTTAGATAGTGTGACAATTGAGGGTTAAAACTTGTTGATTAACATGAAAACAAAAAAGGGAATTTAATTGGTGCGATGAGACCAGTAATACTGTTTTCGTATTTACTTAATTTCAATAAATTGTACTAATCTAATAGGAGCTTATCTTGTTGCAGTAGAGTGTGTGGATGTGGCAGTATAGTGCAGGTATGTGGCAGTATAATGTAGGGATGTAGCTGTAGAGTGTGGGGATGTGGCATTAGAGTGCGAGAATGTTGCAGTAGAGTATTGGGATGTGGCAGTAGAGTTTGGGGATGTGGCAATATAGTTTGTGGATGTGGCAGTAGAGTGTGGGGATGTGATAATATAGTTTGTGGATGTGGCAGTAGAGTGTGGGGATGTGGCAGTAGAGTATATGGATGTGGCAGTAGAGTGTGGGGATGTAGCAGTAGAGTGTATGGATGTAGCATAAGAGTGTTGGGATGTGGCAGTAGACTGTGGGGATGTGGCAGTATTGTGTAGGGGTGTTTTGGGAAGTAGCAGTAGAGTGTATAGATATGGCAGTATAGTGTGGGGAAGTGGCAGTAAAGTGTAGGGATGTGGCAGTAGAATGTGGGGATGTGGCAGTAGAGTGTGGGAATGTGGCAGAAAAGTGTGGGTATATGGCAGTATAGTGTAGAGATGTAGCAGTAGAGTGTGGAGATGTGGCAGTAGAGTGTGGAGATGTGGCAGTAGAGTGAAGGGATATGGCAGTAAAGTGTGTGGATGTGGCAGTAGAGTGTGTAAATGTGGCAGTAGACTGAAGGGATATGGCAGTAAAGTATGTGGATGTGGCAGTATAGTGTGGAGTCGTGGCAGTAGAGTGTGGAGATGTGGCGGTAGAGTGAAGGGATATGGCAGTAAAGTGTGTCGATGTGGCAGTAGAATGTGGGGATGTGGCAGTAGAGTGTGGGTATGTGGCAGTATAGTGTAGAGATGTAGCAGTAGAGTGTAGAGATGTGGCAGTAGAGTGTGGAGATGTGGCAGTAGAGTGAAGTGATGTGGCAGTAAAGTATGTGGATGTGACAGTAAAGTGTGTCGATGTGGCAGTAGAATGTGGCGATGTGGCAGAAGAGTGTGGATATGTGGCAGTATAGTGTAGAGATGTAGCAGTAGAGTGTGGAGATGTGGCAGTAGAGTGTGGAGATGTGGCAGTAGAGTGAAGGGATGTGGCAGTAAAGGGTGTGGATGTGGCAGTAGAGCGTAGGGATATGCCAGTTTAGTGTGGCGATGTGGCAGTAGAGTGAAGGGACGTGGCTGTAAAGTGTGGGAATGTGGCAGTATAGTGTAGGTATAGTGTAGGGATATGGCAGTATATTGTGGCGATGTGGCAGTAGAGTGAAGGGATGTGGCAGTTAAGTGTGGGAATGTGGCATTATAGTGTTGGGATGTGGTAGTACAGTGTGCGGATATGGCAGTAGAGTGTAGGGATGTTGCAGTTTAGTGTAGGGTTGTGGCAGTAGAGTGTTGGGTTGTGGCAGTTAAGTGTGGGAGTTTGGCAGTAAAGTGTTGGGATGTGGCAGTAGATTGCTGTGATGGGGCAGTAGAGTGCGATGATGTTGCAGTAGAGTATGGAGATTTGGCAGTATTTTTCTTAGTCACGTCTTGGCAGAATTTAACCTCTTTTCTCTATGCTATCGCATTTTGACACTTCGAAAGACGCAAACATTATGGTCAATGGAGAAATGTCTCATATAGAGCATTTTTCCATTTTGTGGTAATGTTTTCAACTCTATTAAAATATATAACCTTCCTTTGGATTTTTCTTAGATAATTTCTAAGACGTCTGCTGCAGTTTCGTTGTATGTTGGAAATGGTTATGAAAAGTGATATCAATGATTGTCTTGGCATTGATACATTACCAGTTCTAACGGCAAGTATACAGCCGTTGATACCAATGCCGGAGTCAATCGCAATCTAAACCTTCACGTTTCAACCTATTCCCAAAAACAACAAATCTGCAGCAGACGACCAGGAAAACAACTAGGCTTAACTTAAGAGATTTGTTTTAAATGACATTTCAATTATTGAATAGAGTTGGAAAAGTAGTGTCAAAACGAGAAATCGCTCATTATCAGCAATTTCTTCTTTTGTATTTTTTAAAAGCCGTCTGGGGTATATGCGTCAAAATGAGTCTGGTAAATGGGAAAGGGTTTCCATGTTTTAATATGACACGACCAAGAAATTGAAAACTGCTCGGTTGCCGTTGAGTTGAACACGAAAACCACACGTACTTTGAACAAACCAACAACAGCCCATAACTCATAATATGACATTATCGATATTCCTTAGAAATATTCAGGTCAACAGAACTTCGTTCTGTCATCATAAGGTTAAATCAGAAATTAGATTTCACGAATATTTCGTAATTTCTCTTTCCTCTGCATTATGTATTTCCGATAAACAATACCTCTGCATCAGCCACCGATGAACACGTGTGAGGACCAATATGGAAAATCTGTAAACGAAATGTTAATTACTGAAAACATATTGAGTTGGAAAGGTCTAGGAAACAGGAGAGTTTACTCATTGTTAGCAATTTTTGTTTTTGCCAGAATGTTATCAAAAACTGTCTACTGCAAATGCGTCAAATGCATGTGCATGAGGGTAAGGGTAAAACTGAAAATAAAATTAGATAACTGTGGAGTTCTGTATTTCGTTTTATAAAGTACATCTTTTAATTTGATTTTGGGCTATCCGTTTTCCACGAACGTGCTTTCAGAGATGGAAGCTAGTTTTTGATGTTCACACAATGCCATTTAAATGTTCAACCTTTCTGAATATCATGTTGAACAGTTAACGTATAGCTTAACACAAATAGTATAAACATTGTGGGAAAAGCAGAAATGAGAACTTCAGAAAGTCAGTTTTCGTGTGGTGTGTGTTTTTAACCGTTTCCAACATACAACAAATCTGCAGCAGACGACTTTGAAAACGTCTAGGCACAGAAAATCCCTTTAAATGAAAGAACAGTAATTAAATATAGTTGAAATCATGGTGACAAAAGGAGAAATTGCTCGTTTTGAGCAATTTCTTCTTTTGTTGCCATGTTTTTAAAAAGCCGTCTGCTGCAGATGTGTTAGAAAGCGTGTATGCGAGTGAAAGGGTGAAATATCGGCGTTTCTAGGATTCATATACATTTTCAAGGTCACTACTTCAGGACAAACTATTATTTTATTCGTTTACTTGATGTCGAATTTTACTTTCTTTACTTTTAAATAAATATAAAGAAGATCATGTACAATCTGAAAACAATATTTACCTTTGAAACAGAGATGAAAACATTGTGGTAAAAGGCGAATTCACTTTTTATTATCAATTTATTTTTCCCCACAATGTTTTCAAAGGTCGTCTGTTACATCAAACAACAGATTATGTATATTTATCGGAGTATGGGTTTACAATAAAAAAAAAAAAAATACAGCACACAAAAATCCAAGACATTTTAACAGAATCCACTCTGTCGGCATTATATAGAAAATAAAATCTGGCAGTTGTTGATTCCTGCATTTCATGTTTAAGTTAATTTACTGTAATGTAATTTGGGCTTGCGAATTTACCCATACGTGTTCGAAGAGATAAAGCCTTGGATGTAATAGTATTACTCTATGGGGAACGTCAAATACAAAATGTCCTCTATCCCAGAATAAACTACATTCGCAAATCAATGTTACTTTACCCGATGAGTTCGAAAAATTGCTAAAAGGTATGTAGTGTGCGTAGTGCCTTTGTACCTTAGGCACTTTGTTGATTAACTACCGTCAATCCCAATCAGCCCCAGCGTAATCTGTTTAGCTTCCTTATTGGCTAAAATCAGAGATCTAGATAAGGTGCGTATTACACATTCCAAAATTCTTTATTTGACATTCAAACTATATGGTGTGGGTACTAAAAAGAATCATCTCAATGAGACGATTCTTTTGAGTACCCACAACATATGGTTTGATTGAGTAATAAGAGAGATAACGTAGGGGAAAAGATCAGTTTACTCGTCCTTATCTAATCCTCTGGAGCCGCTATCTAGTCATACAATGCATCCGGGAAGCTTCTGTACACGGATAACTATGAACGGAATCAGACCCCGCGGGTCTGAAATATGATTTCGATTGCAATCCATTAGAAGGTCGAATTAAGTGCGACGGGATTCAAATCGTCATAGTCTTGCCACTCCTTCGTCTTATATAGTTTGCATTGTTTGTGAAGCGAGTTTTTACAAATTTGTTATTTATTGGCGTTCAACGTTAAACCCTTTTTCAATCATATCACAGTATCATGTGTTTCACGGCTTTCTCTCACCAGTACTCAACACAAATATGATTTCCAAGCATCAGGCTACATTTTCACATAGCCCATTGGTGAAAGACAAGTGACACTTGTCGCATTGACGTTTTTAATAGTCTGAATGAATGCCCAGCTCACAGCCCATGGAATGACAGTCCCCGTTGTTAGCAACAAAGCTACCGAGTAAGATGTCTCAGTTTTAGTTTCTAGGACACTCAATCTTGGACATATACAGATCCTAAAACATCGAGTAAGGGGACACGTGCTAACGGAATCGACCAATCAAACTGCGTACATCGTTTGACTCGCTTAACACTCAGTGTGTTAGGACACTCTTTATCCACCCCCAGTAATTGCATCGGGATATATATTTTTAGAAAGTTGCAATTGTACATTTTTCGGCGCAAATACATGCAAATAGTCACGTACAAATACAACACGACGGATTAACATTCCGTTTTTGACTTGGTCTATTGCTGAACCAAATATGGTTATGGTCCGTCAATGATTTATGATGAGACGTCATTGAAATAAGATTTCACGTCATTCAAAATACGATAGTGGGACGTCCGTCATCCGCCATTCATACATTTAGTACAGTAAAAACCGATGTATCGCTACTGCAGCATGAAATTCTCTATTGCATTACTTGAAATATTACGCTAGTGTCAATGGTTATAGTAAAATTTCAAATATTGAAAATTCATATTTATAAATAACAAAGTAAAAAGTTTACATCAATTGAATGGAAAAAAGAAATTTGTATTTCAACGAAAATGGGACCCAGACGACAAGAAAGTAGGGTATAACGTAAATATAAAAACAACGTCATTGTTGTTCTCAAAACAGTCTACGTTTCTAGCGACATACCTTTTCCCCACAGACAGAATCTGTCATCAAAGTAGATTTCCTCTTTTTCGTGGTCTATGTCCGTCCGATGAGGTCCATTTTGAACAGTTTCGCTCCATTTAGCCCTGGCCGCCCCGCGAAATCGCACCTCGATTCCTGCAAAAGAAACCAACAATGAATGTTAGAATAAATGCTTGCTCTGTTTTACGTATATTGGTACAACTATTTCGAACACTAAGATAAGACTGCAAGTGCGTGTAGTTTAATGTTTGACTTAATAGGTTACCTTCCATATGTAAATTTTGTAAATGTAAGATTAAAAAACGTCTGAAACGTTTTTCAATAGTATTACAATAATATCACGACCAGTTCACCGAATCATGTAATATCTGGCTTTTCTGCATCAGTATTCCACACACCAATATCCTCAGGCAACTGGCTGCCCTCCGCTTAGACTATTTAGCCGAACGAAGCTAGATACAATAACATTTATAAATTATAGCAAATAATAAATTATTGAGCCACGGTTCCAACTCACGACCACTGGAGCCATAACCCTCGTTGTTACCGAATGAGGTTTATGGATCTAGGTTCACTGGGGCCACTGGAGCCACAGCCCTCGATATTACCGACTAAGCTATTGCAATAGAAGTCAGATTTTCCGCACCATATCTTCCCTAGATGATAGCTTGCATTCACACGTGATACCTCTGTTGACATCGGGTTAGATTTCAAAGAAACAATCGATTGTTTCACAATAGGATTCTCAGCACAAGTACTTTGAGCGCAGGCTTTCATGAATAACGAAACTATAAATGGACCCATGATTTGATTTGATATCACTTTCGCAATATAAATAATTCCAAAGTAATGTTTTCTACTTTATTCACTAATATTTGAATAACCGTTCTTTCATTTATAGAGAGTTTCCATAGTGTTACCTAAATGTTTTGAAAGTCGTCTGCTAAAAGTTTTATTGTATATGGGAAAAAGTTAATTGGCCAACATTCTTTCCGACGTTTGCCATTCATTCGTCTTCCATCAATGGGCTACGGTACATGTGGAAAAGCAGCAAGTTGCTTGGAAAGATTGTTGTTTAGAGTACTGGTGTGAGAAACCAGAAAACACATGGTCATGTGAACTGGCCGCCGTGATATCACTGACAAAGTGTTTAAAACGGCGTTAAACCCTTGTCAATCAATCAATCAATCAATCAATCAATCAATCAATCAATCAATCAATCAATCAATCAACAATGCGGTGGCGGTGAATTCCTGATTAATGTTATCGTTGTCCAACGTACAACGTACACGTATGTTTTCAAATTTAAATTATAACTTCAAATATACGCCTGTTCTGCGGCGGGCTGATCTCATGTTATCGGATTATCGATATGCTATTGCAATGTTAAGATGTGTGTACGGACGAGCGCTAACTCGGGCAAGAGCTGAAAGCTCAACAATATCGTTTAACCCTTTCCCTCATATAAACGCTTTCGGACGCCTCTGCAGCTACGGCTTTTTGAAAACATAGTGACAAAAGAAGAAATTGCACAAAACGTGCAATTTCTCCTTTTGCCAAAATGTTTTCCACTTTTAGTCATAGGTTATCCATGTTTTGACAAAATATGCTCAAAGTCGTCTGCTGCAGAATTGTTGTATGAGGGAAAGGGTTAAACTCGAACCATTGCATGGAATGGATCATACACTTAAGCACATTGTATGTCTGAATTAAGAAGCTGACAAAACAGAAACGAATTTAGAAAACAGAACTGCACTCAAGGGATATTCGCAATAACAATAAAGACGATATGTTCGCACTTCTATTCCAGAAGATGTAGCAAATATATCATATTCCGTTGTCGGTTTACAAAAACATATTAATGTAAGTGAGACATTGTGCATCAGTACCGGTATTAACATCCATTTAGATAACACGTATATACAAGTATTACCGAAACGGCGGTGTAGTGAAGAATTACGAACAATTGGTATTGCAATGACATTGAAATATAAGTGGCGCCATGTTACAAATACTTGAGTACTTTTTTAAGTCGTAGGATATGCTGCACAAAAACACTTAAGACACGAGCAGCGCAAGCAAGGAACGCTTGTTATTGTATATATACAAATACCAATACCAATATAAAATCGGAAGCTTGTCTCCTGCATATTTTGTATATGGGAAGGGTTGAGATACCTTTAATGATACAATCCTGATAGTACAGGGATGAAAACATTAGGAGTTAAAAAGAAGAAATTGCTAGTTTTCCCGAAGGTCACGCCTCATTGCATGAATCTGGATGAAATTATCCCAGAGCGGCACTCGTTTTAGAAACAATATCATTGTATGGCACCGAATTGCTAGTTTGTGCATAACGTAATCAACGGGTTAATCTTTGAACCGAAAATCGATTCGTTTCATCTTCAAAGGAAAATGTTGAGACCTCGATATTTGCTTTAGTCACGCGTTTGGAATTGACGATGCATGTTGCTATACGTCATTAGAGACGCTTCATTATTTATATTTATAAAAAGAAATTCTTACGAAAATATTAGCCTGTATATCTGAAAGCAGACAACGTAAACTTCTACATCTTAGGGTGGATTCATTAATATATTATTGCTAGCTAAGAGACATACGCCTAGTATACGCCTACAAACCTCGTTAGACGCGTTTGCAACAGACGACCGTTGCTATTCCGAGTCGTAAATAAGGGAAATATGTCAAGGTTCTAAGATCCTTATTCGACACTCAAACCCCATTTTGTTGGAACTGAAAATAATCCTCTCAGTGAGACGATTCTTTTGAGTAACCACAGCATAGGGGTTTGATTGTTTGATAGGAGATATTTTAAGGGGGGGGGGGGCATAACAGAGATAGTCACAAACTTTTAAAATATTATTTTTATTCTAATTATATATGCACAATGATATAAAATGTTAGATCAGCTTTAAATATAATGGTTTAGCCAATCAGAAAATGTGTTATTCTAATAAGATATACAACAATTATGCAGCATATGACTTTGAAAATATCAAGGCAAACGTATAGAAATTCTTAATAAAGTGGCAAAACAGGTAATTCATGCACAATTCCGACTTTTGTCACAATGTTTTCAAAAGCCGCCTGATGTAGGCCCGTCAAATGCATATGTATGTGCGAAAACGTTAAACCTATACTGAATTAAGAATGGTTGTTGGTGCATACGGGCCACGATGTCTGAAAGTCAAATTACACCAATTAAATTCCTTCTTTGTTTCCATGTAAATCAACAAGTTTCAGCCATCAACTATCACACTTTCTGTCATATTTTCAGGCAGGACACCCTACATCATTGAAAAGGCAACCTCTTAGTTTAAAATAATTAAAAGAAATGGTGGGTCATGTATTATGCAAGAAAGAAGTCCTGGATTTCCGCATACTCTATTTTCACTTTCAAACAAGGTCAAACTACTTAAAAGGATCAAATCAAACCATTCCAGTTCATCCTATACATATTTACAATGAATTAACAACTTATTCTCACATATACAATGCATTCTGGTGGTCGTATACACTTATTTCTACGCAAACAACTTACTTGGCTGCGGATGTCTTTGGTGTAATTTGACCTAACAAAGCATAGGCGAAGGAAAACTATCCGGTTCAACGCCATCAACAATGCTCCGGGGAAAACGGATTTAACCCTTTCCCACATACAATAAATCTGCAGAGAGACGACTTGTGCAATTTGAAATATGCTCACCAAATGGCCATATAGCCGAGTGCGAGGATAAACAACTCCAGAGAACCAATCAATTGCAAGCTCTAAAAATAGTAGTATAATTATTACATATAGTTGAACGTATTGCGGCAAAGGGAGAAATTCCTTATCATGAGCATTTTCTTTTAACCACAACGATTTCAAAAGTTGTCTGTTGCAGAGGCGTCAGAAAGCATATATATAAGTGTGAAAGGGTGTAACACCTGTAAGGAAATATCTGCCTGCACATCCGTGCTATCGGATCGAAAGACACAATGTTTTACAGAATTACAGAACATGATGTATTGACAGACAGTGCAGAGCCAGATTAGACACCATGCTTAGTTAGGCTGATCTTGTTCTACATTCGTGGCAAAAGCCTTAACTTTGGTTTATGAAGAATGCTTCTGATACATTGTTTGCTATGTGTGAATCCTATGTCCCATTCAAATCAAATCTTAAAAGTCATTGATGACCAGCGTAGATCCTGAACAAGCTGCGCATCCTTGCGGTATGATCTGAATAAGCCCCATCACGTATAAGTGAAAACAAAAAACATATTCAAAAAGTCTCTGAAATACATTGTACATTTAATTCACATAAGGGGGGTGGGGGAAACCCTGCAATCCCTCTCGAGCGGAACCTGGAAAACCCCGCGTTATGCCGGGGTCGCGACTTATAGCGGCAGTTTAATCCACTTATAGACAGGTCCGGGTTGAGCGGTTTGGAAAAATCCCCTTGAGCTGTACAGTAGTTAGGATTTGCAAATCGATCATTGTAAACACTTGTCAAAAGTACTTAATGCTCAGTGGCGTAGCTTTACAATAATCAATGTGTAGGCCGTCTCGTGAGAAAATCAACATCGTGGTATCTGCATAAAGTATCGACCCGAATCAGCCTAAGCATGCCACACAGGCCTACCCGGATAGACACTTTTCGTCTCCTCTGAATTTTCTGTTTCAGGCATAACTACTCTATATTTCTATCCCCCTAAGACGGGATGTGTAGGTCGGATCAGTCTACGCGGACAGCGCAGGCTGATCTGGTCGATACATTACGCAGAAGTCTATCGCCGCAGCTGCATTTTGGGGCATTTTGAGAAAAAATGTGTAGGCACGTGCCTACAGTGTCTAAAGAGAGCTACACCTCTGAATTGCTGGTTATCGTATTGCAAATCAAATGATTTGTAGATATACTGAATGTGATTTGTCAGACAATCAGAACCTCTTTCAGATTGTCTGGTAGTGATAGTTGACCCTCTCACGAATCCCATTCAATCTTGTTCGTTTAGGAATCCCTCGACCGACTCAATAATCAAATTGTAATTGATATGAAACAAACAATACTTCCCATTTGGAAAGGAGATCAATATCCTGCTTGGATGAGTTTTATCCTACCCCTGGCACAGCCTTTTAAACCCCTAACCAATATATTGACGTATTAAAGGACGCATCGGCAGAAACAGTATGGCACACGGATAAATTGCTCATGATTAGAAAATATATTCCAGTGGTACCTTTGTTATTAAATTGTGTTCAATATGTTTTCCTTCATTTCTAGGGACCGGGCCCGGCAGCTCAATCTGTAGCAATGGAGGCTGTCAATCCATGGGTTGTTAGTTCAAACCTGAGCTCGACCGCCAATACGTTTGGACGATTGACAAAAGGAAATTGGACAAGCGTCATTCGTCTTGCAACAATGTGCTAACAGTCAATATGGAAAAGCAGCTAGTTACTTGGAAATGAGCGTTGTGTGGAGTACTGGTGTGAGAGAAACTAAGGAAACACATGACTGGCGGTCCTGAAAATGAATGTTGACAACGGCGTTAAGCCCAAATCAATAAACCAATCAATCAATAGCTAATTCCAGATGTTTTCTAACTTTGTTTGTGACAGATGTTGGGAAGATTTCAGATACATATACAGCTCTAATTTAAACAAACAAAACACATAAAATAAGTCCCCCTAGACCCCTTTTCCTGCATACATCCTGAACAGCCCTCATACATTTAATGGCAGACGACTGATAAAATATCATACCATGTAAACAAGTAATAAGTGCTTAAATATTTGTAGCAGTATGATCAATATTTGTTGTCGTAAAGTGAGCGCTACGCTATCATTATATTGCAATATATTGTATTTTAACTGATTTATGCATGAACCTTCGTTATTTCAGAGTTATCAGTGTTAGACAAGACAGTTTATGCAAACATAGACATTATATGAGCCGTTCCACTAGAAAACCATCAGTATGGACACTGCGTAAAGTATCGACCTGGATCAGCCTAAGCAGGCTCATCCGTGCAGACACTTTTCGCCTCCTTTGGATTTTCTGTTTCAGGAATCATTACTCTATACCTCTACCCCCTGAGACGGAATGTGTCGGCAGGCTGATCTGGGTCGATACATTACCCAGAGTCCATACTGTTGGTTTTCTCGTAGAACGGCTCATATAGCATACATCATATTAACCCTTTCAGCGCCGAATTGTTTAAAGTAGACTCTTCCATGTTCAAACTCGGACGAAATTATTTTCATGTTATAGGATTTTTGGAATATCTTTATAACTTTACAGCCAAACAATGCAGATTTCAGGTGAGACAGCTCGTTACGAGCTGCCTCACCTGAATCTGTATTGTTTGCAAAAAGCTCAATATTGCCTTTGGCGCTGAAAGAGTTAATTGAAATTATATGTAGCTATTTACCTGACATGATGCTTTAATAACAGCCGTTATCCCTGGGAGAAAATCGGTGGAAACATTTACGTTCTTTAAAATGTGGATGTATACTTTGCTACTCAGTTGGAAACCTTATGAGGAGAAAAGGTGAAAATGCTCGCTGTGAGCAATTTCTCCTTTTTCTACCGTGTTTTCAGATGTCGAGTTATAGCACATATATCAGTTAAACATCATTTCTTTCAGCCCCGAATTTCCCAAAGAAGTCCCTTTAATGTTCAAATCGGTCGAAGATAGCTAACGCCCTGATGATAGTTTGCGGTAAGATTGAAGGGTTTAATCTGATCGCGAGTTCTTAGCTTCCTATAATAAAACAACAATGGTGATGCAAGTAATGATTATATTTACCATTAGTATATACCTGCACATTTTCCGTTACAAAAATTTGCCATGCTCATGCGCAGTTCAAAAACGACGGAAGAATCCGCCGTAGTCGAGTGGTTAGCGTCGGGGATTTGAAACCGGACGTCCCAGGTTCGATGCCCAGTCGCGGAACGACGGTCATGGTGGAATGCCCTTGGGGAAGGCACATTTTCTAAACTAGTACCGGTTTGTTTACCCAGAGATCATGAATTAGTGAACTATCGCCGTGATATAACTGAAATAATGTTGAAAGCGGCATACAACCCCAATCAAACAAACAAATAAAATACGACGGATTAAAATGCCGTATATGACTGAGTTAAATGTTTAAATTATTGGACTGTTTCTAGTCTATGTTACATACAGAACGTTATTCAATCACAAGTAAACAGCCTTCTAATGAATAATAATAACCAATAGAAATAAATCATCGAATTCGTACCATATTTAAACCCTTTCATTGGTTAATTCCAAATTATTGTTTTACAGCTTCGCCGAACAAAAATACTGAACTCTGCATGTTTGAAGAAATAGATAAATGTCAAAAACAGGAGAAACGTATATATGTATATAACAAGAGAAAGTTGATGCAACACATCAATGTCGCCGGATATCCATAGTGCAGTTATGCATAACACTAACATTATAGTAGTTGAATAAACAGTATCAACTGAGGGGCATATTGGAACATCAGGGGTGGGGTCAAGTGAAAATGTATCATAACTTGCATTGTTTTGTCAACGAAGTGAATGATAATTGAAGCCTTTCATTGTTTATGATCAATCTCCATTCCAAAGTAGGTTGACCATACACACAACCAACTAATTATTGATCATAAACAGTAATGGAAATGAGTAATCTTGCCAATCATTAGTCTTAGTATGTATACAGTGCTTTCATTAAGGAATAATTATAAGATTTATGAATTCCACATACATTTTTCAAGATGTTTGTCAGAATATTTGAATTTTATTATTTTTCAATAAAACCACAAAACAGACAATTTAGGATTTGCATGCAATAGCACGTCATTTTACCTTTCCTCTTTTAAAGTCAACAGTGGACACCTTTGCAGCAATCTACTTTTAAAACAATGAGATAAGGGTTAAATCGCTGAAGACATGAGTTTTCTCTTTTTCTCAAAATGATATTAGCTTAGCATCCTAATTATATCATACTTTAACAAATGTTGAAATGTAGTCCAATATTTATAAATTAGACCACCTTCGAAATATAATATCAACTAAACAGTTAAATCTCATTGAAATTGTTGTATAATTTAAACTTAATTTCGAACATAAACTTAGCGCTACAACATGTTAATTTATTTTAATTCTTTCCTTCCTTTTTTATAATGAAAACAACAAACTACTCATGTTTTAAAATTATATTATGATGAGCACCCTTGTGTTAATGATACATAACAATATGCAGATCGGAAGCAATATGCCTTTAGGGTTAAATGACACATTTAAAATTGTCAAGGACGAAATAATTTTTTACGAAAGACCCGATTCTTTCTTATTCGCAGAGGTGTCGTTCTTGAAACTCTCTTTATAGGCAGAGAGTGTTCGTTCAAAGTCATTTTTCCATTAAACCCAGTTTTATCTCGGTTTGTTCTTTTCTTCATTTGTTTCGAACCAAATAAACATTTTAAATCACCTAGAAGACGGATGTTTGATGCAAAGCATCAAAGAGAAGCCGCAATATTTTGTTTCACATGAAGAAATAAGAAAAAACATCATTTAAATCCACACATTAGAACAATTTAATCTGTAGTCAGTAATGCTGATATCGATTATTGAAGATATTAGTTCTATGTAGGATATTTAACCTGGCAGGGTCTGTGTTTTAAGTGAATGAGATAATTTAGAGTTAAGCTGATCATAAAAAGTGACATATAATACTAAAGATAAATGGACAAGAGGTTATGATAAATTTAAATTAGTACCAAAAACAATCAACTATTTGTATTGAACACACGCCCTGTTATGATAATGTTTTATCAAATAATGCTGACACACAGAAAATCTGTTTTTCGTTTGTAAGTCATGATAATGGATAAGGGTTTCCCACATAAAACAAATCTGCAGTAGACGACTTTGAAATTATCAAGTAAAAAATCTCTATAAATGATCGTATGATAATTGAAAAGTGTTGAATTATTGTGGCAAATGCAGATATTGCTCATTATGAGCAATTTCTCCTTTTGCCACAATGATTTCAATGATGTTTACTCTGACAGACTTTAAAATCATCAAGTACAAAACATAGAAAGTCTCTATAAATCATAGTAAGATAATTGAAAAGAGTTGAAATTATTGTGGCAAATTGAGCAACTGAAAATCAAAGCTGTCGGATTACAAACGCACATTCTCGAGTTGACGAAACTGATGTGAACTCGTGTCGTGATTAGCATTCAGAAAATCAAGTAAACGTATTTCTATGTACACGTAATCCGAAAGACTGACAATAGCTGCAGCGACTTTTGAAAACATTGTGACAAAAAGAGAAATTGATCACGAGGAATTTATCCTTTTGCTACAATGTTTTCTACTTTATGTATATAAATTATACCTTCATTTAGCAAGATGTTCCAATTTTTACTTAATGTGCTACGTATAAGGGAAAGGCTTAACATAGGAACTAGTTTCAATTTTTTTGAAAACGTTAAACCAGTGCTTGAAAATTTACTTGAATTTATTTCTCAAACTGTAAAATTACCAGTTGATATAAGAGTTGAAATGCTGTCTACATTTACAGTGATAAGTTAAATACAGTTCAGTTAATCCGATCACACTTTGTTTGTAAGAACCAGAAGATTTCATTTCGTTTAAGTATTCTGGATGTTCAAATCGCATCCGTGATAAAACATGTTGTTGGCTAGGCAAAATACACCGATATCGTGTTTACCACGATATTCCTGAAATGTGGAACGATTTATCTTGAAACAGATATTTCTGTGGTTTAAATCTTTTCATGTCTGCATTTTGCGATGACAATTGTACTCAAAGTTAACTTTGAAATCCAGTATGTACTGAACATGAAAGTCAGATTATTAAAAGCAAAGCAAATGAAAAATGTATGTGAAATTGCGATAAAAATGAAAATCTATAAATAGACTATAGACGAATGGTACTGTGTTTTATTTTAGCTCTTAACTTGATTCGGGAACCAGAGTCGCTGCGTGGCCGCTTACGACATTTACACACTAGACCAAATTGAGATCGGTTTAAAACGCGTTTGTGAATACGGATTAAATCTAAAACGTGGACTAAATATTAAGATTTAGATTTAGACAAATATCTAAATTGAAAAGTTTAGTGAATACGGGACGAGGCTTCTTCGTCTAATTACTGCGTAATATATCATAGCATGTAATTTTAAGGAACCAGACTACATTTACAAATCCAATAGAAGGGTTCTCTATTTTACTGTCTAGAGTAGATACAGTATGCATTTCGCTTAAATAAAAATGTACATACATTCAAATAATGTACTGGCCTTTGTCTTTTGTTTTTAATTTGTAAAACTCACACATGTATATAGAGTGTAAAAGGGATGTTTTAAAAGCATTACCTTAAATTAATGTACTTAGAAAGGACAAAGAGAAATCAAGATATGTGGTCACGCTGGCAGGTCTAAATATTCTCCTTGACTGAAAATTAAAAGCATCCCTACAGGAAGCCGCCTCCTGGCGGCTTCCAATAATTTACTATTTGTAAGTGAGTGTAAAGGGCGGCTCTCTGCAAAGGAGATTGATCTACGCAGTTGGTATTCGCGAGTCACGCAGGTGCGCGTAAGTAAACAAATTAGACTGCGACGTAAAGGTGCGCGTAAGTAAACAAATTAGACTGCGACGTAAAGGTGCGCGTAAGTAAACAAATTAGACTGCGACGTAAATGTTTGTAGTTATTGACTTTAGTATATAGTGTAAAATAAAGCATACCAGTCTTGCTAATAGGGACTGTTTTGTCTTCGTAAATAAAAAAAAAAAACATAAATGCGAGTCAAAATAAAGAAACTGAAAATACCTAAAACATCGGAATATTTATTTCATTTTAGATGTGTCATTACTTAGTGTTTTTAAACAAACACAATTGTAATATGTTAAAGACATCTAAATGTGTTTCTTTCTAATAATAACCCCGCCTCCCATGTGATTTCAGAAAACCTATTAAAAATAGAAGTCGCGGGCTTCTGCCCGGCGACTAATTAGATATATGAGTTTGAACCCTTTCCCTCAGATGACAATTCTGCAGCAGACGACTTTGCACATATTTTGTCAAAATATAGAAAAATCCCTTTAATTGAATGGACAACCTATGACTAAAAGTGGAAAACATTGGGCGAAAGGAGAAATTGCTCGTCTTGAGCAATTTATTCTTTTGTCACTATGTTTTTAAAAAGCCGTCTGCTGCAGAGGCGTCAGAAAGAGTCTATATGAAGGGAAAAGGGTTAAACTACGACGAAGAGACTGAAAATGTTACAATTTGAATGCAACATCTGACACTTTGTCATTGTTTTGGGAGGTTATTTACACGTTGTGATGCATCGTACGGTATTTTCTGTAGTTTTCGGCAAACTGACCTCATAAAATTGCGACACCAGATTTAAGACTGTTAAAATTATCGAATTATCTCATGCGTCATAAAACTCGTGGTAATTTAGGTTTGCAAACGCGAACGACGTTACGAAGTTCATGCGAATATTCATTGACCCTTTCCCTCATACGACAATTTTGCAGCAGACGACTTTGAACATATTTTGTCAAAAATTGGAAAATCTCTTTAATTGAATAGATAACCAATGACTAAAAGTGGAAAACATTTGTGACAAAAGTAGAAATTGCACGTTTTGTGCAATTTCTTCTTTTGTTACTATGTTTTCAAAAGCCGTCTGCTGCAGAGGCGTCAGAAAGCGTCTATATTAGGGAAAGGGTTAACTACTCGAGTTTTAAAACCAGAATGATCGATTTTGACTGTTATATAAAGATAACGTTTCATTAAATTTGGATTTAGTGGAATTTGACCGATTTATATCACAGCCTAAATTTATTTCCAGAATCTTTTTCAATTATTTTATGGTAAAGGAGACTCGAACATGCGATAATTCGAAAAAGAAAAAAAACTTTAACTCAACCATATCCTGTAACGGACCTTTCTTTATCCCAATCTCACACGCAGACGCTTTTCTCACGACTCTGTAGCAGAATTCAGGAGAAATGAGAAATTGATCATAAAGAGAAATTTCGTCTTTTGCCATAATGATTTCAGCTCTAAAACTTTATTTTTATAAAAAGATATTTTCGTTTTTAAGTTTTTCACAAGATGAATGCAAAGTCGTCTGTCGTAAATTTGTTGTATGTTTACCCCTTCTTTCCCTTATACAACAAATCTTTAACAGACGACCTTGAAAATATTTTGGTAAGATAAGAAAAAACTCAATATATGAAATTTAACTTATTGAAAAGAGTTGAAAACATTGTGGCAAAATGAGAACAAAAATCATAATGAGCAATTTCTCTTTTTCTTTGCAACTATGTTTAAAAAAAAGAAAAAAATGGGGTTTTACGCCATTTTCAACATTATTTCAGTTATATCACGGCGACAGTTCACTTAATCATGATACCTGGGTAAACACACCAGTACTAGGCTATAAAAAAAAAGTGCCTTGCCCAAGGGCACTCCACCATGTCCGTAGTACCGTGACTATGAAAACCTCCGATTAAGTCCGCGAGCATATGCCGATCAAACCAGTTATTGTTATGGTCAATATTATCGATTTATTTTAGTTTAACGCCTTTTTTTAACACTATATCATTTATATCAGTGCGTCCAGTTCACCTATACGTCCCCCTCCGATTCATACTAAAGACCTTAGCCATGGTAGTAATAGCTGCCCTCCATTTGCGCCGCTCAGGGTTGCGGAGTACGACCGACTGACTGGTGTCAGGATAAATGGACAAGAAGCACTGGTAAATTAGTCAGAAATCGTCGTGATATAAGTGAAATGTCGTTGAATTATGCTTTATACACCAAACAATTAATCACCTATACTTATGTTTCATGAATTTCCCGCAGCAGTACTCTAGGCAACATTTCAAAGACACCTAGCTACCTTCCAACATACACTTTAACCGTCCAATATGAATCATGAAGATGACCAACAACCTTGTCGTTATATTATATTGCCATGGTAACACGAAAACGGTCAAAGTATTAAAGAATTTCGTATTCTTGTGGGAAAAGGGTTAACGCATCAATGTATGCTTGCGTGCAAAACATATCTCCAGCGACTATATTATAAAGGCTTAAATTACGTCCATATTCACGAACATGGCCAATCTCATTACCTTTTAATGAGACGGCACGAAATATCATTCAATTAAATATTGAGTAGACCTATTACTTAACTGATCTATTTGATTACATTCGCAATTGTCTTCAAATATGTACGTACGGGGTGAACTTTTTATTTCATAATTTTTATTTGACCTTCCAACCCTATGTTGTGGGTACTCGTCTATGCATTGTCTCAACCCAAGACATATTGTGAAATGAAGTACATGTACATGTACCAAAGGGAGATATTTCGGGCCAAATAATTGCGCTCGAAACTAGAATACTCTGAGAATGTTCTCTGTGCTAAAACATGAACTCCGTTATGGTGATGGTGTTATCATTTCAGAATAGTAAGTTAAAGCTTTATCACATACAGATATTTTCTGATGCCTCTGCAAATAACGATTTTTGATAATGGTGTAACAAAAAAGAGAAACTATATTTTGAAATTGAGCTTCAACATGTTCTCCCAGAGTGAGGTTTAACCCTTTCCTACATACAACAAATTTGCAGCAGACGACTTTAAAAACATAGTGACACAAACCTGAAAAATCTCAATAAAAGATAGCTTAATTGTAAAATAAAGTAGAAAAAAAAATTGTGGCCATAGGAGAAATTGCTCATCATGAGCAATTTCACCTTTGGCCACAATGTTTTCAAACGTCGTCTACTGTTAATGCGTCAAAATGCGTCTGCAGGTGGGAAAGGGTTAAGTCATCTGCTGCAGCTGTGTTGTATGTGGGAAAGTGTTCGAGAGAAAAAAAAGTATACTTCTGACCACAGGCGTCCGAATTTCTATTACAGCAAAAAATGCGAAAAATCACACAATACCTCGTTAAAGTACTCAAAAAGTCTCTCTATATTGCCTATACGTAATTTGGGGAAATCCCGCACGTGTTACTATAAATAGCCCCTCTATACGTCCATATAGTGTAATAATAATGACAAGGTATGCAACGGCATTTTACCCCCTCGCTCGATTCGGGCTATAATTTCCGCAGAAAAACGTCTAAAACATTATTATTACACTATATGGACGTATAGAGGGGCTATTTATAGTAACACGTGTGGGATTCCCCAAATTACCATTACGATCATTTTTATCAAAGCGTATAGACAATATAGAGAGACTTTTTGAGTATTTTAACGAGGTATTGTGTGAATTTTCGCATATTTTTTGCTGTAATAGAAATTCGGACGCCTGTGTTCTGACCAATCAGATACTTGAACACAGAGTATGAATACAAAGTTAAGTTTTAAAGTTCTCTCCTCGCCTCATTATCTACGTCTTTGGAATTCATTCATAACGCTTTAACTCTTTCAGCGCCAAAGGCAGTACTGAGAAGTTTGCAAACAATACAGATTCGGGTGAGTTAGCTCGTAACGAGGTGTCTCACCTAAAATCAGCATTGTTTGCCATTTTAGTTATCATCATATTCAAAAACTCTTAATTACATGAGCAATGGAGATAATTCGGCGGTGAAAGAGTTGACCGTGTAACAGAAAACAGTTTTTGACGGTGGCAACACTAGAAAGGACGAAGACCAGATGGACCCTTTACGCTGTCTGTTACGGGACATCACTGTTTGCATCGTCCAAATAAAGATTTGATATGCAATATACCCGTTCAATAGATTTCAATTTTAAACTGTATCGATGTTAATCAATACGTATTATTCGATATTCCGCCTCTGGGTGGAATGCAAGGTTTCGATCTCCGAGAGGGTCATACTAAGGACTAATAATTGGCCACCTAACGTTTGTACCCAGGGTGGCGGGGAGAGCATAAAGACTGATACATCGCTGTCAGGATGAAATAAACAGTATGCGACGTTCTGGAATAAAAAACAAAATGACGTCGGTTCTAATTAATTTTAAACTACGACGACTTAAACTAAGCGACACAGATGATGCACCTTAACCCATTCCCTCATATAGACGCTTTCTCACGCCTCTGCAGAGGACGGCAGTTTGAAAACATGGTGACAAAAGAAGAAATTGCTTAAAGCGAGCTATTTCTCCTTGTGTCACCATGATTTTAACTCTTTTATTTAAATGGGGTTTTCAAATATATTCGGTTATGTTTTAACGGCGTCTGCTGCAGATTTAAGATATGTGGGAAAGGGTTTATACTGTATACACTGTATTTATATAACATGTTGTGCTGTTACCATGTAACCTGATTTGAAAATAAAGTTTAAGAACAATCGGCAGGATTCCAAATCGCCGTCTAATCAGAATCCGCTGTGTTCTGAATATTAGATGGTTTCAGGCTAACGTTAGTTACAGACTAGTTAAATAGATAATTTATCTTAACCCTTTCCCTCATACGACAATTCTGCAGCAGACGACTTTGAACGCATTTGTCAAAACATAGAAAATCTCCATAATTGAATGGATAACCATTGACAAAAAGTGGAAAACATTGTAGCAAAAGGAGAAATTGCACGTTTTCAAAAAGTCGTCTGCTGCAGAGGCGTCAGAAAGCGTCGATATGAGGGAAAGGGTTAACACGTGTTAGCCATTGACAATGTGGACGAGACATGACTGATCTGATTACTCAAAGGACGCACTCTCGTGAGATGTTAACTTAGGGGGGTTCTACAATTGTGAATTGTGCGTCCAGTTCAAATGTATTTGTTTACACCGATTCTGACGAAGGCCAGGCATGTTCAATACTAACGATATCTGGGTCCAGAGAACTAAACCAATACACGCGGCGAAAGTTTCCGAAGAATCCTAAATGCTGACCCCACTCAGCACTGGTTTCGAAGGCTGGAAGGCCGGAAATAGGTTGTATAGAGCCGCTATAACGTGTCTCACACACATGTTCTTCTGTTAACCCATTCTTATTTACAGACAGTCTGCAGCAGACGTCTCTGGAGATATCTTGGCAAAATAAGGAACATTTTCTATTAATTTAGTAACAATTATTGAATAAATTTGAAAACTTTGTGGCAAATTATGATATTACTCATTATGTGCAGTTTCCTCTTTTGCCAAAGGTCGTCTGTTGCAGAGGCGTCAAAACGGGTATGTATGTGAGAAATGGTACATGTTCAGGCCGAATGAATGTGTAATAAAACCCAACTTTTACCATGTATTACCACAGGCGTCCGAATTTCTATTACAGCAAAAAATGCTGAAAATCACAAAATAACTCGCCAAAATACTCAAATTGTCTATACGCTATGAAAAATGATCGTAATGGTTATTTGGGGAATCCCGCACGTGTTACTATAAATAGCACCTCTTTACGTCCATATAGTGTAATAATAATGACAAGGTGTGCAACGGCGTTTCCCCCCCCCCCCTTGCTCGATTCGGGCAATAATTTCCGCCGAAATACGCCTAAACCGACCTAGTCTCAGGTAGAGACAGGTTCACAAATGATTTTTCTCCTGATCCATAACATCAAAATTTGCCAACCGACCAACACGCCGGCGTTCTTAAGCTAACTGTTCATTATTTTTGGAAATTCGCCGAGTTCCCGACCGCCATGCGCTGACGTCACAATAATCACGTTCTGCAGCGTATATTTAACGCGTATTGACGCGCTTTTTTAGAATATTGTACCTGAGCAATGTTCGTTGGACTTGGTATTTAATCATTTTTCTTCCAAAAATAAAATTATTCATAAAAAATACGCTATATATTTGTACGTTTTAGAAAGAAGTATAAACATTATTTGTTAGACCATATATTAAATCGTAGTTTGATTAATCCGTCGCCTCAGAATTGTTATTAGTGTGACGTCAGCGCATGGCGGTCGGGAACTCGGCGAATTTCCAAAAATAATGAACAGTTAGCTTAAGAACGCCGGCGTGTTGGTCGGTTGGCAAATTTTGATGTTATGGATCAGGAGAAAAATCCTTTGTGAACCTGTCTCTACCTGAGACTAGGTCGGTTTAGGCGTATTTCGGCGGAAATTATTGCCCGAATCGAGCAAGGGGAGAAAACGCCGTTGCACACCTTGTCATTATTATTACACTATATGGACGTAAAGAGGGGCTATCTATAGTAACACGTGCGGGATTCCCCAAATAACCATTACGATCATTTTTCATAGCGTATAGACAATATAGAGAGACTATTTGAGTATTTTGGCGAGTTATTTTGTGATTTTCAGCATTTTTTGCTGTAATAGAAATTCGGACGCCTGTGGTATTACAAGGGTATGTTTAACCATTGATAATACTTAAATTTTTAAATCGACTTGTCCAGCTTTGCATTTTGAAGACTCTATAGCCCATTCAAGATATATAATATGAGCCAACATTATGGCCCCTGCGTAAAGTATCGACCCGGATCAGCATAAGCATGCGGCGCAGGCTAACCCGGACAGACACGTTTCGCCACCTATTCTGTTTCAGGAATCATTACTCTATGCCTCTCTATCCCCCTAAGACGGAATGTGTAGGCCCGGATCAATCTACGCGGACTGCGCAGGCTGATCTGGATCGATATATTACGCAGAGGCCATAATGCTGGTTTTCTCGCGGGAAGGCTCATATGATAGTATAGCAGCCAACAGCAGCATAGATCCACCGACAATTCAGGGTCAATAATGGTGACACAAGCTTCACAAAATGAATTCACGTAGTTGCATTTTGTTAAGCTATTGATATGTTCAACCCATCTTATGATACAGATGCCGTCAGACAACATTGTAGCAGAAGGCTTTTTGCAAACAGTGTGGGTAAGGATGATATATCTTTAATCGAAATATGTCTTGTTTACCAAAGTCAATGTTTTGCCTGTTTAACTAGCAACCCACTCTCTTTCTACGACGCGGTACAAATGAATTGGTCTGTGAAACAAATCCATAAAACCTTTAATTATGAGGGCATGTGTTTAGCCAATAGATCATGTACTAAGTAACACAATAGCTAGACAGTTTCGTGTTCCGCATCCATGTTTTTTCAATAATCAATTTGTACTCCATGTAGTAATGTACATCATTTTCATAATTTCCTATTTTTGGGACTCGTCTGTTTTAGACGTGTCAAGATAGCACTTTAAACAATGGAATGTTGGAGAGTTATAGGGTTGAAAAGATTATGGGTACAATTAATGCTTTCAAAATATCGACAGTGCAGAGGCGTCAAAGGTACTTAGTCTCAGGAATTTACTTATTATTGACATAACTACGTCTTGTAAAAAAAAACTCTAGACCACCTTAAACGAAACTGATCGTTGGGGGCATTGTGGCAAGGGAAGAACTATGATCAGTCCGCGATTCTTCACAGTGTGATCAGGATCATCCCTTTTCGTTATCTAGTCATGTAGAATCCCCCAAAACAAACTTCAGCCGACTCGTGATAACTCGAAGTCGATCGATTGAGTGTTTTGTGTTTTACGCCCCTTTCAGGCGTTTCCTGGGTTAGTTACCAGTACCTTTGGTCCATTTATCATGACACCAAACAGTCAGTTGAAATGTTATCTCGCAACTCTGAGCGCAACGAATATTAGTCATTACGGCCATTGTTTTACTCTTTGGTATGACCCGGTCGGGAAACGAACCCGCGACGGGCGGCGGACGCTCTTACACTACAACACAGACACGGTCAACTCGGATCGAAAGAAACTGATAAATGACTTCGAATTATCGATGTATTCGAGTGATAGCTGGATTTATTCTTAAATCATTTAATGTCAGTTTCGTAATTTATGTAAATGTTTAGTATGAAATGCGAGCCAGTATTAAATTCATAAAAAAATAGAACAGCATCAGTTCTGGTTGTTCGTATAAGCAATTGAAACTGCTGTTACTCTGTTTTCAAAAGACAGATCTGCTTCAGGAAAGAGTTCGAGTTAAACGATTTATTCGAATCATCACATGTTCAAGTTATCGCGAGTCAACTGTATAGACATATTTAATTTGACTGGAGGTCGGTTTTCGAATGCACGGCACATTATGCAGTATTATATCTGTTGATCATTATCTTAGCATTCAAATAACAGCATTGCAGCGATCGCAGCTATTGTAATAATGAAGAATCAACCAATCAAATAACAGCATTGTAACGATCGCAGCTATTGTAATAATGAAGAATCAACCAATCAAATTACAGCATTTCAGCGATCGCAGCTATTGTAATAATAAAGAATCAACCAATCAAATTACAGCTACTACATAGACGCTGTAATTTGATTTGTTAGAATGGCTGCCGTGAGCAGATATTTGAGCGAACGCAGATTGATACTCGACCTCATTTTTGGCTTTCAATGTCGTATGGCAATAATTCCTCACATATCCATATTCGCAGTGTTCTGCCTGTACTCTACAACCAGTACACCGTTATCCATATACACATAATGGTGCATTCCGAAAGCACTGAATATATTTGGTATTGATGAAATATGGGAAAGCGATACCAGCTTTGCGTATATATAGATAAACATTTAATTCAAAACCAAAGCATATAATACTATATACTACATATAATAATAATGCTGTTTATAATCAACAGAGGCGTACTCAAATAAAGTAAAAGTCAGTTTCCCTATCTCTACAGATAAGTATCTTGATGACGTCTTTTCCGAGGACAAATTAACACTGAAGTGAGAGTTCCCGCATAGAATTACGGAAATATTGGCATCGAAATTTGTACTTTTACCAAAGACACTGTGCCAAACTGGACATCACCACTTCAAAAAAGGTTGCACACTAATTTACCTTCGGGATATTTTCTATATCAACTCTTTCAGCGCCGAATTTTCAAAAGTAGACCTTTCCATGTTCAAAGTTAGGCGACTCCATTCCTCATGTAAAAAGTGTTTTGGAATATTTTGATAACTAAATGGCAAACAATGCTGATTTCAGATGAGACAGCTCATTACGGGCTCACTCTCTTGAATCTGATTTGTTTGCGCGAACCTCATTACTGAAAATTGGCGCTGAAAGAGTTGAATTAAAGGCGTTTACAATCAGATATACTATGTGCGTTCTGAACATTCCGGACATTTCCCATCACTTCTGTGCAGTTTGACCAAGATATTGATAATAATAATATCTTTATTTAATGAAGATTACATATTAAGATGTATTTTGATGTACACAAAATATAATCTTATCTAGCAAATGGCCTTCAACTTACATATCTCTATATTCATGCATGCACCCACACATACGTACACCCATATACGGTAGCGACGCGGGCTGTCAATCCAGGGGTTGTGAGTTCGAACACAGGCATCCGAATTTCTATTACAGAAAAAAATGCGAAAAATCACACAATACCACGTTAAAATACTCAAAAAGTCTCTCTATATTGTCTATACCCTTTGATAAAAATGATCGTAATGGTAATTTGCGGAATCCCACACGTGTTACTATAAATAGCCCCTCAATACGTCCATATAGTGTAATAATAATGACAATGTGTGCAACGGCGTTTTACCCCCTCGCTCGATACGGGCTATAATTTCCGCAGAAAAACGTCTAAAACGACCTGGTCCCAGGTAGAGACTGGTTCATAAATGATTTTTCTCGTGATCCTTACATCAATATTTGCCAACCGACAAATGCGCCGGCGTTTTTAAGCTTGATGTTCATTATATTTGGAAATTTACAGTTGTCCTTACCGCCATGCGCTGACGTCACAATTTGCATCATTCCGCAGCGACAGATTACTCAAACAACGATTTAAAACACGGTCTAAAAATTAATTTTTATACTTCTTTCGAAAACGTACAAATAAATACCGTATTTTTTATGAATATTATTATTTTTGGAAGAAAAATGATTAAAAGCCAACCCCAACAAACATTGCTCAGGTACAATATTCTAAAAAAGCGCGTCATTTCGCGTTAAATATTCGCTGCAGAACGTGACACGCGTCATTCGTCTTTCACCAATGGGCTAACAGTATATGTGGAAAAGTAGCCAGTTGCTTGGAAAGTATGTTGTGTGGAGTACTGGTGTGAGAAATACCAGGAAACATATGAATAGGTGAACTGGCCGCCGTGATATGACTGAAACATTGTTTAAAACGGCGTTAAACCCAAATCAATCAATCAACATCCATAAAAACACTTACATATATACATACCCATATACTTACATACACATACACATCCTCATATATAAATATGAGCCGTTCCGTGAGAAAACCAACATTATTGAATTTGCGTGAAGTATCGACTCGGACCAGCATAAGCCTGCCGCGAAGTCTAAACTGAACAGACTTTTTTGGCCTCCTGTGGTTATGTTTCAGTACTTTATACCTCTATACCCCAGAGACGGAATGTGTCGGCCCGGATTAGCGCAGGCTGATCTGGGTCGATACATTACGCAGAGTCAATAATGTTGGTTTTCTCGTGGAACGGCTCATATATAAATATATGCAGACATGCATACATAACATTATCGTACATATATGTATACATGTATGGGTAAGAAAAAATATCTATATGCAAACACGCATACTGATTTAATTTGTTGTCAACTGCGCGACAGACACTCATGATTTACGACGTTCGCCATATAGACGAACAATTATTCCATAAACCCCCTTGAGAGCCATTCCGACAGAAGCCGATTTACCCTTTCCCCCACACACAACTAATCTGCCGCAGACGACTTTGAAAATATATAGGCAAAATCATTGTAAATCTGCATCAGTTGAAGTGTTGTTTTTTTGTAAAACGGTTGTAAACATTGTGGCAGAAGGAGAAATTGATATGAATAATAAATGTCACCATTTGCCATAATGTTTTCAAATGTCGCCCGTTGTATATGCCTTAAAATGCGCGTGCACGTAGGACGTGGATTTACATCTTTGCTATTTGAGCGTATTTGTCATTCAATTCCTAACCTTCTCAAATATCGTGTTTCGTATCACATGAGTCATTCTTAATATGACAACCCTAGAAATCTGCAGCAGACGACTTTGAAAACATTTTGTCAAAAATACTGAATATCTCAATAAATGAAAGAACGATTATTGAGTGAAGTTGAAGACATTGTGGCACAAGGAGATATTGCTCATCCTGAGCAACAATGTTTTCAAAAGTCATCTGCTGCAGAGGTGTCGTGTCAGAAAGCGTCCGTATGTGGGTAGATGGTTGATATAACCATCATTTAACCCTTATCCCGCTGAATTCCATAAACAGGGTTAACCGCCATATTAAATTCGACAATATCTGTTACTCCACTGTGCTGTTTAGAGCATAGCGGATTCAACAACCGTGGGTGTTCGACGATGACATATTTATGGACTTATCGTTTTGAATGAGTCTTAACTGTACGCTGTTGCGTTAACTCTTTCACTGTCAAATTTTGCAAATTCGACTTTTCCATGTTGACAATTGAACCACAACATCTTAAGTCCAACAGGAAATCTAGTCAAATTAAAAGCCCAAGTGGCAAACAATGCATATTTCAGGAGAGACAGCTCGTTACGAGCTGTCTCTCCTGAATCTGCATTGTTTGCAAAAGCTTTAATTGCCTTTGGTAATGAAAGAGTTGAGACACTGACTCGCTAAACACATCTCATTATAATTCAGAACTTCAACAACATTCGACATTTCAAATTTCTAATTGGCTAAACAATATACTTTGGCCAATCAGGTATTTTGTTTCACGTTTTGTGTTTGAAATCAAGATCTTCACTCATCCATGTAGCGATGAATGGTCTAAAAAAGGAAACTGCTCTGTCACTATATTGCATCCATGACAATAACAACGAAACGGCTCAAGGTTGAGATGTCAATTGAAACGATGTTCTGAAAATAATTGAACAATATGAATGACAAATGTTTTCTGCTTTTTCTAAACTTTTCCCCATAATCTTTCAATTTTGTTTTATTGCAATGAAGGAAAAATTATCTGTATTGGGAAATGTTTAATTACATTTTAATTGATTTATTAGACATCGATGCACTTTTGTTACGAGGTATGTGCTATAAAGAACATATAAAACAAAGAGAGGCTACACAAATCTGAAGAATTGTTATTGTTGGCAATTATTAGAATAATTATATACGACCATTCCACAGCCTACTACCGGACCACCTCGGTTGTGTAGTGGAAGAACGTCGGCCTCGGTGGTGTAGTGGAAGAGCACCGGTCTCGGTGGTGCAGTGGAAGAGCGCCGGCCTCTGTGGTGTAGTGGAAGAACGCCGGCCTCGGTGGTGTAGTGGAAGAACGCCGGCCTCGGTGGTGTAGTGGAAGAGCGCCGGCCTCTGTGGTGTAGTGGAAGAACGCCGGCCTCGGTGGTGTAGTGGAAGAGCGCCGGCCTCGGTGGTGTAGTGGAAGAACGTCGGCCTCGGTGGTGTAGTGGAAGAGCACCGGCCTCGGTGGTGCAGTGGAAGAGCGCCGGCCTCGGTGGTGTAGTGGAAGAGCGCCGGCCTCTGTGGTGTAGTGGAAGAGCGCCGGCCTCGGTGGTGCAGTGGAAGAGCGCCGGCCTCGGTGGTGTAGTGGAAGAGCACCGGCCTCGGTGGTGTAGTGGAAGAGCGCCGGCCTCGGTGGTGCAGTGGAAGAGCACCGGCCTCGGTGGTGTAGTGGAAGAGCGCCGGCCTCTGTGGTGTAGTGGAAGAGCGCCGGCCTCTGTGGTGTAGTGGAAGAACGCCGGCCTCGGTGGTGTAGTGGAAGAGCGCCGGCCTCTGTGGTGTAGTGGAAGAGCGCCGGCCTCGGTGGTGTAGTGGAAGAGCGCCGGCCTCGGTGGTGTAGTGGAAGAGCGCCGGCCTCGGTGGTGTAGTGGAAGAGCACCGGCCTCGGTGGTGTAGTGGAAGAGCACCGGCCTCGGTGGTGTAGTGGAAGAGCGCCGGCCTCTGTGGTGTAGTGGAAGAACGCCGGCCTCTGTGGTGTAGTGGAAGAGCGCCGGCCTCGGTGGTGTAGTGGAAGAGCACCGGCCTCGGTGGTGCAGTGGAAGAGCGCCGGCCTCGGTGGTGTAGTGGAAGAGCGCCGGCCTCTGTGGTGTAGTGGAAGAGCGCCGGCCTCGGTGGTGTAGTGGAAGAGCGCCGGCCTCGGTGGTGTAGTGGAAGAACGTCGGCCTCGGTGGTGTAGTGGAAGAGCACCGGCCTCGGTGGTGCAGTGGAAGAGCGCCGGCCTCGGTGGTGTAGTGGAAGAGCGCCGGCCTCTGTGGTGTAGTGGAAGAGCGCCGGCCTCGGTGGTGTAGTGGAAGAGCGCCGGCCTCGGTGGTGTAGTGGAAGAGCGCCGGCCTCTGTGGTGAAGTGGAAGAGCGCCGGCCTCGGGTGCGTTCAATCCCCGGCCGGGCCATACCACAATCCTAACCATGATAGTACTGACTATCCTCCTTGGCGCTCAGGGTTGCAGGGTTAGCATAACGATTGACCGGCTTGTGTCACGATACATGGACCAGTAGTGCTGGTAAATTACCCAGACAACGCCGTGATATTACTGAAAAATTGTTGAAAGCGGCGTTAAACACCAAATAAATAATCCATAGCCTATTAGTTTTTAGAGTAAAGAAATACACGAAAATGTGCGTTAAATATCTTGATCTCAATTGCGTGTTGACATTAGTTTTTGCAGTTGTCCATGTTTTCTTATTAGGAGGTTATCGATCATAGATTTTATAATATTGCATGTGCAAACTAATGTACTGTCTTTTATAATTCGAACGCAGTATCTAAATATGAAAACTAAAGAGTCCATTATACAAAAGAAGTAATTGATTTGACCTTATTGTCAAAATTGTTTCGAAAATAGATGAAAATTATCCTCAAATACTGACGTATATCGTTGTCAGGAATCTATTTTAAGATAGGGTCAATAGTTGTTGATAGTAAAACCGATGATAATGTAAGCAGTCGCAACAATTCAGCTGGATATGGATTGTTATGGTACCAGACCTTTTTCTTTGTTTGTATGGTGTTTTGAACCGCTTTCAACGATGTTTCAGTTATATCACGGCGTTTCCTGGTAAAGTTAACAGTACTACTGGTCCATTTATAATGACACCAGTCAGTCAGACTCACAACCTTCAGCGCCAAAAGGCGGGAGAGTAATTATCACTATTTTTAAGTCTGACGCGATCGGGGATCGAACCCACGACCCACCGCAACCGAGCCTGACTCTCTACCTCTACACCAATGAGGCGAAAAGACCCGACAATCGTGTCGTCTTAACATTTTCCCAACCCACAAATCTGCTGCAGACGACTTAGAAAACATCTAGGCAATAATATGTTAATAAATTTCATAGTCAAAGTATGGACGGATCTATTTCTGTCATGTCGAGGATTTTCTTTTGTAAATACATGTATGTATCATTGCTCATCTAATAGACAATCGGAATTTGCCAAGATGATCATGACCCACCGATATTAAATCGTTCATTAACGAATTTCACAAAGCCGACTCTTCCACGTTGAAGATGTGAAACATTTTTAAATTTGGTAAAATTGAATGTCTAAGGGGCAAACAATGCAGATTTCGTTACGAACTGTGTCATCTGAATCTGCATTGTTTCGCAAAAGCCTTTAATTGCCCTTGGTAGCAAAAGGGTTAATTGGTTGTACGAAATGTTTGGTGGTCTAGGTAGATATGTTACATCATGTTTAGGCGCAGACACTTGCTGTACATAAGCATACAAGTATGCAAGCAACAATCGAACAAGGTTCTCTATGGTGTTTTCAGATTGCCCTTACACACCACACCGACTGCCTGGCGAGTACCAGTCAAAAGCTGTAATTTCATTGGTTGATTCGGCTAGCGCATGCACATGTGCTCGGTGTGTTAGGGTAACCTGAATACGCCGCGTGTATAAGGCAATTACTACGTGACAGCTGTCGTGAATTTCCAGTCCTGCAATATCGGTCGAACATCCGATTCCTCAATAACTGTTGAACCGATCAATTAGAAATCACATAGGAGACAGTTGTCGAGAGGTTCCGATTACGCATTAAGTGCATTACATCCGGTTCCGGTTTACGTCAATCATTAAGGGATACATTAAGACGCAATTTCATAAGAATTGGTGTGCTTGTGTCAAAATAAACCTTCCAGCAGAACAGTTAATTTACCCATCAAACACTATGACATAACTTTGATAATGTTGAAAATGGCGATATAAACCATTTAAACGAACACATAAAATGTCATATAAAGTAAACAACGTGCACAGGTATGTACTTTGACGGGCAATATATGACAATATGGTGCATATTCCTGACAGGAGACAATAAAAGAGTGATGATATCATTTGATGAGGTCTATTGACCATCTGTATTAAATATTCATTGACAATATCACGTTTATAATAAAAATAAGCCACGTCACATAAAAACGTTTTGAGTCTTCACAAACAAATTAGATAACTTATCTACTCATTTTTTTATTATGAGCATTACCTTAAAAAGCTTAAATGAGCCGTTCTACGAGAAAACCAACATTATAAACTCTGCGTAATGTATTGATCCAAATGAGCCTGCGCAGTCTGGTGCAGGTTAATCCGCGCCGACACATTCCGTCTCAGGTCTATAGAGGTAAAGAGTAATGATTCCTGAAACAGAAAATCAACAAGAGGCGAAAATGGTCTGTCCGGGTTATCCTTCGCAGTATGCTGAGGCTGATCCGGGTCGATACTTAACGCTGAGTTCACAACGTTGGTTGTATCGTGAAACGGCTCAAATGATGATTACACGACCACGAGTAGGAACAGGAAATAAAAACCAGACCAGACTACACAGAGGCCCATACTGACCTTGGTCTGCACTGATCTCAAGGTCGGGGACCCAGCTATTACATGTAACAAACAAAACAAGGTCAATTTGACATGTAGTGGGCGGTAACGTGCTACCTATAGTTTAATCCATTCCCTGATACCGACATATGCGACAGATAGAATTAACAAAACTGCACTTATTTTCGGTTAAAAGCGACGCTCATAATCAAACATTTTAGAAGTATGAAATAGGGGAAATGATGTCCAATGTAACATTTCGTTTCTTCTTCTGGGTGCGTAAACGTTGTTTTAAGTCCTACATTACGACGTACGTTAACGTTGTTTTAAGTCCTACATTACGGCGAACGTTAAAGTTGTTTTAAGTCCTACATTACGGCGTACGTTAAAAATGTTTTAAGTCCTACATTAAGGGGTACGTTAAAGTTGTTTTAAGTCCTACATTACGGGGTACGTTAATGTTGTTTTAAGTCCTACATTACGGGGTACGCAAACGTTGTTTTAAGTCCTACATTACGGGGTACGCAAACGTTGTTTTAAGTCCGACATTACGGGGTACGCAAACGTTGTTTTAAGTCCTACATTACGGGGTACGCAAACGTTGTTTTAAGTCCTACATTACGGCGTACGTTAACGTTGTTTTAAGTCCTACATTACGGGGTACGTTAAAGTTGTTTTAAGTCCTACATTACGGGGTACGTTAACGTTGTTTTAAGTCCTACATAACGGCGTACGTTAAAGTTGTTTTAAGTCCTACATCACGGGGTACGTTAAAGTTGTTTTAAGTCCTACATTACGGCGTACGTTAAAGTTGTTTTAAGTCGTACATTACGGGGTACGCAAACGTTGTTTTAAGTCCTACATTACGGGGTACGCAAACGTTGTTTTAAGTCCTACATTACGGCGAACGTTAAAGTTGTTTTAAGTCCTACATTACGGCTTACGTTAAAGTTGTGTTAAGTCCTACATTACGGCGAACGTTAAAGTTGTTTTAAGTCCTACATTACGGCGAACGTTAAAGTTGTTTTAAGTCCTACATTACGGCGTACGTTAAAGTTGTTTTAAGTCCTACATTACGGCGTACGTTAACGTTGTTTTAAGTCCTACATTACGGGTTACGTTAACGTTGTTTTAAGTCCTACATTACGGGGTACGCAAACGTTGTTTTAAGTCCTACTTTACGGGGTACGCAAACGTTGTGTTAAGTCCTACATTACGGGGTACGCAAACGTTGTTTTAAGTCCTACATTACGGGGTACGCAAACGTTGTTTTAAGTCCTACATTACGGCGTACGTTAACGGTGTTTTAAGTCCTACATTACGGGGTACGCAAACGTTGTTTTAAGTCCTACATTACGGCGTACGTTAATGTTGTTTTAAGTCCTACATTACGGGGTACGCAAACGTTGTTTTAAGTCCTACATTACGGCGTACGTTAACGTTGTTTTAAGTCCTACATTACGGGGTACGCAAACGTTGTTTTAAGTCCTACATTACGGGGTACGCAAACGTTGTTTTAAGTCCTACATTACGGGGTACGCAAACGTTGTTTTAAGTCCTACATTACGGGGTACGCAAACGTTGTTTTAAGTCCTACATTAAGGGGTACGCAAACGTTGTTTTAAGTCCTACATTACGGGGTACGCAAACGTTGTTTTAAGTCCTACATTACGGGGTACGTTAACGTTGTTTTTAGTCCTACATTACGGCGAACGTTAAAGTTGTTTTAAGTCCTAAATTACGGGGTACGTTAACATTGTTTTAAGTCCTACATTACGGGGTACGTTAACGTTGTTTTAAGTCCTACATGTTTGAAAACATTGTGGCAAAAGGTAATACTGCTCATGATGCGCAATTACACAATTACAACATTTTTTTCAACTCAATATAATAATTACACTTAAATTTAAAAATGAATTTCCATATACATGTATTTGCATTGTTAAAGTTGTCTGCTACAGATGTGTTGTATGTGGGCAAGGGTCAAACTCTCGTATAGCAGGTAGATGTTACGTTATATGACATAACCGTCCATAGATACAATAATAAACGGCTCAGTTAAGTCTATAAAGAGGGCACTATTTATGCCTACTTGTTTTTTCCGTAATAAATACTAACCGTCAATTATAGTTTGCTGAGTGTTTAACGCCGCTTTTAACAAACTTACAGGTATATAA
Source organism: Serripes groenlandicus (assembly GCA_031761405.1). NCBI lineage: Eukaryota > Metazoa > Mollusca > Bivalvia > Cardiida > Cardiidae > Serripes > Serripes groenlandicus. Next base: position 92,718,235 of record JASEVX010000002.1, read on the forward strand.
CGGCGTTTCCTAGATAAGTAACCGATACTGCTGGTTTGTTTATCATGACATCAGCGAGTTAGTCGAAATGCAAACTCTACAATTCTGTGTTTCAAGAAGTGAAAGCCATTACTAGTAGTTTACTACCCTTTGTAAAGGCTTTGATATGACCCGCAATAGATGTGTAAAAAGGTATGAGTAATGTATTTCCACCCCTTTTTCATAGAGAACGATAGTCCATTACCACATGCGATAAACACGAGACACAACACAATTGAATCGACAGCTGACTTATGTCATGCAATCTCATTAAAATCATCTCCTATTAACGCTACGCATAGATGAATTCGAATGGATCGCCATCAAATCTTACATTTGATCAGATCGTGTACTTTAGTCAGATTGTATGTCAAGTTGATTTGAGCCGTTCAACGAGAAAACCAACATTATGGCCTCTGCGTAATATATTGACCCAGATCAGTCCGCGCAGGCTAATCAGGGCCGACACATTCCGTCTCTGGGAAATAGAGGTATAGAGTAATGATTCCTGAAACAGAAAATCAAAAGGAGGCAAAAAAGTGTCTGCACGGATGAGCCTGCTTAGGCTGATCCGGTCGATACTTTACGCAGAGTCCATACTGTTGGTCTTCTAGTGGAACGGCTCATATAATGTCTATGTTTGCATAAATTGTCTTTTCTAACACTGATAACTCTGAAATAACGAAGGTTCATGCATAAATCAGTTAAACTACAACATACTGCAATATAATGATAGCGCAGCGCTCATTTTACGACAATAAATATTGATCATACTGCTACAAATATTGAAGCACTTATTACTTGTTTACATGGTATGATATGTTATTAGTCGTCTGCCGTTAAATATATGAGGGCTGTTCCAGGAAAAAATGTCTAGGGGGAGGAACTTTCACTTTTTTTAAGGGTACCACCTATCAAAATTTAATTGTTTTTTTGGACACAAATTTTAATTAGAAAATACCCCCCCATCCACCAAATAAAAATAAAAATTCCGTCTCTGGGAGACAGAGGTATAGATTATGATTCCTGAAACAGAAAATCCACATGAGGCGAAAAATGTCTGTCCGGGTTAGCCCGCGTAGCATGCTTAGGCTGATCCGGGTCGAAACTTTACGCAGATTCCACAATGTTGGTTTTCTCATACTTCGGCTCAAATATAAAATGGATGAATGAATCTGATTTATTACGGATTTATGTCATTATCAGCAGTACTTCAGTTAACGGTATATCACGGTGAAAATAACCGTGGTAGGCTTATCAGTACTATGATAATAATAAATGAATGAATAAATAAACGAACGAACGAACAAATAGAAGAGCGAAGGAAGAGTTAAAGATTGATTGAATGAATCAATACTCGAACAAATGAACGAACGAACGAATATATTAAAGAATGAATGAATGAATGAAATGAGATTGCAAGTTAACCTTAATACAAACAGAAATAGAAAAGTCATTTACGTTCATTAATGATCGATGAACATTAATGGTTAAAGTGCACACACGTAAGTAAACAAGGCACAACAAACAAAAACCTGAATGAATACTGACTAAACTATAGAATTTACTCACCTGCAATAATTATAGGAACCGATATCTGCAGCACTAAAGCTCCCTTGACCCGCTGTCCTGAATAGAAAACTAACTCGTCTCCCTCCAGATTCAGATCGATGGCCGTCACTGCCATGATGTCCGGCCAGACTAGACGACACACTTATGTCTATTTCTTTATCTGGATCTGATATTCTATTTATTTATATAAAAAAGTAAGTCATGTGCTTAGTACATTGTTTCCATTGTGTCTCGAGTTACGTTCTAAATGATGTTGCAGCAGGCAGATGTGATTATCGATTTTTAATCGTAAGTGTCAGTACAACTCTGATGAATGCGAGTTCTACTAGGTCCCCATTGTCACCACATTCAATCCTTTACGATATACAACACATCTGTATTCAGACGCAAAAAGATGTATAATTTCTTTTAAATATGGACTGTTGGAGAGTTATAGGATTGAACAGATTATGGGTACAATTAATGCTTTCAAAATATCGATGCAGAGGCGTCAAAGGTACTCAGTCTCACACTGACATAACTACGTCTTGTATTCGTATATTTGTTTGTATTTTCAAAAGTAAATGTCAAAAGCTCTTTATTTTAATATTTTTAAAACCAGTGTGGCAAAAAGAGAAATTGCTCTGTAAGCATTTGCACTCCCATATAGGGAGTGTGGCACGCATAGTCACGGATTTTGTTCAAACTTCGTACATTTTCTCAACTTGATGAAATAAACAAAAAATGGCAAAATAAACATTGTTATGGGCTTTGGTTGCTATAGCAACCGGCTCACTTTTTTCATACATGTTCAACATATTCTAGTCAATGGCGTTACTAAGGAAACAAAACACTATTTTATGCACAAAATATGTTCACGTTTGGTGTGTGTTTTTCTGTTTCAAAAGACAAATAAAGTTAATAAATTTCTCAAGCAGAGCAAGATATACTCAATGAAACATTTTCAAAGTACTTCCAATATATAATGAATATAACTCAATAAAATATATATCTTGCAACAAACTTAAAACATATCAATTAAGTAAAGACTGGTGAGAGCCTCCATACATTCTTATTAGTCTTCACTCTGTGCATAGATTCTTTACAAATCTGAACGCATTTGAAATAGTGCCTCCAAAAAGAAGTAGAAGCTACAGTTATACAACTCTAAACATGTATAATTGTGATCCTCACACAAACATATCATTAGATGTCATGATAAAAAAAGGGAATCTAAAATCAATTTGCCTTGACCGAATCGTAAGCGTCGGGGATTTGGAACCAAGAGTCACAGGTTCGATCCAAAAGTGCCGCGCACAAATTATGGTGGAGTACCCTTGGTCAAAGTACATTTCCTTGCATAGTGCTGGTTTTTTTTTTTTACCCAGGGATGACGAACAAGTGAAATGTTGCTGTGATATTACTGAACAAATGTTAAAACCGCTCAAAACCCCAATCAAACAAAAATCTAAAATTCAAAGGTAGGTAATTCATGTTTATTTTATTCTTCTAATTTGTATTTTTGGTGATGATGTCTTTTGAAATCTAATTCATGCAAAAACGAGCATTTGTTCCCCCTAGCTTTTTTCTTGCATTTATTACGCAAATGTTCATCTATCTATTTATGTAATGCACTTAATTGGAAATGGCTGCATATTTTTTTTAAATAAGGGGTAAATATTGCGTTTTTCCTAAAAAAAACCTCAACTTTGCACACTGTTTCTATGGCAACAGGGCTATATTTGGAATTTCTAACATTATTTATCTGAATAGTTCACTGATGTCAACATGTTGAATAAGTTTAAGCAAAATCCGTGACCATGCATGCCCCAAAACGTTTAAATTCTTACAGAGAATGGCTATTCAAAAGTCTTTTTGCAACAATGGCATCAATCGTCGCCTGCTGCCGCTGCGTTCAAATGTGTCTGTATGTGAGTAATGAAAAAGCTTATTTACCAACCACGTCAGTTTCTATGTTACGTTGGGAAAGATTATTTATAAGTCATGTCAGTTTCTAGATAACATTGGAAAATATTTATTTATAAGTCATGTCAGTTTCTAGATAACATTGGAAAATATTTATTTATAAGTCATGTCAGTTTCTAGATAACATTGGAAAATATCTATTTATAAGTCATGTCAGTTTCTAGGTTACATTGGAAAAGCTTATTTACAAGCCATGTCAGTTTCTAGTTTCTAGATAACATTGGAAAATATATATTTATAAGTCATGTCAGTTTCTAGGTTACATTGGAAAAGCTTATTTACAAGCCATGTCAGTTTCTAGGTTACATCGGAAAAGCTTATTTACAAGCCATGTCAGTTTCTAGGTTACGTTGGCAAGTCTTGTTACGTCGCGTCCTGTTCTTAAAGTGCAAGACTGTAATTTCGTTTGGTATAATTCACTTAATTCAACCAGTGTCTTTAAGCTAGGGTAAACACGTAAGGTTAATTGGCCGTTGTACCTAGGCAACTGGTTACAATCCCGAATAATGAGCCCTTTCGTGGAAGACACATGGCGCTATAGGGCACAATAGCATTTGTCAATCATCGGATATATTGATTGTTTTTTCGGTTACCAGTACTACTGGTCCACTTATTCTGATACCAGCCGGTCAATCGTAATGCTAATTCCGCAACCCTGAACGCCAAGGAGGGCAGCTATGACTTCCATTTTTAAAGTCTTTGGTTATGATCCGGCATGGGATCGGCAACCATCGGAAAGAATGAATGTGGTCAAGCTGTTGAATATGACTTAGGGGCGTCAGGGTAATGCAGTTTGATTCAATTGTGCTTTACGCCGAATTCAATATTATTTCATTTATATTAAGGCGACAGTTCGCTTAATCAAGATCAATTGGTGAACAAACCAGTACTAGCATAGGAAATGTGCCCTAAGGGCACTCTACCTTGACCGCTGCGACTGGGGATCTAAATACCCGGGCACCAGGGAAAATAATGTTCTCAAATTAGTTTAAAATCCCACAGTTTCACCAAAATGTCTATATAGAGGTCTTAATACTTTTCTTAAAACAGTTAGGGACAAAGAATACCGTCAGCAATTGTCACTCAAATACTAGCAGAGGACTAGGTAGGGGGTCTTTTCCTCCACAATATTTCTCTTATCACTCAAACAAAGTGTCCAAAAAGGATTTGAGAACATGAAAAATGCCTCTTGTCTAGAGCCTTTTGATAATCTAGCCACATGAAAAGATGAAAAGATAAATTAAGGCCCTCAGAATGCGAATAGACCGTAGGACATCCATGGATATATTCGATGGATGGATAATGGGTCTCAGTATAAAAGTCCAACTGTCAATGTGTCAATGTATGCGATCAAGGAAACATCTGATCAACCTGGGCCTTTGCGCGGTCTGATCGGAATATTTGTATATGTTATGTAAAACAGCCATACACGCATCCCTGAATCGAAGGCACGGCCATTAATATCATATCATATCCAAGTTGATGCCAATATCGGAAATGTATCAAAGTACTTGTTGTCAAAGAACGCGTCTAATACACAGATAAATAAACTTGACTCGTGTTTATTGACAGGCATAGCAACGTAAACCATTACGAATCCTGACCTTTAGAGGAGTTAAATTAATAGGTTTGACAATTAAGATGGAATTGAAATGTACGCGAATATTGTTTTGTATTGTTGCTTTTCTCATAATCATCCTTCCAGGATGTTTATATGACTAGATGACAAACATGTAATATACCGATCAGTTTACGTAGACTTATCTGTATTTAAGCGTATGGTAAGTACCCGAAGTACAGTAGCGATTTTATTTTAACCTAATCAAAGTGTCTTTACTACCGCACAAGTGTTGCATTGCATACGATATCTGCACCAGGCAATTCAAATCAGGCGGTATTTTAGGCCAGTGAATATGAAGATCACTTTTCATATTCAAGAGGACAGATCTGGTCCTATACGGTTAAACAGTTAGAATATGAACAGAAACTTCCGACAAACATAGAAACTTTGATTTGATGGGTGTGATGGCCGTGGGTGTTAAGGTGCATCTTAACTCTTTCAGCGCCAAAGGCAATATTGAGGTTTTTGCAAACAATGCAGATTCATGTGAGCCAGCTCGTAACGAGCTGTCTCACCTGAAATCAGCATTGTTTGACTTTTATTCATCAAAATAGTCCAAAACGTTTAATACATGAGAAATGGAAACGCCCGATTTTGATCATAGAAGGGTCTACTTTATACAATTTGGCTCCGAAAGAGTTAATAAACATTTGTCACACGCACCATATTTTTTGGTTATCCTGTATCACAGTGCATATCCTCGTGTTGTAAATGATAGGGACAGAGACAAGGTCTTTGCATTACTAGTGCAAACATCAGATCACTAAAAGACATGGGAATGAAACGCGACAGGTTCAAAGGCTTCACCAAACCCAACAAATACGCAGCAGATGACTTTTAAATCATTTCAAAAATTTGTATAAGCGGAATTATAATGATTGAATAGATTTGTAAGGATTATGGCAAAAAGAGAAATTGCTGATTTTTAATGTGTAACTTCTTTTGCTACAATGGTTTTACTAGTCATCTGCTGCAGATGCATCAAAATGTGTCTTGTTGTGGGTAAGGGCTTTTGTTGCAATAAATCATTGCTTAGTATTATTTAAATTAATGTATTTTTACGTCATTGAGCCATATTCGGTACGTATTTATACCTGTAAATTGCCAATGGCACTTAGGTGCCGACTTGCCGGATAAAATTGGGTTCAGTTGAGTTGAGTATTCTTGGTTGAAAATTTAAATGGAAAAAAGGTCATTTAGAAAAAAACACACACACACACACAAAACACTGTAAACCAATATGTATTCACCGTTGAGTCATCACTTTCACTTCGAATAAATTCCAATATTGTCAGAAAACACACAATACACCATGTATGTTTAGTTTCCACGCTTGTTTGTGTCTAAACCCGTTTCCTGATAAAGCTTCTGTCTACGCTTCTGCAGCTGCAATAGACGCGTTTTGAAAATATTCCGGGAATATTAAAATTCCTCAGAATGTGCAATATTTCCTTGTTTTCCAATTTGACTTTTGTAAGCTCTACCGTTTCCGTTCTATGTCATCAGATGTTTTCAGTGTAGAGGAGCAAACGAGCAAAACATGAAAATGTCACATGTATATCCTTTCCCACTTGCAGACGCATTTCAAAGTAGGCGAAATATGATGAGCAATTTCCCCCCTAAGCCACAATGTTTTCAACTCGACATATTTATAGCAATATCATTTAAAGATATTAGCCACATTTTTGTCTACATGTGTTCAATATCGCCTTAAGTGTTTACGTCTTATAGTAATTTTAAGGTTGTACTATTTAAACGTCAAATGGAAAGTATATATAAACTTTGCATACTGAATTTGAAAACATTATTGGAAAAGTAAACACAATATCGTTATTTATCGTATTGATCAATTTCTCCCCTTTTTTAAAAAAAAACCTGTTCGAACTTCGACTGCTGCAAAGACGTCAAAAGTCGTCTGTAGTAAGAAAATGTTTAAAGCTAACACACGATCTCTGTATAAAAAAAAAAGATGGAATAGAAAAAACACACCATTAACAGTCCTGAATTCCTGCTTAACACTACCATAAACGTCACCCTGTCATACGCGATCCTAATTTTCTCTAGCAATAAGTTACCATGGCAACGGGTCACGAATAAAATAAATATCACCGAATCGACATTCTCTACGGATCAATTATGTCTCCATTACAAATATATTCAATTCCGTCTGAAGAGAGAAAAAAAGAACATCTAAATCCATTTTCTTAGTTTCTATCCGATTTCACCATTGTCACATCATTGTCGTTCAAGTGCTTGGATTAATCGCGAATGAGCGCTGGATTTTAGAAAAGCTGTACGAGTCATATATGGTGCCTATAATGCGGCGGATTTGGGAATAAAAGAATCCATCTCGCTTGCTCTTCTCCCAACGAGAAATATTGATCCGTTTAGGGCAATTCCTGTCGACTTTTTCAATTCAACACGTGTTTCACAATGGATGCCGCATTAGTGTTGCGATGCGAGGGTTTGACATAGCTTATTTAACTCTTTCCCACATAGAACAAATCTGAAGCAGACGGCTTTGGAAACATATAGGCAAATTTATAGTAAATGATTGTAAAGTTACTGAAAACAGTTGAAAACAGTAAGTAAAAAGGAGAAACGTTCTGAAATGTCAAAAAGTATCATATAAGGCAAACGTTTTTAGAAATTCCTGATGTGATTGCATACTTTAACCGTACTTAACCCCTTCCCATATGCAACTCTTTTTCAGCGGACAATTTAAGGATTTATGTTTATAAATAAATGAACAATTACTAAATAGAGTTGAAAACAGTGTGGCAAAAACAATTGCGTCGTCTTCTGTACATGCGTCATATTGAGTCTTCAAGTTGGAAAGGGTTAAAATCATAACTTTTCTTCTAAACAGCTTAGATCTACCTGATTTTCTACTTTGGGAATCTGCTATGAATATAAACCTAGGAAAAAAATAGACAACACGATAATAATTAAATTGGTGTAAAAATTATTCTGGGAAAAAACAGAGAACATGTTTAAATAATCAAAGCTTAAACATTGTTTAAAAACAACGAACTATTGAACAGAGAAACTTAACCTCAGGGATGTTTACACATGGCGAGTGGTGTTCAAAATTGTATTTTGATGTGTTGATTGGCCAACGCGAGCACCGTGTATTAGATCAATGTGACTAACATTCCGACTTCATCGAAGGCTAGTATTTGCTGATCGCAAAACTTCGGGATTTCAAGTAAAATGCCCAATTGTATGAGGAAGCATAACACTACTTAGTGTCCTAATATGGAAACATTTGCAAACATTGGGGAAATATACGAGCTAGTTCGCCTTCCCCCTCATGGTTTTCAGTTGTTCAGTTGAGCCACAATTTATACTTTCTCATTTCCAATGCTATTTTACCTAGAGATATATCTTCAAAGCAGAGAATCTAAGCCTGGCATATTAGGACAATGACACGTAACTTGTAAGTAAGAAGTATCCGACAAAGACGTGTAACAGGCTACGAATGAGTAATTTCTCCCTTAAGTCTGTATTGGATTCACGATTCTGTGCATGCGAAAAGATACAAATAGGCATGTCTACCTGCTAAGTCTGATCGGGATCTACACGTGTTAACAGAATATTCTAACAACCACATGACAAAATGCTGATGCACACACTGATCAGGATTTCCACTGTCCGCAAATTAATTCAACTCGTTCCTATAGACCGGTTCCATGAAGAGGAGATTATATCCTGTAAACGCCGTTACGGTTGCATGCAATGCATTATGGTTCGTTCGTCTACAAATCCATGTACATTCATTTTAGGTTATCTGTTTACCCTTTCTCGCGTACAACAAATCTGCAGCAGACGAATTTTATACTATCTAGACACACATATGGAAATCTTGGACACTATTAACTAAAATATAAGTATTGATATAGAATTGAAAATATTGTGGTAAAAGGGAGAAATTGCTCAGCATGAGTAATGTCTACTTTTGCAATAATGTTTTCAAAAGTCGTCTGCAGATGATGGTCAAAATGTGCCTGCAGGTTGGAAAGGTATAAACGTAGTCTTACCATGGCATTAACGTTGCTTGCGTGTCGGCTTTTCCATGTCTCATTAGTCCGGCCAATTGCATTGCATTGGATGACGTGCTGCAACCAGCGTATACATCGTTTTAACTTTATTCTGTTGTGTCGCTGCGACTGGTATAATCATCATTGCATATTACTTAAATAGTGTATTTCAAAGATATTGAGTAGGTTTTTAATAAATATTGACACAAGAGGAAATACTATGATTAGACTACACGAAAGTGCAGGTTGATCATAATCTATTTCACAATAGTTGTTTAAAGTCGTGCATTACAGTGCTCACAAATGTTGTTTAATTTCGCGTTTAGCAGGATAAGCGCTAACAGTCATTTAAATCAAGATATGTGTCTATCGCAAGAATTATCTCCCATAAAAATGCCAATCTCTCTCTATTCGACTACATATGGGTAAATGCAGGATCAAATCGAGGGCTTGGCGTGAAACGGTTGTAACTAAAATAGGTATTTTTTTACCAAGGTTAATCACCTCATCATAAAGTCTTTACAAGCGTTAAATCATATTTCTTGGTAAACAATGGAAATTCAGGTGCTTTTGCTCGTTCTGAGCAATGGCACCTAAATTTGCATTGTTTACAAAGGGGTCTAAATTGCCCCTAAACCAAGGTTTTCAAAATAGGTATTTAGTTACAACCGTTTCACGCCAAGCCCTCGAAATGTACAAATTAGCATTTCCGAACGGTGTAGGTTCAGATCATCTTTTCCGGTCGAATCAGTATCTAAACAAGTTGGCAGACTATTCTAACTAGCTTGTTTAAGCAACATGTGATCTGTGTATATCTGTATCAACCTATGAATATGCACCGGCTGATCTGGATCTATACTGTTCGCAAAAGCCAACGTGTACCTATTACCATGTAATAGCTCATATAGCAATAAACCTCGGAATTATATATGTGTATGTATGGTTGTGCTGTTTTTCTAAATTAAATGGCCGATTTCCACAATCTGTCCCTATTGGCTTTAGACGGCAATAAACCACGGAAAATACAGCTTGTCCATTTATAAACTACTTTGCTAAATAGACTGATTATGGTTAATTTTAAAAGCTGTCCCTATTCGGTTATATACGGCAATATATCATTGGAATCATAACCTGTCATCTTAGGATATAATTTTCCAATAAAATGGCTGTTGTCACAAATTTGTCAATATTCGACTATATACGGCAATAAAAACAATGGGAATAATAAACTGTCTACTTATGGACTACGTTGCCAAATAAAATATGAAATGTATATTGTCATTAATATGTCCCTATTCAGCTACACATGGCAATATACCATGGGAATTATAACCTGTCTGGTTTTGGACTATTTTGCCAAATAAAGTGGCTGTTGTCATTCATCAGTCGCTATTTGACTATATACAGCAATATACCATGGGAATCATAACCGGTCAGTTTATGGACTACTTTGCCAAATAAAATGGCTGTTGTCGTCAATCTATCTCTGTTCGGCTATATAAGACAATACACCCCAATAATTATAACCTGTCTGTTTATGGACTGCCTTGCCAAAAAGAATGGCTGTTGTCACCAATATATCAGTATTCGGCTATATACAGCCATAAACCATTATAGTTATAACTTGTCTGAGTATGGAATACTTTGCTAAATAAAGTGGCTGTTTTCATTAATCTGACCCTTTTCGGCTATATACGGCAATATATCATGAATATCATAATGGGTGTGTTTATGGACTACTTTGTCAGATGTAATATGGCTGTCGTCATTGGTCTGTCCCTATTCGGTCATACACCATGGGATTTATAACTCGTCTATATGGATTACTTTGCCAAATAGAATGTTGTCATCAATATGTCCATATTCGATTTTATACCGCAATATATCATAGAAATTATAACCTATGAGTTTATTGACTGTTTTGCCAGATAAAATGGCTGCTGGTCACCAATCATTCCCCATTTGGCTATATAAGGTAATACAACACGGACATTATAGCGTGTCTTCATTTTGAACTTCTTTGCCAAATGAAATGCCTAAGTTCAACAATGAGTCCCCCACTTGGCTATATACAGCAATTAAACGCGAATAGTAGTACTCGTTTTTCTTTTGGACCTCTTTGACAAATACAATTACTGATTCTATTAAACTTTCCCCAAAGTGTCTTAATACAGCAATAACATGTCTTTCTTTTGAATTTCTTTGCGAAATGAAATGTCTAATTTCAACATCTTGTCACCAATCATCAAAAGAACTGATAACTCGTCTCATGTTATGCTACTTTGACAAATTAAAAGCTGAATAGTGGTCATAAATGTCCTCCGAATAAATGTTATTCCTGCGAACTGTTTCGTATTTTATCACATGATCTTTAAGTATCATCGGAAAACGATTCACTACTAATAGTGTGGATAAAATTGTGCAACAGCATCATTCAAAATTGGTTGTTTAATCCTTTTCAGATGCAGACGCATTTGAAAACAGCATTTTGAAAAACAGTGTGACAAAAGAAGTGATTGCTCATGATGTACAATTACCCTTGTTCAACCTTATTAAATATTAAGTTTCATATACAAAGACTTTTCAAAATGTCCTAGACATATGCGAAGCCATTTGCGACAGATGTGTTGTGTATGGGAAAAGATCATACCGACAACAGTCACTTGATGCTGACTGTGTAAACATTGCAGTGATTAGTAAATGTGACACAATAAACGTTTTAATTAAAGTAACACGCTTTAAATAACTTAATACCATTAATTATTCATAGCAGCTCGTCTGCTTCAGCAGACAAAATAAACAATGTCAAAGAGAGCGGTTACGTGCAATCTCATTAAAATGAGACCAAAATACTTCGCTGTACGTATATTGGATCTGAAAACACCGCATGATAGTTTACACGTAAATACTCATGAGCACGTGCGAGATTTGGTTTTGTCCAATGAAATCGCTTGATACAACCAACACTCGAGTCTTTACTTTACTCGAAAATCACCGCTTCTCTATCTTGTTTATTTATTTGGGTTATCTAACCTGTTTTATACCGAATGATTCGGTAAGCGACAATTTGATTGGCTTCCACAAAGGTCAATCTGAGACGACCTGTATGGGGCAGTCATCAGATCTATATACGAGCAAGAGAAGTTTTGGTCTGGTTTTAATGAGATTTGATTACGTTGTGATAGGTGCCAATTGTAACAAACCGTTAACTTGGCATGCTATATCTAAATGTGTTTGTTTGTTTGACTGGGCTTTTACGCCGTTTTGACAGTTGTTCAGTTGTATCCCAGCGACAGTACTCGTACATTATTCCATGATCCCTTCGTGAATAACCAGTACAATGGCTGGAACTCGCAGTTACAAACCCCTCATGCTTACAGTTCGGCCATCCGAAGATTGTACTATCTGGAAAACTAGAATGCTATTGCAAGTTTTGTCAAGCATGTCAAGCATGTATGTAAACATACACATTCTCATTCACATGATTACTGGCTTGTAATGAATAGTTTGCGTCGTCTGTTTTGAAAACATCCGAGGATCCAAATACTTTCTGCTTAACAGATGTTTCGTGTAAACTAATTGGCGAACAATGCAGATGCAGCTCAGACTGCGTTTACGGTTTCTTGATTTGAATCTATACTGATCACAAATGTCTTACGTTTGTATTAAACAGAGCGTCGCTCAATATTTCTCCTTCTCGAACGCATTCAGCTAGCAGAAATCTGTATTTGATAGTCTCTAACACAATTATGTAAATATTTATAAGTGGGCCATTTCAAACAATGTAAAGACCTATAGATCGATTTGATGATACTGAATGTTTAATTTGTACGTAGAAATTATTTACGCAGAATGAATGAAGAAATAAGAGAGTTGGTGCTCTTGTTCTACCACAAACATGGACTTAGCGTGCATCATTAACTCGAACTATTGGTGGTTCTAAGGCATTTCTTCACACTTAACCCATCCCCACATACAGCAAATTGCATCAGATGAAAGCATTTTCGAACGAATACAATGAAAATATAATTAATGGATATCCTCGAAACCAAAAAGGAAAAATTGCTTATTATGAGCATTTTGTTTTTCAACCAAATTTTTCAGAAATTCGTCCGCGCGATAATGCATAAAGACGCGCGTGCGTGTGGTATACGGTTTACAAACACTAGCGCCAGATCGAGATATACGTCAATTGGTTGTAACGTATCTGTGTTTACATAAGTATTGATTCCCAACATCTATTGCAACACTAACAATGGGCTCGGAGGCCGTATAAAACGCGTAGCTTCCTTTAAAGATAGACACAAAATCGATTGGAAAAGCCAATATTAACGCGCTCCTTCTATCGTTAAAACTACAAAGTTATTGCATATAATGTTTTATACTAGAAACATGAGGCGGGAATCGGATACCGTATTCACTACAGTGAGCATTTAGCGAGCGCTTTGCTATGACCTCTCTATTGATAGCTCGTGTGTAAGCTACATCACGAAAAGAAAGCAAGTATTGTATGTTTTCCTTTGAACAAACTGAAATTATTTGTTGTTGTGGTAAAAGCATAACGCACGGTAACTGTTTCTACAACTGCCTATGCATATACAGTCCTATCGAAGCCATCATCACTGAATACACAGGAATCTGCCGTGGCCGAGAAGTTAGCGTCGGGGATTTAGAACCGGGCGTCAAGGGTTCGATCCCCAGTTGCGGTGGAGTGTCCTTTGGCAAGACACATTTCTAAGCCTAGTACTGGTTTGTTTATGATCATAAATAATTGTTCTTTCGCCGTGTTTTAACTGAAATAATTTTGAAAACGGCGTGAAACCAATATAAAAAAAAAACCATACGGTCTTGCATCTTTAACCCTTCAAACCGATTGTATAAAGACTGTGCCGACAAAGCAGGCGCATGCCCACCGTTTAACAAGGCTCTTTATTATAGGCTACTCAACTCAACATTTTTATCTTGATATTCATAGAGTTGGTTCTTCCAAATGGCCAAGTCCATTTTAGAAATTCAGCATTGAAAGGGTTAAGTGATACTCAAATGGAGATAAGATCAACTTTCACTGGACGCGTCACTGTTATTTGTTTATTTGTCAGAAAGAGTTTCACTGTGCTTAACGGTCTTTCTTTGTTGTATTCGGGTTTTACGCCGTTTTCAACATTATTTCACTTTTTATCACGGCGACAGAACATTTCTGCATAATCCCTGTGTAAACAAACCAGTACTAGGCAAGGAACTGTGCATTGACTTGCCCAATCGCAATCCACCATGACCGCCACGAGCGTGGGATCGGACCTGGGACGCCCGGTTTTAAAATCTCCCACGTTAACTACTCGGCCACGACGAATTCCTTGGTTTAGTAAAATACTGTAAACCGTCGACATCCCTAGTAAATACGTAATCGGGATCCGAACGCCAAAGTTATATTGGACAAACGATACCCCGAACATTTGAAAATTTGAATAAATAGTTTAAAAACTTTAAATCGATACCATTTTATAGAACGGATAGATCTGTCTTTTTTAAGCAATCAGTACTGCCTTTGCGCAGTTTTATTGATATTTTTCATCACTGTCTTGATTTTCATAATAAAAACTTAAATATAAATGAAATGATGAAGCTGACAAACATAAATGAATTTTGCATAAATCCAGCGATCACTTTAACATGTCGATTACTCAAAAGTAAGTTGTGGATCCATTTCCAGTTACGTCGAATTATCACCAGCCCTTTGGAAATCAGTAATCGTGTTCTTATTGAAGCATAAAGGCAAATACAAATACCACTATGCGAGTTAATCAATGTCTCTCTTTCTAAATATCAAATACATTCGACTTGGAATGAATCTGAGGTGACTGCCAATTTGAAAAAAAGAAGGAAGATCCTTCACTTTCATCGAATTATTGTCTTATTTTACTAATGAATAAGGAGAAAGTTTTAGACTATAATAATTTTAAAGCACGTTTTTAATATTTGCCTTGATGTCAGTCTGGTTTCATACCGGGTGATTCTACAATAAATCAATTATTCTATGTCGCACCCGTGCCGGATTATGAACATGAAGTTCGGGTATTTATTTTCGAGTTTTCAGTAAGGCATTTGACAAGGCTTGTCATCGCGGACTTCTTCATAACGTAGAACTTGATGGAATACACCAGGGACACTATATTATTGTAATATAGTGTCCCTGAATACACGTTGATCTTTTACAATGGTTGTCCAATTACCTTTTAGTTAGGACACAACGTGTTGTCGTTTCAGGAGTTATGTCAGGTTTCATTAAAACTGGTGTACCCCGGCCCAAGGCTCAATTCTTGGTCCGCTACGTTATTTTCTTATCTACCTAACTCGATACAGTGTCCCACAAGAAAACCAACATAGTGGACCCAGCATAAAGTATTGACCCGGATCAGCCTAAGAATGCCGCGCAGGCTAACCCGGACAGACAATGTTCGCCTCCTGTGAATTTTCTGTTTCTGGAATTATTTATTTATACCTCTACCCCCCTGAAACTGAATGTGTCGGCCCGGATTAGCATGTGCAGACTGCGCAGGCTGATCTGGGTCGATACATTACGCAGAGGCCATTATGTTGGTTTTCTCACGGAACGGCTCATATTAAAGAAAAAGCCTGTGTCAGGATAGATATCTTGAATCGCCTTAAATCGAGACTCGACTCTTGAGTTAATTAATAAATCATTTGGAGTGTACCGATGTCATCTGGGATAATTGCATTCAGCACGCTAAAGATGAATTTAAAAATAAAGCTGAACGTATTATATAAATGGACGTACCAAACATGTTTCTATTACTTAACTGTTAGGCTGGGAGGCCTAAACCAACTGAAGACGTACCCATTAATTAATCCTCTTTTTCAAAATTATGAGAGGAACGTTGTTCTGATTTTGTATCGTCATTAGGTACTTAAAGTGGTGACACAACTGTTGGCTAAGAAATAATCAGAATATTCAAACTACTCGCTTCAGAACCGAGTTATATTCTAATACGTTTCTAACGTCTGATATACATTCTTTACCTGCCGTAATTAAACACAATATTGAATCAGTCTCTTCTTTCAAGTCAATCAATGCAAATATACCCTCGCCTATAAAATTATATTTGTATGTAAATAGACATGTTCAGATTCACCACACTTGACAAATCGCAGTGTATTTAAACAATATCGCTGAATATCCTCTGTGTACCTGTGGTAAAGGGGAAACTACAAATCACTTATTTTCATGATGTTTGGCCTGGTCATATTTTTCGGAGGTGGCAGACTGCCAATTGCTGTTAACACCCAACAACGCATTTTAGGGTAAGACTGCGCGAGAAAAATAGTTTGCCAACCACCAACCACTTTGGCTCGCAGGTTATAAAAGCCGGCTCATCGCATCATTCATCAGATTATCCAGTCGCGCTCTTCACAGAATGTAACAATTTAAAACACAGTTTATCACAAAAGTGTCAGAGTAAAATTACTACAAGATGCCCTAAAACGAAGGGAGGACTGAAGGAGAAGGAAAGGACAGAACCCACAAGAGAGGGAGAGAGGCAGTTAAGGGAATGACACCATGCCTTTCCTCTTCAGCCATAAATGCACCAATAACTAAGTTGTAGAGGTAGTGTGCAAACGAAAACCTCTCCCTCAACCGGGCGACCCGATCGCGCTGTGCAAGTGCCCGCAAGCGCTTTGGAGGTATCAACGGCATTCTCGTTAGAATGTTTGTCTTAATGATATCTAAGTCAAGTTCGAATATGAGTCATATTGGGTCAGAAACTAGGTCATTAGGCCAAATTGAAGGGAAATCTTGTTAACATTCTGGAGGCTGCACTTTTAACTTGAGCATGTTGATACTGTATCATAATGTTTGTCTTGATTATATTTTGGCCAAGTTTGAATATTGGTCATGTCTGTTAAATAACTAGGTCACTAGGCCAAATTGAAGGAAAATCTTGTCAACACTGTTGAAGCCACATTTTTTAAAATTTGAACAGAATGTTTATCTTTATGATATCTAGGCCAAGTTCGAATATGGGTCATGCCGGGTTAAAAAACAAATTAGGCCAAATTGAAGGAAAATCTTGTTAATTCTCTGGAGGCCGCATTTCAAGTCTTGCTACAGCAGTTTGAAACTTTGTCGGAATGTTTGTATTGATGATATCTAGTCCATGTTCGAATAAGGGTCATATCAGGTAAACAAAAATAGGTCACTAGGCCATATGAAGGAAAATCTTTCTCTGTCAAACCTACAATGCATTGGGAAAACGATTAGTTATGTGGATTGGAGGCTAATAAATTGAATTAATAAATTCACTTTTATAAAGCATGATTCATTTCTTTAAACCTATTTCACATACGTTGCACAACCTCATGCAGAACAATACAACCCTTGTTCTTCACCCTGCCAGAACGACCCCGTTAATAACATTACATGTTGTCCTTACCTTCATCAATAGGCGATATTACCAACGTCAATATTAATTATTTGAGCCGTCCCGCGAGAAAACCAACATTGTGGACTCTGCGTAAAGTAGGCCGATCGACCCTAATTGGCCTAAGCATGCCGCGCACATTTTACATATATAGGCTTAAGTATTGAAGAGTTTTGAGTTCATCTTCTGTATACAAGTGTACATGTAGTATGATATCCTAGCTGCACATTACATGTAAACTCCTATTGCGCATCGCACATAACTTTCGTCAATGTCATTCTGTTCAGAGACATATATGTCTCTGTTCTGTTTAACCCCCTTCATACATATGAATTATGAAGCATCCGTAACAGGCGACTTTTGACAACATATCGGAGCTGGAAATTATACTTTTTGTTGTTTTGCTGTATTGGGTCAGGGCATGTAAGATGTGTCTCACTCTCCAACAATCTTGACATTTTCTAAAAAAATAAATAAGTAACGTTGGAAATTCGTCATGTGTGACAACATTGAGGAGTACGAGAGACCGGAAATGTTTAACGCAGATTATTTTGTAGTAATATTATTTATTCAATTCATTGAAACAATTTATTTTTATCAAAGTTGTAATGTGCGGTGTTTTAAAATTGGAGAACACATTCTTGTGTACACAAAATAAAGTTTCTCTCAACATTGTTTAAGTGTAATAATACTCTTGGTACTTCGATTCGTTGAAACGTCAAAATGTCAAATGGGAGAGAACTCAAATCGAATGCAGCGTCACTAGCCGTAACAACTTCCAAACAAATCGAAAAAGTAGTTTAAGTGCGTAGAATAGAAGGTATTTGTTATGATATATAGAACGGTATGAGTAAACAAGCTTCTCATATTTGTTATTTGTAAGCACACCATATGTATCCGTCCTATTTATAAACTGACGCTACTTTGACATTTCCAAACTAGGCAAGTGTGTGGGTGGGGTATTTTGGCATACATCAAGATATTTTCTTTGCTGGAAATCTCTTCGCAGTGTTAAATGTTTTAAATGCATCACGATTCAGTTATGATAATGTCCACAACTTCAATCGTAATGCACTTTTAAGTATTAACTCCTATACATTCGTCCAGGGAGGCTACAGTACGTGTTTCAGATTTATTTCAAAATTTGGACAAATTGGCCCTATTAGGAATTGCAAAGTCTATCCATCTACCAATATGTCAAACCTTTTACAGTGTACATTGTATATCTGAAATACGATTTGGTTAATCCTTTCTGACAAAAGCAGATGACATTTGAAATCATTGCTTCAAAATGAGCAATTTCTCCTTTTGCTACAATGCTCTGAATTATTGTACTTTTATTTATAGAAAGTTTCCATACTTTTGCCTAGATTTTTTAAAATTCACCTGCTGCATATTAGTAGTATTGGGGTAACGGTTAAAAGAATAAAAACAAGGCTAGCATACTGACTAGGGTTAGATAGTCTCAATTATATCACCATTACATTATACATAGAACAGTCAAAATATAAAATCATATTCCAGTTACCAGGGCCTGCTCTGGGTTGAATTTTTCTTTCGCCACCACTTTCGCCACATTGAAATAAAGTTTGCCACTTTTAAATTTTAGGAGCCACTTTTAATTTTTAGGAGCCATTCATTTTCGTCACTTTTGACAAATATTTTAGCCATTTGTTCGCCACTTTTCTTTAATTTCAGGTATAAACGGAGAGGAGAAGAAATATTTATATGCAATCTCATCAATGGGTCCACTAATTGTTTGTACTCGCCCATAATTAAATAGATTTTTCCCAATCAAAATGTCAACTTACATTGTCATTAAATCATGAAAGGCCTACGTCGATCGTCAAAACCTGCTTCAAAAAGCGTGCTGGTATATTTAATTAGTGGACCCATTGATGAGATTGCATATAAATATTTGTTGGAAACTATGCTTGTTGTCAATGACAAAAATGCCTTCGAATCGTCCACAAATGGCTAAAATATTTATCAAAAGTTGTGAAAATGAAATTAAAGGTGGCTCCTAAAAATTAAAAGTGGCTCCTAAAATTTATAAGTGGCGATCTTAATTTCTATGTGGCGAAAGAAAAATTCAACGCAGAGCAGGCCCTGGTTAACCCTTTCCCATAAACAGATGCTTTCGGATGCCTCTGCAGCAGAAGACTTATAAAAATATAATGTGCAATTTCTCCCTTTGCCACAATATTTTCAACAACTTATTTAATAATGATCAAAACTCTCATTCATGGAGATATTTCAAGTTTTGGCCAAAATGTATTCAAAGTCATCTGCTGCAGATTTGTTGTACATGGGAAAGGGTTAGCAACCTCAACCTGATCATTTCTTATTTTATACATGGGAAAAGTCTGCTGTCTTTACATATGGGATCAAGTCTATGCAGGTTTAAGGACTGTAACATGCTTGTCACACAGTCTGTATGGGTGTAATCTGACTTGATCCAGCAGGATGCTGGAAGTTGAATAGCTTTTAATTTGTCAATTTGGGACTCTACTAAGGTATGCGATGCCATACTTTGGATCCAGACTCCGACACTCGAGCTATGTGCGTACAAGAGTCTGGTATGCTGTGGACTCGGATTTAACCTTTAGATTATGACCTATTTATATATGGTACTTGGTAGTCCTATGACAGGTCATTTGATATACCTACGGCTAAGCCCAAGTATCTGGCTGATGTGACTGATTGAAGAAGTGTTCCATGAAGATAAAACTGGGTTGGTATAGGATGTTTCCTTTTTGTGGCATGGATAACTTGGCATTCGGAGGGGTTGAATTCCATATCCCACTCCAACTACCAATTTTCAAGTAAAGTAGATCACAAATTTAAAAATTGTCATAATATGGGAATGGATTTACATTAGAAATCATTTACACTTCTGTAAACATTTGGACGTGTTGAGAACTTCAGAATGTTCTTTTAAGTTTAGCATAATGTCATCTGTTTACTTTTTTTTTCTCTGAATAATTGTGGTTTATACTAATAAGTATGCAAATAGTGAAGTGTTATAACATGTCTAGAAGATAAGATGGGAGACTAAAAACCCTTTCCCACTTGCAGACGCATTCTGACCCATCTGCTGCAGAGGACTTTTCAAATCATTGTAGTAAAAGGAGATATTGCTCATTATGAGAATTTATCCTTTTGCAACAATGTGTTCAATTTGATTCACTAACTGTTCTTTTAAATTAAAAATAGCTTTCATATTTTTTTTTACTAAATGTCTTCAAAGTGGTCTGCTGCAGATTTGTTGTATGTGGGAAAGGGTATTGTTCGTCTTGGACTACCAAGTCCAAAATATTAATATGCATGAAAACCCATGCCATTTACATCATGAATGCTGAAAGTATGAATAAATCTTTTTTTTTCAGGATTCTACTTGACAGTTTCAAAGATGATATCAATGTGATGTTTACGAATTAAGAACAGACACCAAAATGGAGCGCACTGTTGGGTAAGTAAACTTGTTGAAATCAATACTTTTCTGGAAAATACCCTTTTGGCTTTAAATAAGTTGAACATTTATTTCAAATTCATTTTAAGCTCACCAGAGCACAAAGTGCTCACGGTGGAGTTTTTGTGACCGCCTTTTGTCCGTCGTTTGTCGTTCGTCGTCAACATTTGCTTGTTAACATTCTAGAGGCAACATTTTGCATCCAATCTTCATGAAAGTTTAGCAGAACATAAATCTCGATCAAATCTAGGCCAAGATCTTACCTACATCCCTGTAAGAAGCAGAGCCTTTAGATTAAGTGCTTAAGACAGGATCATCACAGTTTCTGCTATCTTTAAAATTGTTTCTGTAACTTTTTGCACAGCATATTTTCTAATCTCACTTACTCACAGTAAATTTCAGGGTTCGAAATTAGCAGTAGCAAGTTTGCTACTTAAAATGGGAACTTGCTACCTGCCCAAAAAGTCTGTAGCAAAAACTTGCTATATGAAAAAAAAATGGCAAAGTATTTTACTGGATGTTTCTTTTCCTATCTGTACACATTACACCAGACATTTATAACTCCACCAAGCTTGTCAGTGGATGCATGTTAATTATTGATTTTAAACAAGTTATCTCGGGTCATTAGATACATTAAATTAAAGG
Organism: Serripes groenlandicus; assembly: GCA_031761405.1. Taxonomy (NCBI): domain Eukaryota; kingdom Metazoa; phylum Mollusca; class Bivalvia; order Cardiida; family Cardiidae; genus Serripes; species Serripes groenlandicus. The sequence continues at coordinate 92,740,006 of JASEVX010000002.1, forward strand.
TAAAAGCTTGCTTATTTTTTTGTTTTATCTTGCTAATGCTACCTGAAAGATGAATTTGCTACCTACTTTCAAAGCAGATAGCAAGTATTTGCTACCTGCAATAAATGTTTATTTTCGAACACTTCTTGACAGATTTGAGCTAACCAGAAATTCATTTGAGGTGGTCAATTTGGATGCTTGCCATCCGTCTCTTAATGAAAACCCTGCCACTTGCAATTTATCTGCAGCAGTCTACCTTGAAAACATCCAGCAGCCACAGGAGTATGGAAAATCTCTATAAATGAAAGTATAATTATTAAATTTAGTTGAAAACATGTGGCAAAAGGTATGATGAAAAACAAACCTTCCACTCTCTACAAGATGTTACAGTCATATTCTCTTTTTTTATCAGGCGTTTTTTAAATTAAATGACTCAGAAAATATCAAATCAGAGATATAAAAGAGTTTCAAAATTGTAGAAATGATTTATTAACATTTAACCCATCTTTATCTTGCAAAACGTTTTTCTGACTTCTCTGTCAAACTTGTAAGCTTCATTTATAGCCCATTTAAAACTGGATCTGAAACCAGAACCTTTAAACCTTTCTCACATGCAGATGCATTTTGAGGTGTCTGCAGCAGATGACTTTTGAAAACATTGGGGCAAAAAGGAGAAATTGCTAGATATAATTGCTTTGTATAATTGAGATGTTTTCTAAGTTTCTGCTGCAGAATTGTTGAAAATATGAGAAAGGGTTAAACAGAATTTAAGATAAGGGGCATTTTTCATTTCTCCAAATTTGCCACTCAATCCCTATGTTGTGGGTACTCAAACGAAACGTCTCAGTGACATGATTCTTAATCTTTTGAATGCCTACAAATTACAACATATGTAAGGTTTTAACCCTTTCCCTCATATAGACGCTTTCTGACGCCTCTGCAGCAGACGGCTTTTTGAAAACATAGTCACAAAACGTGCAATTTCTCCTTTTGACACAATGTTTTCCACTTTTATTCATAGGTTATCCATTTAATTATAGAGATTTTCCATTTTTTGACAAAATATGTTCAAAGTCGTCTGCTGCAGAATTGTCGTATCAGGGGGAAAAGGTTAATGAATGCTAACTGAGATACCATGGAAGTAAGCCCTGTTTACTCTTCCTTATCGAGGGTTAAAGACTGGTGACAACAAGAGTAAATTTTATGGTTTTCTTTTGTAGAGCTCGGCTCCAGAACATGTTTCAGCAGCTGGAGAAGATAGGTGGGAAAGCAGCCAAACATCAGACTGGAGAAGACCTTCAGCAGATCCGATATGTTACCTGCAAAGTCTATCAAATCATAACCACTCAAGGTGATCCACACTTGTTTAATTAAACCTAAAATTTTCGAGCTCTAGATATGGAGCATACTTGGTATTCTTTAAGCCTTTCCCACATAAATATAGAGACTTTCTGACACCTCTGCAACAGACGAATTTTGAAGACATTGTGGCAAAAGGAGAAATTGCTCTATTAGTAATTTCTCTTTTTGTCAAAATGATTTCAACTATATTCTATAAATTTTCTTTCATTTGTAGAAAGTTTCCATGTTTGTCCAAAGATGATTTCAAAGTTGTCAGCCGCAGATTTCTTGTATGTGGGAAAGGGTTAATCCTTCATGAACTCTCTGAACCATAGGATGTGGGTACTGAACAATTGTCTCAGACAATTCTTTTCCATAAAAGGTATAAAGTATAGTTATAAGCCATTTTAACATGATTTCAGTTATTGGCTAACCACTTGTCAGATACATTTTTAATAAGATAAATTTTCACTTTGTTATCAACGCCTTTATTGAATAATATGTTGCACATAGAAAAAGTTTATTTCCATAATGCCATAGGAAATGGCAACTGCAGCAGTGCATCATGATAATTACAGAGATATTAATTAGACCTTCCAAATGCATGAGAGGTGTTTCTGTCCAGCTTAAGATCCTCTTCTCTGCATATTATGAAATTTCTGCAGCAGGCAACAAATTAAAAACAACATCCTTGTCGTCTACTGCAGATAAGTTGAATCTGCAAAAGGGTTTACCCTTTCCTACTTGCAGAGGCATTTTGACACTTTTGCTACAATGTGTGCAACTTGATCCATAATTAACCCTTTCCCTCATTCGACAATTCTGTAGCAGACGACTTTGAACATATTTTGTCAAAAAATAGAAAATCTCTATAATTGAATGGATAACCTATGACTAAATGTGGAAAACATTGTGGCAAAAGGAGAAATTGCACGTTTTGTGCAATTTCTTCTTTTGTCACTATGTTTTCAAATAGCCGTCCTCTGCAGAGGCGTCAGAAAGCGTCTATATGAGGGAAAGGGTTAAGCGTTTGGTTATAGAGATTTTCTATATATTAGCTTAGTTGTCTGCTGCAGATACATACACCAAAAACACGGAAAAACTCGATGGTATAATTACTGAAAAGAGTTGAAAACATTGTGGCACAAGGAGAAATTGCTTGTTTTGAGCAACTTCTCCCTTTGTCGTGATATTTTCAAAAGTCGTCTGCTGCAAATGAGTTAAAATGCATCTATAGGTGGTAAAGGGTTAAAACAATTGTTTGGTAAGTACAGCTGAAGTTGGGTTTGAATACCATTCACAATATTGACACTTATATTATAAGAATATTTGTTTGTATCTGAAGAACTATTAGGATGAAACATTACAAATGTATTTATCTAGTTTGAAGTCTGTGAGTAAAATGAATTTATTTTTAAATAATTTTTCTTTGCAGAAAAAATCCACAGAGATTCAATTTTGAAGAACCAAGCACAATTGGATCTCTTACTTCAAACCCTAAAGGTACACTCAGAGTCTGTAAATAAGGAGAAGTAAAGTGCTCTTTTTCCACAATATTTTATAATTTAACTTCAGACATAATTTAACCCAATGATGTGAATATTCAAAAGAATTTTCTCACTGAGATGATTCTTTTGAGTACCCACAACATAGAGTTTGGAAATCAAATAATGAAATAGTGAACACGATGTAAGCACTTTATCTACAGCTCTGATGATAGTTCTATACTAGTTACTATTTCGCTGCCTTTTGAGTGAAAGATAAGCGTTTTACGCTTTTCCCATTGCAGAAACATTTTGACCAATCTGCAACAGAAAACTTTGAAAACACAAAAGGAGGATTTGCTCATTAACCCTTTCCCTCATACGACAATTCTGCAGCACACAACTTTAAACATATTTTGTCAAAAAATAGAAAATCTCTATAATTGAATGGATCAAAGTGGTAAACATTGTGTCAAAAGGAGAAATTGCTCGTTTTGACTAGTTTCTTCTTTTGTCACTATGTTTTCAAGAAGCGCCAGAAAGCGTCTATATGAGGGAAAGGGTTAAACTTAAAATTCTCCGTTTTTGTCTGCTGAGGCGTAAAAATGTGTCTGCAAGTACGAAAGCATCAAGTTTATTAATCCATTTATATTTGAATGATTAATATTATTTTTTTTGTTAACATTTATAATATTAACTGTATAATGACAGAGAGAGCAGAAATTTATTCTGTCTTTACTGTGTTCAGGGTACTACAGAAAAGTATTATAATAGAACTGCCCTTGACATATTGGAGGTAAGAGATATATTGTCATGCTGCTCGCACCAAACGGGTATGTTTCGCACTTATGCAGTCTTATCGATATTGTGACAACACCTTATATCTACATGTATATATTGAACAATTGTTGGAGAAGAATAACGATTATGCCCTGCTTAATGCACAACCCTTTGCCCACATACAATGACATATAAATTAAAGTAATAACTATTTGTATTGAATATAGTTGAAAATATTTGCCTCAAAAGTAGAAATTGCTCATCATGAGAAATTTCTCTATTTGCCAAATTGTTTTCAAAGTTGTCTGCTGCTCTTATGGATTATCTCAGACAAGGAGTGAGACAAAAAAAAGGAATAAACTTGCCTTTTACTTCTCTATTATATAAACCCTTTCCCACATACAGCAAATCTGCAGCCGACAACCTTGAAAACATACAAAGTGTTCAAAGGTCATTTGCTGCAGAGGTGTCAGAAAGCGTCTTTATGTGGGAAAGGGTTTAATCATTATCTTGTTATTCTCACTGTGAGGTCAGCCTTTGAGGTGTCCCATAAAAAGATGATTGTTTTAAGTTGTAAGAACTGCTTCCACAATCAATGTGATGTACATTGTAATTAAGTTAACCAAACAATGTTTGCTGTATTTTAAATAAGAGTCCCAGTGCATTCTTATCTTGGTTTACTTTTCATCTATGGTGATAATTTATTATTTCTTATCCAATTCTACGTCATGAATATACAAGTTGTTATAAGTCTAGGTGGGCAGTACCAGTTCAGGATTTCAGAAGGATAAGTGTTAATTTCTTTGCAGACATCTTTTGAAAACATTGTGGAAAAAGACTAATTTGTTCATTATGAGCAATTTCTTCTTTTGATAATCATTCTTTCATTTGATCTGTGTTGTAGTGATATTAATTTGAGCCCAGGATTTATTTACTAGTTAAAGGTGTATGCTACAGTTATTTATCAAAAAAAATTCCAATCAAAGAACTTCTTTATTCTTTGTATTTTGTTAGTACATGTACAACTGGTTGAAATGAGAAAATAAACATATATGTTATGGATTTTTAAAAACAAATATTGGCCTGTCAATGACATGACCAATTTCATCAAAGGCACAAATATAGGAATTTTTGCTGAAAAACCGAAAACACACAAACAAAAAATGAAAACTGCAAATCATATTAAAGTTCATATATAACTTTATATAGAATTTAAATCAATATTAAAATCATAGACATTTTCCTTTCTACATAATAGAATTTTCTGTAATTATCCATAAACACTGAACATCATTCAATTTAATTCAAATGCCAAAAAAAAGATAGGTCACCGTACTCCTTTTCTGGTAAATTGACTTTTTCCTTGAAGCAAGCAAGGCCTGTTTTTTAAGCAAAACTGCTGTATTTCTAAGAAAATGCAAGAAAATGCACGGAAAAAGTCCCTTTACTTTAAAAGGAGTACCTGTCTTTTTTTTTGCTTTTTTTAGCTCTGCCAGAAGGGCTTATGTCGTGGCGATTTGTCCGTCGTGCGTGCGTGCGTCCGTAAATAATTTCTTGTTAACACGATACAGTCTTCACTTTTGATTGTATCTTAACCAAACTTATACAGTAGTTAGATATCCATGAGAGCTCGGTTCCTTTCGAAAACCAGCCAGATCCGCCCATGCATGACTGGATTATGGCCCTTGAAATGGTCAAAATTGCTATAAAAGAGCTTGTTAACACTATACAGTCTTCACTTTTGATTGTATCTCAACCAAACTTATACAGTAGTTAGATATCCATGAGAGCTCGGTTCCTTTTGTAAACCAGCCAGATTTGCCCATGCAAGACTGGATTATGGCCCTTGAAATTGTCCAAATTGCTATAATTGAGCATGTGAACACAATAGAGGCTCCATTTACTATCTGATCTTCACCAAACTTAGATAGTAGTTAAATACTGATTAGAGCTTGGTTCCTTTTGAAAACCAGCCAGAGCCGCCCATGCAAGACTGGATTTAGGCCCATGAAATTATAAAAATTACTATAATACATCTTGTGAAAACAAAAGAGCCTCCATTTACTATCTGATCTTCACCATACATACATGCTCTGGAATGAAAATGACCAAAGAACCATACCAGTAGAGCATAGGCCCTCATGGGCCTCTTGTTTTATTAAAGTGAATCTACCAACACTTGCACAAATTTGAAAGAAGAAACTGAGAACAATTTCAAACTCAGTGTAAATTTGATCTACTTTTAACTCTTTCCTACTTGAAGACACATTTTGAAGCAAATGCAACAGAGGACTTTTGAGTACATTGTGGCAAAAGAAGAAATAGCTCATAATGAGCAATTTCTCCTTTTGCCAAAATGTTTTAGACTATTCATAAATTATACTTTTTTCTTTATACAGAATTCCCATAGTTTTGCTTACATCTTTACAAAGTTGTCTACTGCAGTGTTACTGCTAAATAATCTGAAGAAACAATTATTTATATCTTGACAAAATTTCAAGAGATGTTGTTCCATTTTGTTCTGAGTTTCCTGTTGTAAAATCTTATTTCTGGTACATGTAACTGACTGTAGAGATGAAGTAATAAGAATTTAGAGCCAAATCCTGGAAAAAGGGGCCTTGATTATCCCTTTCCCAAATACAACAGGTCTGCAGCAGATGACTGAAAACATCTAAGCCAAACTATGGATAATCTCAATAAATGAAAGTGTAATAAATAAATGGAGTTAAAAACATTAAGGCAAAAGGACTTATTGCTCATTATGAGCAATTTCTTCTTTTGCCACATTGTTTCCAAAGTCATCTGCTATAGATGCGTCAGAATGCGTGACAACTGCAAGTGGGATAGGGTTTAACAAAATGCTATACTAGAAAAAGCCATTTATATGTTCTAGATATAAATATATGTGCATAACATTTTGTATTGTAAAACATACAAAAATAAAACTATAATTTGGAAAGCCTGAAATAAGTACTAAAGTTGAAGACTTTCACGTTCCAAGTTGTGGAAGACAGTGGTGCAGAGGTAGAGCGTCGGCCTCTCGTGTCAAAGGTCCCTGGTTCGAGTCCTGTGATGAGCGGGTCCTGATTTTGGGATTTTTCCACACATTCGGCGCGAGTACTGGTTAAGTATCCAGGAAGCAGACATCGAGTGTGATTAATATAAGCTTAAAGCTTGTTTCGGAATCAATTTAAAATAAATAAGTTTAAACTAAGTACTAAAGTTGGAAAGTTATTTCAAGGTACTGCAGCAAGAGATTTTGCTGTGATTCATTTCTACACCATTGGAAAACATTGAAATCAAATCATATTTATGTTAATAATTATTTGAGAAGTCCAATTAATTGCTTGGGAAGATTTTAAGTAAGAGAATGATTCCAGTTAAATACAGAGCGAAATACACATACTCACTAGCATTAGTCTGTCAACATTTAGAAGAGCAAATGGTGTAAAAATGATCATAAAGCACCAAACAAGAGTTGATAATTATTTTGACTGTTTATGATTTATTCCAGAATGCAACAGATAGATCAGTTTTGGTGAATATCATAAACATCTGTAGTGAGTTACTTGGAAAAACACGTAAGTTATCCAATTTCATAAACCAAGAGGTGCCAGATAAAGCTCTTTTCCCCACAATATCACTCTTATTATCCAACCAATCCTTATAATGTGAGTACTAAAAATAATTGTCTCATTGAGATGAATTTCAAGTACCCACATCAGAGGGGCTTAAAGGGTCAAAGATGGATTTTAGAACATGGATAAACCTCTATCTTGAAATAGACAAGATAAGATATTATATAAAAGGGAGAAATTTCTCAAAACAAACATTTTCACCTTATCCTACAATATTTTAAATTGTAGCAACATCATATTTCTCTATAAAGCATATCGAGGAAACTTCAGTTTTCTAATTAACATTTTGAGAAATATAGAAAGATGTAATTTTTCCCACATACAAAATATCTGCGGCAGACGACTTTGAACACATCTTAAAAAGATGGAAACTATTTATAAATGAAATTATAATTATTAAAAAGATAAGTAATTTCTCAATGTGTCAGAATGCTTTGAAAAGTCGTCTGCTGCAGAGGCATCAGAATGTATCTGTAGGAAAGTTGTCAATATACCCCCCTTTCTCGCATATAGATACTTTCAACATTTTCATCTTTTCCCAGTGATTATAACATCATTTATAGACATTTTCCATATTTTAACAGAGATGTGTTTGAAGTTGTCTGCTGCAGATTTGTTGTATGTGGGAAAGGGTTATGTTTTCTCTTGTCTTGAAAAATGCATATTGGCCCATTGCATATGCATGCTTCAGGTAAACAGACCTTGGCATATTTATGAGGAGTGTAGCTAAAGATCGGCCTGCAAATGCATGCAACTGTTCAAAATGTACAGTTTATTGCCAGAAGATTTGTTATGCCTTCAATGACTAATTAAACCACATACAACAAATCTACAGCAGACGACTTTGTAAACATCTAGACAAGAACATTGAACATTGAAAACCTGTATAAATGAATGTATAACTATTGTAAAGGGTTGAAAACATTGCGGCAAAAGGAGAAATTGCTTGTTTTGAGCAATTTTTCTTTTTGTCACCACGTTTTCAAAAGTCATCAGCAGCAGAGGCCTCGAAGGGCATCTGTTTGTGGTAAAGGGTTGAATATGATAGTAAAATCACTTTTTAGTTAAATTATTATTGAATTTTTACAGATAGACATTCAGGTAGGTAACCTTGCAATGATCGTTACACCTCAGTATTGTCTGGTACTTGCACAACATAATGAAGTAATGCTTTCTTTATCCACAAAGAAACCCTAATGGCAATATACATGCAGTTTTAGTCTTGTCCAAATTAAAAGAAATAGAATTTGATGTAAAAATTGAGAGGGAAATATGAGATAGGATTCAAAATATTTTTGGAAAAGGAGTTGAATGAAACCCAAAATATGAGCAGCTTCTCCTTTTGACATATCTGCGACGGGAAACTTTAGGAAATATTGTTACAGAAAAGAGATTTTCCATATTTTTACCTAGATAGTTTCAAAATTGTCTGCAGCAGATTTGAAGCCTGTTTTGTATGTAATTCAAATAGCTTCATTCACTAAGCCCACATATAGAGGCTTTCTGACGCTTTCGAAGCAGACGACCTTTGAAAACATTGTGACAAAAGATGAAATTGCTCATGATGAGCAATTTCTCCTTCTGCCACAATGTTTTCAATGATTAAACCCTTTTGTATAGAGATGTTTACAAATGTGTCTGCTGCAAATTTATTGTATGTGGGAAAGGTGGGTTAAAGTTAAACATTATAGGTTCAACTGCACTTGATATTTAATAGATTATTTAAATAAACTACAAAAAGTTATAGACTTATATTGGGATAAGAAAAGTAATTACTTCCTAATTAGAACTTGGGATATTATCAGCTACATGTACCCATAATTATGATATCCAATGACGTCCTATTAAATTATCCACACCAACAATGTCATCACGCTAACAGCTACTTTTATCAAAATAGACGATCTATAGGTAGAGCTCTAGATATGATGAGTATTTCAAATTCTAAAACCCTTATTTGACACTCAAACTCTATGTTGTGGGTACTCAAAAGAATAGATTCAGTGAGACGATTCTTTTGAGTACCCACAACATAGGGTTTGGTTGAGTCATAAGAGAAGTATAAGTGGGAAAACTCCAGTGTACTCCTCCTTATCTTGTCCTCTGTGTAACAAGGATAAATAACATCAATTGTTACATATAAATCACTTATAATTATATGTGATATATACTTTATTGAATGTTTGATATAAAATCCCTCGCAATTTCTCCTGCTTATAACAAAATTCTGCTCACATGCTCATTTTGGCACGCAAATTTATATCACATGGGATAGACTTCCTCTTCAAAATTTAAATGACCTCTTTTTAACTCCCTATTTCTAATATATCTATAGGTGCTACCTATTTACGAAAAAAAAGGATTTATAAGTAATTGACTAGACAATAATAATGTTAATGTCATGTTTCTTGCATTATCAAAACAATTCGTATTGCTGTTGTCTATTATTTGAACAAAAAAATAATAAAGTAAAGACTTTCAGAAAATCAAGGACTACATTTATAATGAACGAGGTGAAAACATGAGGGCCAAGATGATCCTAAATCGATCACCTGCATTATGGTAAAGAAGCAAATAGATCAACCCTTTTCTGATGCCACCTGGCGACTGCCTTTTTCAACCAGTCAATATGACTGGACAAATTATGTAAGGGGTCACATTTCTGCTAAACCCTTTCCCTATTAGAGACGGTTTCTGAGGCCTATGCAACAGACGATTTAGGAAAAGATTGTCGCCACAAGAACAATTGCTCCTGATGAGAAAGTTATCCTTTTGCCACAATGTTTGATAAATAATTATACTTTGAATGAGTGAGTCAATAGCTCATGTATAGGAATTTGGGGTCTTTCATGTTGATACCACTTTTTTGCGGGAATCGACGTCGCTCCATTGACGCTACGCCAAGATGAAGTGTAACGGAAATGACGTCACGTCCTTCTTTGGCTACGATACAGTCAAAATTTAGTTTCGGGCGTAGAAGGCTAATGCTGTCGTTTTTTTAACGAACAGGAAAACATATTTATTACAGATTTCCATTTATTTTTAACTTTTCGTACAAATGTTAATTCCCACATAACACAGCACTTTAATGATCTAAAATAGCGATTTTAAAAAAAATGATTAAAAAGACGACAATAATTTCCAATCCGTGTTTTTCTGCTCCTTTTATAAACTGATTTAAAAAAAAAAAATTATTAAAAAGCCGACAATAATTTTCAATCTGTGTCATACGTCTGCTTTTTATACATATCCAAAATGGCGGCCCCCATGGATTTTTCCAGTTTCATTTCAGAAAGCTTCATGGGTTATTGAAAAAAAAAAAAAAAAAAAAATATCTCACGCCTGTTACCTATAAGCGAAAAAAGCCCACCATTTATGGTGTTTTTAGCTCACCTAAGCACGAAGTGCAAGGTGAGCTTTTGTGATCACTCACCGTCCGGCGTCGTCGTCGTTGTCGTCGTCGTAGGCGTCTGTTAACAATTTCCTACAAATTACTTCTCCTACTAAACCAATGAACAGATTTCAAAATAACTTCACAGGAATGGTCCTTAGGTAGTCTTCTTTCAAAGTTGTTCAAAGAAATTAATTCCAAGTAGAACTTTGGTTGCTGCGGCATCAGAAAAGGGAAAAATTGCCAAATCTTAAAAAATCTTCTTGTCCAAAAGTACTGGCCCGATTTGAAAATTATTTTGCACAAATGTTCCTTGAGGTACCCTCTACCAAGATTGTTCAAATATTTCCAATCCGTTGAAAAACATGGCCGCCAGGGGGCGGAGCTTATTTTCCTTACATGTGCATTGTTAAAACTTTAAAAATCTTCTTGTCCAAAAGTACTGGCCCGATTTGAAAATTATTTTGCACAAATGTTCCTTGGGACACTCTTTACCAAGATTGTTCAAATATTTCTAATCCGTTGAAAAACATGGCCGCCAGGGGGCGGAGCCTGTTTTCCTTATATGTGCATAGTTAAAACTTTGTAAAATCTTCTTGTCCAAAAGTACTGGGCCGATTTGAAAATAATTTTGCACAAATGTTCCTTGGTGCACCCTTTACCAAGATTGTTCAAATATTTTTGATCCGTTGAAAAACATGGCCGCCAGGGGGGGGCGGAGCTTGTGTTCCTTATGTGTGCATTGTTAAAACTTTAAAAATCTTCTTGTCCAAAAGTACTGGCCCGATTTAAAAATTATTTTGCACAAATGTTCCTTGGGGCACCCTTTACCAAGATTGTTCAAATATTTCCGATCTGTTGAAAAGCATGGCCGCCAGAGGGCGGAGCTTGTTTTCCTTATATGTGCATTGTTAAAACTTTAAAAATCTTCTTGTCCAAAAGTACTGGCCCGATTTAAAAATTATTTTGCACAAATGTTCCTTGGGGCACCCTTTACCAAGATTGTTTAAATATTTTTGATCCGTTGAAAAACATGGCCGCCAGGGGGCGAAGCTTGTTTTCCTTATATGTGCATTGTTAAAACTTTAAAAATCTTCTTGTCCAAAAGTATTGGCCTAAAAACAGTAAAAACTTTGAAAACTATTGAAGTTCTATTAAATCAGGTGAGCAATATAGGGCCATCATGGCCCTCTTGTTTCGTATTATGATTCATTTAAAAAAAAAAAAAAAAAAAAAAAAAAAAAAGCATTTAAATAAATAAATTCAATACAATTCTCTTTTTTCAAGTATATTGTGGCCAATATACTGGAACAAGGTCGATGACTCAATGCTATGTAAGAAAACCTTATTTTTCATTTTTTTATTTTGAAAAAATCACACGAGTTTTATTTATTTGTATATATACATATATTCTTTGATATTCAAAAACTTTAAGGGTTATTAGATATAAAAATTTAAAAATGACGCCTCTGCAGCAGACAGCTTTTTGAAAACATAGTGACAAAAGAAGAAATCAATATCTAAGGTTATCCATTCAATTATAGAGATTTTTTATTTTTTGACAAAAAATATTTTCAAGGTCATCTGCTGCAGAATTGTCGTATGAGGGAAAAGGTTAATGAAAGGGTTAATGCAAATTATATATATCATCTTTTTAATCTGTTACAGAGGTAGGAAAGAAAGCCAGTGCATTTGTAAGTGTGAATGCCACAAACATAGTGTTCCAGACGTTAGTACAGGAGTTTGAAGATTCTAGTCCATCTGAGGAGTTCATGCTCACATGTCATCATGTACTGGGGAGAGTAGGGCAAAAAGGTAGGTCCTCACAACAGACGACTATTGAAATGATGTGACAAAAGGAGAAATTGCTCAAAACAAGCACTTCTCATTTTGCCACAATATGTTCAACTCTATTCAATAATTGTTCATTGATTTATATGGATTTTCCACATTTGTGCTTTAAGTAGTCTGCTACAAATTGTTGTATGTGGGAAAAGGTTTAAGTAATCAGATAAGATAAGGTGTAAATTTCATGTTTTTAATTCTTCATTTAAACACTAAATCCTATGTTGTGGGTACTCACTGAGACTATTCTTTAGAGTACCCACAACAAAGATTTTAATTAAGTCATAAGAGAGATATTGTTGGCAAAAGACTAAATTACTCCTCCTTATCTAGTCCTATGTTGATGTGCAGCTTCGAAATGCAATTTAACCCTTTCGAACATGCAAATGTGATTTGACAGCAGAAGATTATTGAACACATTGTGGTAAAAAGAGAAATTGCTTGACATGAGCAATTTCTCCATTTGGAAAACATTGTGGTAAAAAGAGAAATTGCTTGACATGAGCAATTTCTCCATTTGTCTCAATACTTTTAACTGTTTTCAATAGTTATACATTTAATTTTTAGAGATTATCCATGCTGTCCTGTGAGGAAATCAATATCATGGCCTCTGCGTAATGTATTGACCGAGATCAGCCTGTGCAGACTGATCCGGGCCGACACATTCCATCTCAGGGGGATAGAGGTATAGAGTAATGATTACCGAAACAAAAAATCCATAGAAGGTGACAAGTGTCTATCAGGGTAAACCTGCGTGGCATGCTTATCCATATCAATACTTTAAGCAGAGTCCACAATGCTGTTTTTTTTCCGCGGGACGGCTCAATTTTGCCTTCCTACATTCAGTCATCAGCAGGTCAAAGGGAAGTAAATCATTTTCCATAGGCGACCATTATAGCATTATGGGTTATGGTTCGTTACTAGCAAATGGATTAATACATATACCTGTATCAAACTAAAGTTCATTCTTAGAACTACCAGAAAAGCAAAACAAACTCACATGTTCACCGTTTCTTGAAAGAGCTAGGAGGTCGATTCAAAGGTCACTCTTATCCCGCACTGAATTTTACTTTCAATTTCAGAAAATACAGCATGTTCTGAAAATGGCTATTACAGTGTCAACATAGCTAAAAGCAAACACTATTTTGGTTATAAATCAGTCAGAGGTTATTCAACTTTATGAAAATCACTTTCAACTTTCAACAAAATCATTATTGTCCAATGGGAGCCAACATCAGTCTTGTATATTCATCTGAAATTCCCTGGACAAAATTGTCTGCCCGGTAGGCCGATCCGATTTACTTCCCTTTGACCTAAATAAAATGACTTTTTTCGATAAATCGCATGATGATAACATTTCAGTTTACGAATGCCTATTGCGGAATAATGTACAAAATTTTCGATTGATTCGGTTCAACAGTTAGGCAAATATGGCAATTACCCTTTACACTATACTGTGCTTTTAGCTCACAAATGGATACCTTTCTTGTGTTAAAATTGAATGTTTTCAGTGTTTAATTTTAGTCATAAAATATCATGCTAGATAGTAGTTTATGATGGTTTTCACTTTGTAAGGGTGTATTCAACATGTCAATGAATTGATTTGATATACAATTTCAATCTTTCTTATGTTTTATGAAAATTTAATAGCATGACCCCTTTTTTCTGCTTGAAAAAAACAACATTTTGATGATATTTCTCAAATAAAATTCTGTTTTGGCATGATTTTGTTTCACATGGAAGCAGAACTGTTTCATGCCACTAAATAACATTGAAATAACACTGATATACAAAACTGAACACCTTAATCCCTTATTCTTTATGACTATAAAAGTCAAGGGTGCGAAGTTAAAAATCCTTAAATATGCCAATATAAGCGTGCTTTGCTGTAATAACCTGGAAAGAAAAGATTGTTTCTATTGCAGCATTACCTCATTTGATAGTAAGGAGGTCTCTAGGACACATTCAAGCATTGGAAACACAGAAATGTGCACAAAAAAATCCAATTTTTTGGCAAAATTAGGGTTTCAACACAAAAATCTGGCTGATTTTTCAGAAATGACACAGGAAAAGGGGTATTGGAAAAGGTGCAATTTGCGTTGATCCAATACATTTCTACTGCTTAATTGGGCAACCCACCGCTCGCAGTCATGGAAGTTTTCCGGATGCAATGAACACGGAAGATTTTAATCAAAATGGACGTAGCGGAGGATTTTACATTTGTCGCAGATATCCTATGGCCCTTTTTTTCCTGCCGCGCAGTCCCAAAACAATGTAACTTATACTCGAACAAGAATATGCAAGACATTTTCACTTGAAAACGCTTCAATTTGACCTCATCAGGCCAAAGTAATATGATAAAACTGCGATTTTTGTCGATTTTGGAAATCATAAAAGGGAGGTAACTGAAATAGTGTTATGGTTCAGTCAAAATCTACAGCTGTTTTTGGCCTTTGAACACTCTAAATGATAGACTTAGGTTATGCAAAAATTCCTTTGCATGTATATCCGTTGGAATCAATCAAGAATATGACAAAAATAGACCAAAACCAAGTTTTTAGTAAAAATAAATTGATGTGAACAAAATGAAATTGCTCATAAATAGGAATTTATACCCCTTTTTCCAAAATGTTCCCACAGGTCATTGGCTGAAGGTGCATGGCATGGCATGTATGTGAGAGAAAGGTGAAGTACCTGGTCATATATGTTGCTGAATATGTGGCTTGGTTCACATCACAAGATTCCCAGGTTATTGTTTTAGCATTCTACCCACAGTCTGACAGAGAACAAAAACAATACCTTCATTGATTAAAGCCCTCCATACTTGCTCTGAGCCTTTGAGAGTTTTTTTTGGTTGGTTTCTATGTTTTCACACAGTATTTCATTGCTGACAGGTTAAATGAGCTTGTCTGAAAGTTTCGTCCGCTAACGGCCAAAGTACCTAACCCAAAAGTAGCGACAATGAAAAAATACTACCAAAACAGAATTCTTGCTTTAGGTCAAAGGAAGTAAATCATTTTCCATAGGCGACCATTATAGCATTATGGGTTATGGTTCGTTACTAGCAAATGGATTAACACATATACCTGTATCAAACTAAAGTTCATTCTTAGAACTACCAGAAAAGCAAAACAAACTCACATGTTCACCGTTTCTTGAAAGAGCTAGGAGGTCGAATCAAAGGTCACCCTTATCCCGCACTGAATTTTACTTTCAATTTCAGAAAATACAGCATGTTCTGAAAATGGCTATTTAGTATTACAGTGTCAACATAGCTAAAAGCAAACACTATTTTGGTTATAAATCAGTCAGAGGTTATTCAACTTTATGAAAATCACTTTCAACTTTCAACAAAATCATTATTGTCCAATGGGAGCCAACATCAGTATTGTATATTCATCTGAAATTCCCTGGACAAAATTGTCTGCCCGGCAGGCCGATCCGATTTACTTCCCTTTGACCAGCAGCAGATTTGTGGCATGTGTTAAACATGTTTAGTGCTTCTGTAAAAGATGCCCTGTTTGTGTGACCACCCCTTGATGGACCGTGTTAAACATGTTTAGTGCTTTTGTAAAAGATGCCCTGTTTGTGTGACCACCCCTTGGTGGCAGCGTTAAACATGTTTAGTGCTTCTGTAAAAGATGCCCTGTTTGTGTGACCACTCCTTGGTGGAACGTGTTAAACATGTTTAGTGCTTCTGTAAAAGATGCCTTGTTTGTTTGACCACTCCTTGGTGGAACGTGTTAAACATGTTTAGTGCTTCTGTAAAAGATGCCCTGTTTGTGTGACCACTCCTTGGTGGAACGTGTTAAACATGTTTAGTGCTTCTGTAAAAGATGCCCTGTTTGTGTGACCACTCCTTGGTGGCAGCATTAAACATGTTAAATGCTTCTGTAAAAGATGCCCTGTTTGTGTGACCACTCCTTGGTGGCAGCATTAAACATGTTAAATGCTTCTGTAAAAGATGCCCTGTTTGTGTGACCACCACTTGGTGGAACGTGTTAAACATGTTTAGTGCTTTTGTAATAGATGCCCTGTTTGTGTGACCACTTCTTGCTGGCACATGTTAAACATGTTTAGTGCTTCTGTAAAAGATGCCCTGTTTGTGTGACCACCCCTTGGTGGCACATGTTAAACATGTTTAGTGCTTCTGTAAAAGATGCCCTGTTTCTGTGACCACTCCTTGGCAGGATGACATTTTAGGACAATTTCTCGGTCACATTTCTGTAAGCTTATCAGTGACATTTTTACTTGGTTTATAATCATAATGAGCAACACACTATATTATGTTCCTTTCTTCTAAAGTATTGTAAGATATTGAAGACAAGTGCCACACCACACAAAAAAGAACACCTATAAGACTTTTCAGCCAGTGAAAATCCAGATCAGTCTGAACCGCCATGTAGTCTGATCAGGATCTACCCTGTTGGCTGCAGTCTGGTACCTGGCATAGTAAATTAGCATATCTTGCATGCACAAACAATGGTGAATTGTCACCTCCCCTTATATATCACTATTGCATATACATGTATAGTAAATAAGTAAATATACAACTGCTTTGTTTGTATACTCTACAGTAAATCTTGATATTTAGAATACATACATAAAAATTAATCTAACTACATTCAGAGTTTGAAAGGTTAATTGGTTGGTCCACAAAAATGTTTTCCCTATAGCCATTAGATTTTCTACAAATGTTTCAAAAGGCACAGCCATTAATGGAATATATTGCTTGGGAAGTTTGTTGTGTGGATTACTGGTGTGAGAAAACCAGAAAATGCATGAGTAGGTGAACTGGTCGCCGTGATATAACTGAGAAATTGTTAAAAAACGCGTTAAACCCCAATCAATCAATTAATGGAATATGCCAGACCCTATGACGTAATGGTAGGGGCAGAATACTCAAGACTTATAGCACAGGTGTTTTTGAAGTCTTTAGAGAATGGCACTGACCAATTAATCTACCATTAAGTATGCAATCATTTCATTATTGCATAAGTCCCTTCGCACATGAAGAATCTCTTTGGTCCATATGCAACCAGTGACTTGAAATCAGTGTTGCAAATCCAATTTTCTGATTCCCAATAAGCAAGATGTTTGTCCTCAAATGGTTTATTGATCCAATTAGCCTGTATCTTCCTGTTCAATCAACAGCTCTTGGTATTTTCATTGAGTTGTTTTATCATGAATCATTTGTTTTGAATTTTGAAAATGTTTCAACAATTTTAATGTTTTGCCAATTATAATAGTTATAAAATTTCATTGAACTAATAGAATTAATTAAATTAATTATTACTTTTTCCTTTTCAGACAGAAAGTTTGCCCTGAAAGCTCGCCTTAACAGAGCCTTGCTAGTCACTCTTACACTGATAAAGAATAACTTAACCAACTTTCGGCATCTTCAGATCCTTTTACCTGTATTTAAGCTGTATACCAATAATAGTAAGTGCTTGCAGATGACAAGAGTAAATTGGTCTTATCCCAGCTTTATTTCTCTTATGACCCAACCAAACCCTATGTCTCAGTGAGACGATTCTTTTGAGTACCCTCAACAACATAGAGTTTGAGTGTCAAATAAGGGTTTTGGAATTTGAGATACTTCCCTTATCTACAGATCCTGCTTGCATGCATTTAACCTACCCTTGCCATTATGTTTTCATCTCTTATCATACTTTCATTTGTTGAAAGTTTCCATATCTTTTTCTAGATGTATTCAAAGTTGTCAGCTCCAGGTTTTATTGTATGTGGGAAAGGGTTAGAGCAAGAGTTGAAAACATGTTGAACAAATATATAAAAAAAAAAAGCTCTTTGTTAATAAACAACACTTTTTAATTATCTAGATCCTGTTTTTAGCTCACCTGAGCACACAGTGCTCAAGGTGAGTTATTGTGATTGCCTTTTGTGCGTCGTCCATCAGCATCTTCTCCTCTGTAACCAGTGGGTCATTCGGGATGAATTTTCATCCTGTCAATGTCCTCACCAAAATTCCTTCAAATCCTTTTGATCCAAGAAAAAACTAGGTCACTAGGTCAAATTGAAGGAAAATCTTGTTAACACTCTGGAAGCCGTGTTTTTAACTTGAGAATGTTGAAACTTTACCAAAGCGTTTCTCTTAATAATATCTAGTCTAAGTCTAAATATACGTCATGTCTGGTCAAAAACTAGGTCACTTGGTCAAATTGAAGGAAAACCTTGTAAACACTCTGGAGGCCGCATTTTAACTTTGAACATGTTGAAACCCAGAATGTTTGTTTTGATGATATGTAGGCCAAGTTAGAATATGGGTCATGTCAGGTCAAAAAGTAGGTCACTAGGCCAAATTGAAGGGAAATCTTGTAAACCCCTTAGGAGGCCGCATTTTTACTTTGAGCATGTTAAAACTTTATCAGAATGTTTGTCTTGATGATATGTAGGTCAAGTGTGAATAGGGGTCATGTCAGGTCAAAAAGTAGGTCACTAGGCCAAATTGACGGAAAATCTTGTCAGAATGTTTGTCTTAATGATATTTAGGTCAAGTTAGAATATGGGTTATATTAGGTCAAAAACTATGTCACTAGGTCAAATTGATAGAAAATCTTTTAAACACTCTTGAGGCTGCATTTTTAACTGGAAATATTGAAACTTTGTCAGAACGTTTGTCTTGATGATTTGTAGGTAAAGTTTGAATATAGGTCATGTCTAGTAAAAAACATGGTGACTAGGCCAAATTGATTAAAAATATTGTAAACACTATAGAGGACATACTTCTCTTCAGCAGCTTTAAAAATATCGGCATGTTTTTCTAAATGATATCCAAGCCAAGTTTGAATATGAGTCATATTGGGTCAAAAACTAGGTCACTAGGTCAAATTGAAGGAAAATCTAGCTAATCTTTGTCTTGATGATATGTAGGCAAAGTTTGAATATGAGTCATGTACGGTCAAAAACTAGGTCATACAGCCAAATTTTAGGGAAATCTTGTTAATATTCTAGAGGCCACAATTGTTTGCTTCAGCAGCTTGAAATTTTGACTGAATATTTTTCTTAATGATATCTAGGTCATGTTCGAATATGGGTCATATTGACTCTTTCACTTGGTCACTAGGCCAAATTGAAGGAAAATCTTTTTCAACACTCTGGAGACTGCATTTTTAGATCACCTGAGCCGAAGGCTCAAGGTGAGATATTCTGATCACTTTTTGTCCGGCGTCCGGCGTCCGGCGTCCGTCAGGTGTTAACTTTTAGCTTTAAACATCATCTTCTCCCAAACTCCAATGACAATTTCCGTGAAACATCACAGGACTGTTCCTCTGGTTGGCCTCTTTCAAAATTGTTCAAAGATTTAAATTCCATTGAGAACTTTGGTTGCTGCGGCATCAGAAAGGGGACAAAATGTCCAAACTTTAAAAATCTTCTCCTCCGAATCTGCCTGTCAGATTCAAATATAATTTGGTAGAAATGTTCCTTGGGTGACCCTCTATAAAAATTGTTCAAGCCATACTGATTGGGCGAAAAACATGGCAGTCAGGCGGCATCAAAAAAGGGGCAAAATGACAAAATTTGAAAATTCCATTTTTATGAAAGTGCTTGACTGATTTTAAGAAAATATAATACGAATCTTACTGTAATGATCCTCTATTTAATTTGTTTAAGCCGTTATGATTGGTTACACAATCATATCAACCAGGCGTCATCACAAAAAGGGTAAATTGAACTTTTAGCTACAAATGACAACCAACTCCTACCATTCCAATAGACCAATTTCCACAAAACATCACAAGAATGTTCCTTTGGTGGTCCTCTTTCAAAATTGTTCAAAGATTTAAATTCCATTGATAACTTTGGTTGCTGCGGCATCAGAAAGTGAGAAAAATACCCAAATTTTAAATCCTTTTCCTCCATAATCTACTTGTGCGATTGCAAGATAATTTGGTAGAAATGTTCCTTAAGTGACCCTCTAAATAAACTGTTGAAGCCATATTGATTTCGTTGAAAAACAGGGCAGCAAGGCGGCATCAGGAAAGGTGCAAAATGACAAAACCTTTATAATTCCATTCTTATTAAAGTTCTTGTTAGATTTCAAGATATAAATGGCCTTTACTGATAAGCTGTTTCTTGAGAAGTGTCCACTCCTTTGCAGTTTTATTTGCACTCCCTGATAACATTTTCCCAGATATTTGCAGTTAAATATTTGCTACTAATTTACTATCAATTAGGTGATCGATTTAGGGCCATCTTGGCCCTCTTGTTTATTTCAGCAGTTTGAGACATGTAATTTGCATTAGAAAACTCATTGCATAACTCAAGTGAGGGATCTAGGGCCATCATGGTCCTCTTCTTGATTAAATTGTTCATTTAAATACGTTTGAATGCTTCAATTGATTCTGTTAACCCTTTCCCTCATATAAACGCTTTCGGACGCCTCTGCAGCAGACGGCTTTTTGAAAACATAGTGACAAAAGAAGAAATTGCACAAAATGTGCAATTTCTCCTTTTGCCACAATGTTTTCCACTTTTAGTCATA
The DNA here is from genome assembly GCA_031761405.1 of Serripes groenlandicus. Classification (NCBI taxonomy): domain Eukaryota; kingdom Metazoa; phylum Mollusca; class Bivalvia; order Cardiida; family Cardiidae; genus Serripes; species Serripes groenlandicus. Next base: position 92,760,967 of record JASEVX010000002.1, read on the forward strand.
GGTTATCCATTCAATTATGGAGATTTTCTATGTTTTGACAAAATACATTCAAAGTCATCTGCTGCAGAATTGTCGTATGAGGGAAAGGGTTAAACCTGTACCACTAATAAAGAGCAACGGCATTCATGACCTCAGACCAGCTTCTATACTCTTCGCTGGCACTCAACATTTTTATTTTGATATTCCTAAAATGGACTTAGTAGTCTTACAAAAACAAATGTGGACGTGTCTATTTTGAAATTTCAAGATTGAAATTGTTAATGCTTTCCCTCATACAGATGCTTTCTAATGCCTCTGCAGCACATAACTTTTGAAAACATTGTGACAAAAGGTGAAATTGTTCATAATGAGCAATGTCTCCTTTTGCCACAATGTTTTAAAACTGATTAAATTATTAGACTTTCAATTATAGTGATTTTCCATATTTTTTTCTAGACTATTTCAAAGTCATCTGCTAAAGATTTGTTGTATGTGGGAAAGTGTTAACCCTTTCCCTCCTATAGACGCTTTCTGACGCCTCTGCAGCAGACGGCTATTTGAAAACATAGTGACAAAAGAAGAAATTGCACAAAACATGCAATTTCTCCTTTTGCCACAATGTTTTCCACTTTTAGTCATAGGTTATCCATTCAATTATAGAGATTTTCTACTTTTTGTCAAAATATGTTCAAAGTCGTCTGCTGCAGAATTGTTGTATGAGGTAAAGTGTTAATTAATGTTGTTTGCAAAAAACCGCATCCTGTAAATATGAGTAATTATATTTCAGGTGTAAATTCTTCCTACCTGGGAAAACATAATTCCATTCCACCTGTATGTAAAGTAGTCCTCCAGTGTAGCAGGAAACATGCTTCCGTGTTGAAGTATGCTCTGGATATACTCAACAGTTTTACCAAGTCAAGTAAGTGTATTTTGTAGATCATTAGTTCCAGATAAGGCTTGTATTTTTTGTTCTAAAATCCGTATTTATTTGACCTTAACCCTTTCCCACATACAACAATTCTGCAGCAGACGACTTTGAAATCATCTAGATTAAAGTATGGACAAATTCTTTAAATGAAAGTAAAGTTCTTGAATAAAGTTGAAAACTTTGAGGCAAAAGGTGAAACTGCTTTTCAAGAGCAATTTCTCCTTTTGTCACAATGTTTTCAAAAGTAGTCATCTGCTAAAGGGGCATAAGAAAGTGTCTGTATGTTGGAAAGGGTTAAAACATTGTGGGTATTCAAAAAGAATTTTGCAGTGAATAAATTTTAGGGCGTTCCCACTACATAGGATTTGGTTGATAAGAACATATTTAGCTCACCTAAGCACGAAGTGCAAGGTGAGCTTTTGTGATCACTCACCATCTGTCGTCATCTGTACGTACATCTGTTAACAATTTCCTACAAATGACTTCTCCTACTAAACCAATGGACAAATTTAGAAACAACTTCACAGGAATGTTCCTTAGGTGGTCCTCTTTTAAAGTTATTAAAAGAATTTAATTGCAAGTAGAAATTTCGTTGCTGCAGCATCAGAAAGGGAACATTTTTAAAAAGATTAAAAATCTTCTTGTCCAAAAGTACTGGCCTGATTAGAATGTTATTATGTCTCCCCCATACATGGGGGTGACATATTGTTTTTGCCCGTTCCGTCCTTCCGCCTGTCACACTTGTTTCCGCTCAATAACTGAAGAACGCTTGGGCGTAGGAACTTCATACTTGGTATGAAGGTTGGTCATGACCAGTAGCTGACCCCTATTGATTTTGATGTCAGAAGGTCAAAGGTCAAGGTCATGGTGACCTTGTGAGGTAAAAAGTGGTTTCCGCTCGATAACTGAAGAATGCTTGGGCCTAGGAACTCCGTACTTGGTATGCAGGTTGGCAATGCCCAGTAGAAGACCCCTATTGATTTTGAGGTCAGTACGTCTAAAGTCAAGGTCACAGTGACCTTGAGTTGAAAGGTCACAGTGACAATGAGCTGAAAAATTGTTTTTGCTTGGGTCCAGGAACTTCATACTTGGTGTGCAGGTTGGTCACTACCAGCAAATGACCTCTATTGATTTTGAGATCACTAGGTTAAAGGTCAAGGTCACGTCCATTACACTTGTTTTCGCTTAATAACTGAAGAACGCTTGGGCGTAGGAACTTCGTACTTGGTATGCAGGTTGGTCATAACCAGTAGAAGACCCCTATTGATTTTGATGTCAGAAGGTCAAAGGTCAAGGTCATAGTGACCTTGTGAGGTAAAAAGTGGTTTCCGCTCAATAACTGAAGAACGCTTGGGCCGAGGAACTCAATACTTGATATGCACGTTGGCCATGTCCAGTAGAATACCCCTATTGATTTTGAGGTTAGTACGTCTGAAGTCAAGGTCACAGTGACAATGAGCTGAAAAATTGTTTTTGCTTGGGTCCAGGAACTCATTCTTGGTGTGCAGGTTGGTCACTACCAGCAAATAACCTCTATTGATTTCAAGTTCACTAGGTTAAAGGTCAAGGTTACAGTGGTCAAGGTCACGTCCATTACACTTGTTTCCGCTTAATAACTGAAGAACGCTTGGCGTAGAACTTCGTACTTGGTATGCAGGTTGGTCATAACCAGTAGATGACCTCTATTGATTTTGATGTCAGAAGGTCAAAGGTCAAGGTCATGGTGACCTTGTGAGGTAAAAAATGGTTTCCGCTCAATAACTGGAGAACGCTTGGGCCGAAGAACTCCTTTCTTGGTATGATGTCAGTACATCTAAAGTCAAGGTCACAGTGACCTTGAGCTGAAACAATTGTTTTTGCTTAATGGCTTTGGCCATGGAAGTTAATGTGCAAGTTGGTCACCACCAGCAGATGACCCCTATTGATTTTGAGGTCACTAGGTCAAAGGTCAAGGTCATAGTAACCTTCAGCTGAAAAATGGTTTCCGCTCAATAACTAAAGAATGCTTATGTCGAGGAACTTCATACCTGGTGTGCAGGTTGGTCCTAACCAGTAGATGACCTTTATTGATTTTGTTTGATTTTGAGGTCACAATGTCAAAGGTCAAGGTCACGGTAACCTTTAGCTTAAAAATGGTTTTTACTCAATTACTCAAGAACACTTATGCCCAGGAACTTCATACTTGGTGTGCAGGTTGGTCCTAACCTGTAGATGACCCCTATTGATTTTGATGTCAGTAGGTCAAAGGTCAAGGTCACAGTGATCTTGGGCTGAAAAATGGTTTCCGCTCAATAACTGAAGAATGCTTGGACCCAGGAACTTAATACTTAGAGTGCAGCTTGGTCAGCACCAGCAAATGACCCTATTGATTTTGAGGTCACTAGGTCAAAGATCAAGGTCATGGTAACCTTCAGCTGAAAAATGGATTCCGATCAATAACTAAAGAATGATTATGTCGAGGAACTTCATACTTCAGGTTTCGCACGTTGGTCCTAACCAGTAGATGACCCCTATTGATTTTGTTTGATTTTGAGATCACAAGGTCAAAGGTCAAGATCACGGTAACCTTAAGCTGAAAAATTGTTTTTACTCAATAACTCAAGAACGCTTATGCCCGGGAACTTCATACTTGGTGTGCAGGTTGGTCCTAACTTGTAGATGACCCCTATTGATTTTGACTCCATCATTTCTTTTCCTCCCCTACGACCACACAAATGGGGAGACAAGCGCTTTTTCAAAAAAGCAATCTCTAGTTTTGCACAAATGTTCCTTGTGGCACCCTCTACCAAGATTGTTGAAATAGATCTCCGATCCGTTGAAAAACATGGCCACCAGGGGGCGGAGCTTGTTTTCCTTATAATGTGCATTGTTAAAAAACTTTAAAAATCTTCTTGTTCAAAAGTACTGGCCCGATTTAAAGATAATTAAGTACAAATGTTCCTTGGGTAACCCTCTAGCAAGATTGTTTAAATAATTTTGATCAGTTGTAAGACATGGACTCCAGGGGAGGGGCCTTATTTACATAGAGATTTATAGGATAAAACTTCGAAAATCTTCTTGTCTGAAACCGAAAAGTCTAGAGTTTAGGGTTTGGTGTGTAGCATTGTCTAGTGGTCCTCTACCAATATTGTTCAAATTATGCTGCTGGGGTCAAAAGTGGCCCCATCCTGGGAATCACCCTCTTCACATTTATAGTTATATAGGGACAAACTTTGAAAATGTTCTTGACTAAAACAAAAAGACCAAAGCTTAGATTTTTAGATTGTAGTGGTGTAGCATTGTCTAGGGGCCCTCTTAAAAAAATGTTAAAATTATGTTCCTGGGGTCAGAATTTGTCCCGCCAAGAGGGGTCACCCCTGTTTTACATAGAGATTTATAGGAAAACCTTTAAAATCTTCTTGTCTGAAACCAAAAGTCCTATAAGTTAGATATTTGGTATGTAGCATTGTCTAGTGGTCCTCTTTCAAGATTGTTCAAATTATGCCCTGGTCAAAATTGGCTACGCCCCGGGGTTCACCTGTTTTACATAGAGAGATGTAGGAAAAACTTTGAACTCTTCTTATCTGAAAAGGACCTTTCAGTTTCCTTATGTCCTATTAATTTGAAAAAAGACGCACAACATTGGTTAGGTTAATTTTCCTGGTGTCAAATTGAGTTATACATTGGTCCTCTTGTATTAGCTTACCTGACCACTTTGCAAATTATATTGCATAGGTGAGCAATCCAGGGCCAGCATGGCCCTCTTGTTTAAAGTTAAGCCCAGTTATAACTACCTCAACTAGGTCTTCACATCTATAATTCTGCAGTGGCTAAGGCGTTATCATTCGAGATTTAGAATTGAAGGTGAAGGATTGAATTTTGATATAGTTATGGTTTCCTTTCAGGAAACAATGCAGCGAGAACTATAGGTGGAGACTACGTTCCTTCTATACTAGCCCTGTATAACGACTGGCACACAGCAGACACCAAGCACAGACATGTCAGCATAAGAAAAGGCCTTCTTAATGTCCTGAAGAACATAACAAACCTCCGTAAGTCAAATATTCTGATTGAATATTACCCATATCCCCTCATTTGTTATGCCCCCTTCGAAAAAGAGGGGTATATTGCTTTGCACATGTCGGTCCGTCGGTAGACCAAAGCTTGTCTGATTGATAACTCAACAATGCCTGGACCTATGGTCCTCAAACTTGACACTGAGGCTTGGGGTGACCAGTAGATGACCCTTATTGATTTTTAGGTCATTGGGTCAAAGGTCAAGGTCACAGTGACCTTGAACCTGAAAAGCTTGTCCGAGTGATAACTCGACATTGCCTGCACCCATGTCCATCAAACTTGACATGGAGGCTGGGCCTGACCAGTAAATGACCCCTAGTGATTTTAAGGTCATTTTGTCAAAGGTCAAAGTCACAGTGACCTTGAACACAAAAAGCTTGTCCGAGTGATAACTCGACATTGGCTGCACCCATGGCCCTCAAACTTGACATGGAGGCTGGGGGTGACCAGTAGATGACATCTATTGATTGTGAGGTCATCAGGTCAAACGTCAAGGTCACTGATCTTGAACGTGAAATTTTGTCTGAGTGATAACTCAACATTGCATGCACCGCATCCATGACCTTAAAACTTAACATGGATGCTTGGAGTGACCAGTAGATGGCCCCTATTGTGAGGTCATCATGTGAAAGGTCAAGGTCACAGTGACCAAGCTTGTCCAAGTGATAACTGAACAATGCCTGGAGCTTTAGTCCTCAAACTTGAGTCGGAGGTTGGGCCTGACCAGTAGATGACCCCTTTTAGATTTTGAGGTAATCAGGTCAAAGGTCAAGGTCACAGTGACCGTAAATGCATAAAGCTTGTCAGAGTGACAGGGTTCACGCTGGGCTTCGCAAATGGCGCCAATGGCGCAAGAATTATGAAAGTGGAGCAAGAAAATAACATTTGGCGCAAATTGATGGCGCCAACCTATTTACATAAACTTTTAGCACTACGACTTTAATTTGATTTTGGGTAAAACAAAGTATACATTGAAGGAATAAGGGTTTAATTACACACCTATGGCTGTTGGCAGTACTATACACAAGCCGTTATCAAACCACCAACGCTGCAGGCGATAGATAAGAGTAGGTCACGTGACCGTTAAACTTCGAGATTTAGGCCAATCACTATCGAGAATGAGTACTCCATCCCCATTTATGACACTCGATCACGCCTTCAAGCCAATCAATACTATTTTTCAGTTCAAGCAGTTTAGTGGAAAATAATTTCAATAAACAACTTAATAAAAAACTAGGATATGATTAAAGAATGTCCTTATTTTAATTTAACAGTTCAAAGATTGTGCTTTTGTTTACACCAATCCATAGGAAATTCTTTTTTAATTGCCGATTTTTTACCATAAAGATCTATCAAATTTACAGTCAGCTGTCAAAAAATACTTACCTATAGAACTAAATCATATTTTTGTCTATTTTAGTTAATTTCTTTTTAAGAAGATAAAATAATAATGAAGACTGAAGTAGAAAATACATATTGTAATGGGTTTTCGTGCATTTTCTTCTTTCTGAAATGTCATACAAGAAAGTATTACCTACACTCATTCTTATTTGTTTTAAAAGTAATCATTGTAAAAGTTTAGTGCAAATAAATGTGTGTTGATAAAACAACTCACTACATAATAGTTTATTTACTGGTGTTTAGAATGAAAGCACTGACAGACAGGCACATACTCAATATCAGAAATTATTCCTGCTACCACAATGCATAGGGTTTGAGAACATGATTCATTCCATATGGGAATTTAATGAATCATGGCCAAGCCAATCTTTTTGATCAATTTAATGTTGGATAGGTTTAATATGACCCTGACTAGAGAAGATAGCATAAAACATGTGCACCAGTATTTCCCAAAGTACACATAATTTAGGTTTCTAAGAAAAAATGGTCTGGCTCCAATGTCTTGAAAATGGCACCAACTTTTTGAATTTGGCGAAAGTGTTGGCGCAAAGGAAAAATGAGCCAGGGAGAACCCTGGAGTGATAACTCCACATTACCTGCGCCCATGGCCCTACAACTTGCCATGGAGGCTGAAGGTGACCTATTGATTTTGAGGTCATCAGGCCAAAATCGTCCAAATATTCCTGACAACACGGCGCTCAGGGTGTGCATAATGTTTGACAAACATCTCTTGTTCATCTTTCTTTAGAGGACCAGGTAAGGGGGAGTAAACTGGTCTTTTTCCCCACAATATCTCCCTTATTACTCATCCTGACCATATGTTCAATAGTTATGGGTACTCAAAAGAATCATCTCGCTGAGACAATTCTTTTGGGTACCACAACATTGGGTTTGAGTGTCAAATTAGGATATTAGACCATGCAAAATGCCCCTTATCTAGAGCTCTAGTCTTGATAGCATATCTTTCAATAGCTCAATAATGCAAGAATTTAAGCTGTTGACGTCAAGACAAGAGTACTTAACATTTTCCCATATATATATAACAATTTTTCAGCAAATCACTTTGAAAACATTTAAGTGAAACAATGGAGAATATGTGTTAGTGTAAGTAAAATTATTGAAAAGAGGTGAAAACATTGTAGCAAAAGGAGTATATGCTCATTTTGAGCAATATCTCTTTTTGTCACAACGTTTTCAAAGTCGTCTGCTACAGAGGTGCCAGAAAGTGTCTGTATGTGGGAAAGGGTTAAGTTAGAGTACTCATCTCCTAAAGACATGATTCTACATCTATGTAACCCTTTCTCACATGCAGGCAACATTTGATGCATCTTTATAGGATATTGTGGCAAAAGAAAAGTTTCTTTTATTGAGCAATTTCTTCTTTTGCCACAATGTTTTCCACTTGATGCAATAATTATACTTGCATTGAGATATTCCAAATATTTGATTCCTTAGCAGCAGACAATTTTGAAAATATCTGGGAAAAATAAAAAGAGTGTGCACAAAGTAGCAATTCTCCTTTCCCCACAATGTTTTCAACTCGGTATATTATCAATTAATTATTAATTTTCTCAGATGATTTCAAAGCAGAAAATTTCAAAAAATATATAATAAAAGGTTTATTAACCCTTACCCTCATACGACAATTCTGCAGCAGACGACTTGGAACATATTTTGTCAAAAAGTAGAAAATCTCTATAATTGAATGGATAACCTGTGACTAAAAGTGGAAAACATTGTGGCAAAAAGAGAAATTGCAAGTTTTGTGCAATTTCTTCTTTTGTCACTATGTTTTCAAATAGCCGTCTGCTGCAGAGGCGTCAGAAAGCATCTATATGAGGGAAAGGGTTAAATCAAAACCAATTATGTCATATATCTGAAACTTCAGGTTCTGGAAAGAAAGCTCTGGTAGAAGCTCATGGTATTCGGATACTGTATGAGAGTGCACAAGATGTGATCGACTGTAGAGAAATGGAAGGTCTGATCCTCTTAGCTAGCGTTATAATGAGAAAATGTTGTCCCCGAAACAAACTACCTCTGTCCGATATAAAGAGTGTGGTGAAGTTTGAAAAACCGATCTCCGAGTTATATCCCGAGGAAAGCACCGGTAAGTCGAGACATAATTTGTTTTTAGACTCTTTTCCAATGAAGTGAATATTAACATCATGACCCTTCCCAACAAGCAACAAATCTGCAAAAGAATACTTTGAACACATAAAGGGGAAAATATTCTAACTCTCCATAAATGAAAGTATAATTTTTGGATAGAGTTGAAAATATTTTTGCAAATGAAGAAATTGCTTATAATGTGCAATTTCTTCTTTTGTTACAATACTTTCAAAATTAGTCTGGCACAAACAAGACAAAATGCATCTGCATGTGGGAAACAGTGAAAAGTTGAAATATTTCAATACAGATGTGAAAAAATTGAGGGAAATAGATTTATTTTTTATTTTTACCACACCTGAGCACGAAGTGCTCAAGTTGAGCTATTGTGATCACATTTTGTCTGTCGTCCGTCATCCATCATCAGCAATTACCTTGTGAACGCTATACAGGCAACATTGGCATCCAATATTCATGAAAATTTATCTCTATCAAATCTTGGCTTATTGGGTCATGTGAGGTCAAAAACTAGATCACAAGGTCAAGTTGAAGGGAAATCTTGTGAACACTCTGGAGGCTGCAGCATGAGCATGTTGAAACTGTCAGAATAATTGTCTTGGATGATATATAGGCTTAGTTTGAATAAAGGTCATGTCCGGTCACTAGGCCAATTTGAGAAAATCTTGTTAACACTGGAGATTGCATTGTTCGTATCAAGAGGTTGCTGGTTTGATCCCCGGTTGGGTCATACCAAATACTTTAAAACTGGTAGTAATGGCTGCCCTCCTTGGGGCTCAGGGCTTTTCGGAATTTGCATTACGACTGACTGGCTGGTGTAAGGATAAATGGATCAGTAGTAATGGTTACTTCTTACCCAGGAAACACCATGATATAACTAAAAAATTGTTGAAAGTGGCGAAAAACACCAAACAATCAATCAATCTGGTACAGCTGACTTTTGATGATTTGCATACAACTTTTGAAAACAATGCGAAAATAAAGAAATTCATTTAATTCATTGATTTTTTTTTTCTCCTCAAATATGTTAGAAGTGAAGCTGTTCATTTCCTTGCCAGAAGAATTGTTAGGTTTGTGTTAAACTAGTATGAATGTTTATTCACGATGATTCTGCTTATATTCACTTTCTGTGTGATTTTTCCATATACATATGCATTTTGACACATCTGGAGCAGACCATTTGAAAAAGTTGTGGCAAAAGTTTCCCCCTTTGCAACAAGGTTAACTGGTTTAAAAAAAAAAAACAATAGTCACAAGTTCAAATTCTAGAGATTTTGAATAGTTATGACTTGATGTTTTCAAAGTTGTCTGCTGAAGATTTAATGTATGTGGACAAAAGTTAATAACCCAAGCAATAACAAAAATCCAGATGTGTTATAGGATAACCTGCTGGGACAGAGGCTTCAGGCTGCTATCCTCACAAGGCTTTCTGTTAGTCACACATGTTCTCTTGCCACTTTATATTGTCTGTCTGTCTGTCAGACTGTGTCTGTTTGTTTGTCTGTCTGTCCGTCAGACTGACTACTATCCTCACAAGGCTTTCTGTTAGTCACACATGTTCTCTTGCCACATTATATTGTCTGTCAGACTGTGTCTGTTTGTTTGTCTGTCTGTCTGTCAGACTGACTACTACCCTCTCAAGGCTTTCTGTTAGTCACAAATGTCCTCTTGCCACTTTATATTGTATTTTATTACCATGCTTTTGATTGAATTTCTAAATGTTATATTTGAATGATAGCAGACAAAACCATACCCAAACCATAACTCTTTTTCACGTTTAAAATGTTATCAACTGGTGACTCTCTACCAAGATTGTTCAAATTATTCTGAGTTGTTAAAAAAAAAACATGGCCACCACAGCTTTGGGCTCATTGTCCTTATATGTATTAAGTAAAAACTTTAAAACTCTTTTTATCCAACAGTACTGTCCCAATTAGAAAAGAATTTGGCACAAATGTTACATGGGTGAACCTCTACATAAATAGAGTGTTTAAATTACTTTTTTGTTGTCCTTTTTACATGTAATACTTTTCAAGTTACAACAATAAAATTCAGACCATGTGTACAGTTTCGCATGTTGTTTTCATAATAAGCCTTTGATGATCTTGAACACGCCTTTTCAACATACTTCCTTGAACCTAAGTGTAATGATACTCAGGCGGGTGATTAACCCTTTCCCCCATATGACAATTCTGCAGCAGACGACTTTGAACGTATTTTGTCAAAACATAGAAAATCTCCATAATTGAATGGATAACCTATGACAAAAAGTAAAAAAACATTGTGGCCAAAGGAGAAATTGCACGTTTTGTCACTATGTTTTCAAAAAGCCGTCAGCTGCAGAGGCGTCATAAAGCGTCTATATGAGGGAAAGGGCCTTCAATGCCCTCTTGTTTAGACAATCTCCCTTTTACATGTTTTTGTCTGTCCATTTTCTTTCTTATCATTCAACTTTCAAAGGTGACACATAATTATGTTCCTTGGAATTCTCTTGTTATTCCTTTTCAATTAACTTTGTGTGGCATCAAGAATGAACTTTTTTAATCCATCTATCTGTTAATTTCAGATAGTTTTTGTGTCATGCAATTCTTCAAAAGTAGTCTTTTCTTTGACATAACTGAACCGTTTATGAATTATGTGAAATAGCTAATAGTTTTGTTGCATTTCAATTACATGTGTATAATATATTTTTTTCAGAGACTAGGAAAAGTAAGAATTATAGCTGACAAGAGTTTAAAGATATCTTTTAGCAAATATTTTGAGATTTATTTATAGTTATCCAATCCTCAACAGTTATTCCATATAAAAAAGTTCACTTATGTTCATTCATAGTCCACTAATATTTTAACCCCTTCCCACATATAGAAGCTTTCTGACGCAGCAGATGACTTTTGAAACCATTGAGGCAAAGGGAGAAATTGCTCATAATGAGCAATTTCTCCATTTGCCACAATGATTTCAACTCTATTTTATAAACATATTATCATTTATAGAGATTTTCTATATTTTTGATTTGATAATTTCAAAGTCATCTGCTGCAGATTTGTTGTATGTTGGAAAGGGTTAATATTATTCATTTATGCTCCAGGAAAACTAACGGTAAGGCCAGTAAGGCGTTTTTGACCAGCCTAGATTCAGATCAATGTGCACAGTCTCAGGTTTTCAAAAGGCATCTCGATGTTACAAGATGTAGTAACAACCGTTTTGCATGAAACCCTCGAATTCTGTTGCTTCAAAATGCCTCTGCATGTTGGAAGGGGTTAAAAGTGGATAGCATGTAGGCTCAGGCAGACCTTAACCCATCTGCAATAAACGACTTTTGAAAACATTGTGGCAAAAGAAGAAATTGCTAATATTGAGGAATTTCTCCTTTTGCAGCAATGTTTCCAACATTGCCTCAATGTTTCCAACTCTTTTCACTAACTGTAGTTTCATTTAGAGATTTTCTACATTTTTGCCAAGATGTATTCCAAGTTGTTTATCATGTGGGAAAAGGGGGGTTAATCTACTTTTGAAACATCACAATGGTGGTATGTTTCCCTGAAGCACAGCTCATTAATGTATTGTGCATGTTTCTTTCAAATGATCCTTTCCAATTCCAGATTATAGATTTTTGAAGACATATTTAGTCAAATACTTTTGTCTATTTGCTATATCATATAATCAGCTTTTTGTTAACAGAGCTATAAATATTTTGAGTAAAGTCTGTTAAACTTGATCACACAGAGAGCGAATCTGCAGCACACAATTTTGAAAATTTCAGGCAAAACTATGAAAAATCTCGTTGCTAAAAGTGCAAGAATGTCTTGCCCTGCAGATGAGTTAAAATGCATCTGTATGTGCTAATAAGGGTTAACCCTTTCCCTCATACAACAATTCTGCAGCAGACGACTTTGAACATATTTTGTCAAATAAAGGAAAATCTCTATAATTGATTGGATAACCTATGACTAAAAGTGGAAAACATTGTAACAAAAGGAGAAATTGCAAGGTTTGTGCAATTTCTTCTTTTGTTACTATGTTTTCAAAAAGCTGTCTGCTGCAGAGGCGTCAGAAAGCGTCTATATGAGGGAAAGGGTTAATATCAATGTAGTCCTTCAATTAGAAGACCTAGCTATGTTAAAAAGCAGCCAGTTGCTTGGAAAGAAGAGTTGTGTAGAGTACTGGTGTGAGAAAGTCAGAAGATACATGAGTGGGTGAACTGGCTACCATGATATGACTGTATTTTGTTTGAAAACAGCTTTAACCGTTTCCCTCATACAACAATTCTGCAGCAGACGACTTTGAACATAATTTGTCAAAAAGTAGAAAATCTCTTTAATTGAATGGATAACATGACTAAAAGTGGAAAACATTGTGGCAAAAGGAGAAATTGCTCATTTTGAGCAATTTCTTCTTTTGTCACTATGTTTTCAGTTTAATTCAATAATATTAATTCCAATTCCCATACAGAGATTTTTCACATTTTTAATTGCCAAGATATTTTCAAAGTTGTCTTCTGCAAATTTGTTTTATGTGGGAAAGGGTTAAAGCTACCTACTAATTATCGTTACTATGTTAAAATTTTACCTGAAATAGAATTTCAACATCTTCTGCATGAAAACCACCTTTTATATAACTGTTCACCAGTTATGCTATTTTTAGCTCACCTGAGCATGGTGAGTTATTGTGATCGCCTTTTGTCTGGTGTCTGTCATGCGGTGTGCGTCGTCGATCGTTCGTCAATATCTTCTCCTCTGTAACCAGTCGGTCAATTTTGATGAAACTTCACAGAAAGCACCCTCTCAATGTCCTCACCAGAATTCCTTCAAATTTTTGGGATCCATACAGAATTCTTGTTTCCACGGCAACCAAAAAAAAAAAAAAATTAAACAAATTTGTTCTCCTAAACTGGTAGGCCGATTTTCAAATAATTTTTTAGAAATGTTCCTTGGGTGACCCTCTATCAGATTCCTACATGTCATGTTGATAGGTCAAAAAACATGGCCGCCAGGGGGGGCGGGGCTTTTTTGCCTTAAATGGCTAAAGTGGGGCAGGGCTGTTTTGCCTTATATGGCTATAGTGAAAATTTAAAAAATCTTCTCCTGCGAAATTGTCAAGCCGTTTTTCAAATAATTTTGTAGAAATGTTCTTAGGTTGACCCTCTATCATATTCCTTCAAGCCATGTTGATTGGTCAAAAACTATGGCCGCCAAGGGGTGGGGCTTATATGGCTAAAGTGAAAAAAAATAAAAATCAGGTGAGCGATCCAGGGCCATCATGGCCCTCTTGTTTTTAGCTCACCTAAGCACGAAGTGCAAGGTGAGCTTTTGTGATCACTCACCGTCCGGCGTCCGTCGTCGTCGTCGTTGTCGTCGGCGTCTGTTAACAATTTCCTACAAATGACTTCTCCTACTAAACCAATGAACAGATTTCAAAATAACTTCACAGGAATGGTCCTTAGGTAGTCTTCTTTCAAAGTTGTTCAAAGAAATTAATTCCAAGTAGAACTTTGGTTGCTGCGGCATCAGAAAAGGGAAAAATTGCCAAATCTTAAAAAATCTTCTTGTCCAAAAGTACTGGCCCGATTTGAAAATTATTTTGCACAAATGTTCCTTGAGGTACCCTCTACCAAGATTGTTCAAATATTTCCAATCCGTTGAAAAACATGGCCGCCAGGGGGCGGAGCTTATTTTCCTTACATGTGCATTGTTAAAACTTTAAAAATCTTCTTGTCCAAAAGTACTGGCCCGATTTGAAAATTATTTTGCACAAATGTTCCTTGGGACACTCTTTACCAAGATTGTTCAAATATTTCCAATCCGTTGAAAAACATGGCCGCCAGGGGGCGGAGCCTGTTTTCCTTATATGTGCATTGTTAAAACTTTGTAAAATCTTCTTGTCCAAAAGTACTGGGCCGATTTGAAAATAATTTTGCACAAATGTTCCTTGGTGCACCCTTTACCAAGATTGTTCAAATATTTTTGATCCGTTGAAAAACATGGCCGCCAGGGGGGGCGGAGCTTGTTTTCCTTATATGTGCATTGTTAAAACTTTAAAAGTCTTCTTGTCCAAAAGTACTGGCCCAATTTGAAAATTATTTTGCACAAATGTTCCTTAGGGCACCCTTTACCAAGATTGTTCAAATATTTCCGATCCGTTGAAAAGCATGGCCGCCAGGGGGCGGAGCTAGTTTTCCTTATATGTGCATTGTTAAAACTTTAACAATATTCTTGTCCAAAAGAACTGGCCCGATTTAAAAATGATTTTGCACAAATGTTCCTTGGGGCACCCTTTACCAAGATTGTACAAATATTTCCAATCCGTTGAAAAACATGGCGGCCCGAGGGCGGAGCTTGTTTTCCTTATATGTGCATTGTTAAAACTTTAAAAATCTTCTTGTCCAAAAGTACTGGCCCGATTTAAAAATTATTTTGCACAAAGGTTTCTTGGAGCACCCTTTACCAAGATTGTTTAAATATTTTTGATCCGTTGAAAAACATGGCCGCCAGGGGGTGGAGCTTGTTTTCCTTATATGTGCATTGTTAAAACTTTAAAAATCTTCTTGTCCAAAAGTATTGGCCTAAAAACAGTAAAAACTTTGAAAACTATTGAAGTTCTATTAAATCAGGTGAGCGATATAGGGCCATCATGGCCCTCTTGTTATTATAGACTTGTCTGTTTTGAAACACATCGGAAAAATTAAAAAAAAAAATTGTTTCATATAGAGATGAAAAGATTGTGTGTAGAAGAGACATTTTCTGTATTTGAGTATTTTCTACTTTTCCCACAATATTTTTTCAAAAGTTACCTTCTGATGAAGAGCCAATTTGTTTTCTGAATCAGAATAAGAGTTAGGAGAGATCGCATCTTTCATTTTCCTGGTGAACAGTTTCCCCCTTTTTTTTTGTATCAAGATGAGCAATTGGAACAACTATTCCCTTTCCCATAACATTCCCCTTTTCTTAACCCTTTCCCTCATACGACAATTCTGCAGCAGACGACTTTGAACGTATTTTGTCAAAACATAGAAAATCTCCATAATTGA
Source organism: Serripes groenlandicus (assembly GCA_031761405.1). Lineage (NCBI taxonomy): Eukaryota > Metazoa > Mollusca > Bivalvia > Cardiida > Cardiidae > Serripes > Serripes groenlandicus. The sequence goes on from JASEVX010000002.1 coordinate 92,776,482, forward strand.
ATGGATAACCTATGACAAAAAGTGGAAAACATTGTGGCAAAAGGAGAAATTGCACGTTTTGTGCAATTTCTTCTTTTGTCACTATGTTTTCAAAAGGACGTCTGCTGCAGAGGCGTCAGAAATCGTCTATATGAGGGAAAGGGTTAATTAGAATTACATCTTCATGTATTAAGGAGTTCTCTACACATTAGCAGATATATTCAATGTTAAAAGTTTCTACCATAATGAATTATCAGATAATGGCTTAATGTAGCCTAAGGTATTTGTCTTTTAACTATTCATCAATTATCATCATTGCAATTACACGCGGCAGACGACTTCCAAAACATATTGGCAAAGACATGAAAAATCTACTTAAAAATCTAACACAATAACTTGGGAAAAGAGAGTACATTATATATTGATCAATATCATTTACCCGAAAAAACAACTTTCGAAAAAGTGATATTGTGCAAAACAATAAATATTAACTTTTAGTTCTTTTAAATTCTATATCAAAATTGTAAAATTGTCTCTCTGCCAAATATGACAAAAAAGCAGCAAGTGACTTTGAAAACATCTATACAAAAACTATATTAATGAAAGTGCAATGGTTCTAAAAGTTGTCTGCTTCAGATTCGTCAAAATGTGTCTGCAAGTTGGAAAGTGTTTGATGATTCCAAAGCAAACAACATTAAAACAACAGCACGTTGTGAATAGCTTAACCCTTTCCCACTTGCAGACACATTTTGACACATCTGCAGCAGACAACTTTTGTAAACAATGTGATAAAAGGAGAAATTGTGTAGTTATACCTTCTATTTCATAGATTTTCCTTAACTCTTTTTAGATGATTTCAAAGTCGTCTGCTGCAGATTTGTTGTAAAGGGTTTAATGATTATTCCATCAGGACCCTAAGGTATATAGAAAAAATGAATGACGAACAAGGCCACTTAACCCTTTCCCTCGTATGACAATTTTGCAGCAGAGCTTTGAACCTATTTTGGCAAAAAATAGAAAATCTCTATAATTGAATAGATAACCTGTGACTAAAAGTGGAAAACATTGTTGCAAAAGGAGAAATTGCTCGTTTTGAGCAATTTCTTCTTTTGTCACTATGTTTTCAAAAAGCCATCTGATGCAGAGGCATCAGAAAGCGTCTATATGAGGGAAAGGGTTAACATTGTGGTTTTAAGAGAACTTAAACAGTTTCTTTATTTTCTTCACTGTTGTCAAATGTCGTCTGCTTCAAATTTATCTCAAACCATTACCCATACACCAAATCTACAGCTTATGGCTTTGAAAACATCTTGGCAAAAAAACAATAAAATGTGGATTAGACATGAACACATTGTGGCAAAAATTATCTTTTGCAGATGCATAAAAATACATCTACATATTGGAAAGAATTAAACCTTTCCTACCTACATTCTGATGCCTCTGCCTCAGAAAACTTAACCCTTTCCCACCTGCAGACGCATTTCGACGCAATAGCAGCAGACGACTTTTTGAAAACATAGTGACAAAAGAAGAAATTGCACAAAATGTGCAATTTCTCCTTTTGCCACAATGTTTTCCACTTTTAGTCATAGGTTATCCATTCAATTATGGAGATTTTCTATGTTCTGATAAAATACGTTCAAAGTCGTCTGCTGCAGAATTGTCGTATGTGGGAAAGGGTTAAGAAACATTGTGGCAAAAAAAAAGAAATTGCGTGTAATGAAAAATATCTCCTTTGGCCGCAACGTTTTTAATTTGTTTAATATTTCAACACTCGCCTACGAAGATTTTTCTTGTTTTCGCTAATATGCTTTTAAAGTCACCCGCTGCAGATTTGTTGTCTGTGTAAAAAGGATGAAAGAACATTGTGTAGCCTAAGAGTTTTCTCCTTGTAGATCCTGGAGCCAATAACCTGGCCAGTGAAGGTGCCGACAGCGATAATAGTTCATTAGATGATGATGATGATATCGACAGTGATGATGAAAGATTTAAAACAGACAATTTGGAGGAGGTAACATTCTATTTCAGAAATTAAGTTGGATTATCCATTTCCCTCATACAGACACGTTCAGACACCTCTGGTGCTGACGACTTTTGAAAACATTGTGACAAAAGGAGAAATTGCTCATAATGAGCAATTTTTCCATTTGTCACAATGTTTTCAACTCTATGTAATTATTATACTTTCATTTACAGAGATTTTTAGCATACCAGAGCATGTAGTCGTCGTCCTTCGTCTACATTTGCTTGTTAACACTCTAGAGGCAACATTTTGCATCCAATCTTTATGAAAGTTTATCAGAACATATATCTCCAACAACTCCAGGCCAAGTTCGAAACTGGGTCATGTGGGGTCAAAAACTAGGTCACTAGGTCAAATTTAAGGAAATTCTTGGTAACACTCTGGAAGCCACATTTATGGCTTGAGCATGTTGAAACTTTGTCAGAATGTTTGTCTCAGTAATATCTAGGCCAAGTTTGAAACGGGTCAAAAACTAGGTCAAATTTAAGAAAAATCTTGTTAACACTCTGGAAGCCACATTTTTGGCTTGAGCATGTTGAAACTTTGTCTTAGTGATATCTAGGCCTAGTTTGAAACTGGGTCATGTCCGGTTAAAAACTAGGTCACTAGGTCAAATTTAAGGAAAATCTTGTTAACACTCTGGAATCTACATTTTTGGCTTGAGCATGTTGAAACTTTGTCAGAATGTTTGTTTAGTGATTTCTAGGCCAAGTTCGAAACTGGGTCATGTCTGGTCAAAAACTAGGTCAAATTTATGAAAAACCTTGTTAACACTCTGGTAGCCACATTTTTGGCTTGAGCATGTTGAAACTTTGTCAGAATGTTTTTCTTAGTGATTTCTATGCCAAGATCGAATATAGGTCATGTTTGGTCAAAACTAGGTTACTATGCTTAATGTATGGAAAATCTTGTTAAAACTCTAAAAGCCGCATTTTTAACTTGAGCATGTTGAAACTTTGTTAGAAAGTTTGTCTTGATGATATCTAGGCCAAGTTCAAGTATGGGTCATTTTGAATCTTTGTCAGGATATTTGCCTTGAAGATATCTAGGCCAATTCAAATATGGGTTTGGTCAGGTCAAAAACTAGGTCACTAGGCCATATTGTATAACAATCTTGTTAACACTATAGAGATTGCATTTTTGACTTGAGCAGCTTGAAATTTTGTCAAAAAGTTTGTCTTGATGATACTGCCATTGGCGCTGAAAGAGTTAAGTCTTAAAAAGCCCATTCTCAGGCGAGCGATCCAGGACTTCATGACCCTCTTGTTCATATTTTTGCCTATATGTCTTCAAAATCGTTTCCTGCAGATTTTATGTATGTGGTAAAGGGTTATAATAGTGCAGTCTACTCTTGGTATACATAGTAGGCAATTGTTTTCAATATTTAGTTACGACAAGTCCATAAATGAAGAAAATATATTGAAATATGGGGATATTGATACGGGTTGCTGAAATTCAGCAGAATAAGGGTTAATCTTAGATATGTTCACGTTCAACACTTTTCCACATACAACAAACTTAAAGCGGACACCATTGAAAAAATCTAGGAAAAAATATGAAGAAGCTCTATATCTAAAATATCTTTATTGAATATAGTTGAAAATATGGCCAAAAGAGAAATTGCTCTATCTGCACAGGGGTAAGGGATAATTAACCCTTTCCCACATACAGCAAAACTGAAGCAGACGACTTTGAAATGATTTAGGCAAAACACTTTGAAATCTATATAAATGAAGGTGTAATTACTGAAAAAAGTTGAAACATTGTGGCAAAAGGTGAAATTGCTTGTTTTGAGCAGTTTCTCCGTTTGTAATGATGTTTTCAAAAGATGCGTCAAAATGCGTCTATAGGCGGTCACAAAGTTAACAAAAGTTGCCTGCTGCAAAGGTGTCAGAAAGGGCCTATATATATATGTGACAAAGCAGGTGACTAGATGTATGTTGAATCAACTACACTCTTAACCCTTTCCTACCTTCAATAAATTAGCAGCAGATTACTTTGAAAAATCTAAGCATTATAATGTTGAAATAATCTGTCAATGAAATTAAAATCAGTGACTAGGGTTTAAAACATTGTAGCAAAAGGAGAAATCACTCACCATGGCAATTTCACCTTTTGCCACAATGTTTTCAAAAGTCGTCTACAGTAGGGGCATCAGAAATCATCTGTATGTGGGAAAGGGCTTACATGGAATCATCTGTAATTCTCAATTTTTTTTAAACAGAATGAAGATGATCAAGGAGACACAACCCCTGAAGGTCATAAAAGGTCGCCGGAAGATTTACGAATGTACAACTCATTCTTCCCAGAGTTGTTCGAAATTGATGTTCAAGAAGATGGTGATGAATCTATAGTCATTCCAACTGCCTCTTTTGAGTCGAGTGTAGATAAGTCAAAGGATAAAGAAAGATATAAACAAAATCAGGGCATTTATCCAACTTCTGCTGAAAACATTCACAAGTCTGTGTCTTGTCCGTCTTCCCTGTATAGAACGCAGCCAAACGGAAGTGATTTTACAGAAACAGCAGGCTTTTCAAGTGCAGGACGGAGCCAGAGAGGCCAGAATGTCTGTGATAATGAGTACATTGAGAGTTACTCGGGGGTTAGACCGGACACTGCAAGTGCTATTAACCTCAAAACAGGTGCCAGTGTCATAGCCTATGATTTCCCAAACTCTCAGAGCTGTAAATCAGCTAGTTCAAATGCAAGGAAACCTACAAACCAGAAATCTAAAAAGGCCAAAGGTTCCAAAAAAAGCACAAAGGAAACTACCAATAGAAAGCCAAAGAGAGTTGTGAAAGAAACATCAACTAGTGTTCAAGTTATCCATGAGCCTGTGTCAACATTTGCAGATGCTTTATGTATAACCCCTATACCTTGTCAACGAGAACAGGAGGATGAGTTTGATAACGGGTCACCGGAATGTGACGATGATGAGGATTTATTTGACTACAGTCATGATCCCCTGTTGTATCAAGAGTTTGCGAGACAGATAAAGTCGGTGTACAAATTTGAGAAAGTTGCATATCCTGATTTATGTGGAGCTAGGTCATCCGATGATAATGAAGCCCTGTATCATCGCAAGTTTGGGGTGCAGAGGTGAGCCTTTTTTCTCATTCCCATATTCGTACGCATTCTGACACATCTGCATGAGAGGACTCTTTGAAAACCTTATGGCAAAAGGAGATATTGCTCATCCACTATGATTGGAACTCTTCGTTTTTAGCTCACCTGAGCATGAAGTGGCTCAAGGTGAGTTATTGTGATCGTCTTTTGTCCGGCGTCCGGCATGCGTCGTCCGTCAACATCTTCTTCTCTGTAACCAGTTGGTCAATTGGGATTAAACTCACAGAAAGCCTCCTCTTAATGTCCTCACCAGAATTTTTGGGATCCATGCAGAATTCTGGTTTCCATGGCAACCAAACAAAAAAAACTTAAAAAACTTACCTCTCCCAAACCAGTTGGCCAATTTTCAAATAATTTTGAAGAAATGTTCCTTGGGTGAACCTCTATCAGATTCCTTCAAGCCATGTTGATTGGTTGAAAAACATGGCGACCAGGGGGGCGGGGCTATTTTGCCTTATATGGCTATAGTGAAATCTTAAAAAATCTTCTCCTCCGAAAGTGTCAGGCCTATTTTCAAATAATTTTGTAGAAATGTTCCTTGGATGACCCTCTATCAGATTCCTTCGAGCCAATTTGATTGGTCAAAAAACATGGCCACCAGGGGGGCGGGGCTATTTTGCCTTATATGGCTATATGTTCCTTGGGTGAACCTCTATCAGATTCCTTCAAGTCATGTTGATTGGTCAGAAAGCATGGCTTTTTGGCCTTATATGGCTTTAGTGGAAACTTAAAAAATCTTCTTCTCCAAAAGTGTAAGGCTGATTTTCAAATAATTTTGTAGAAATGTTCCTTGAGTGACCCTCTATCAGACTCCTTCAAGCCATGTTGATTGGTCAGAAACATGGCCGCCAGTTATTTGCCTTATATGGCTCTAGTGAGAACTTAAAAATACTATCAGATTCCTACAAGCCATGTTGAAGGGTCGAAAAACATGGCATCCACAGGCCGGGGGCTATTTTGCCTTATATGGCTATAGTGAAAACTTAAAAAATCTTCTCCAACGAAAGTGTCAGGCTTCTTTTCAAATAATTTTGCAGAAATGTACCTAGGGTGACAGGTGATTAGTCGAAAACTATGGCCGCCAGGGGGCGGGGCTTAATTAGGATCCCTGAGGCTATATTAATGGTGTTTTGTTTTCAGGATTTGAACTATTTCCAGAATTTCTTGGAAGGGGGTATTAGTTATTCAGATTCTAGGTCTAGTCAAAGACGGCTAAAGTGAAAGAAAAAATCAGGTGAGCGTTCCATCATGGCCCTCTTGTTTCATATATTGTCCCAGATGTTTCCAGTTATCTACTGCAGATTTGTTGCATTTGGAAAAGGATTTATGCTCTTAATTCAAATTGAATTACATTTCAGACACCCTTCAACAGACAATTTTTCAAACATTGTGACAAGAGGAGAAATTGCTCATGATGAGATTTTCCCTTTTTTTGACTTAATGTTGTTCAAAACGTCTTCTGCAGATTAGTCATATGAGGAAAGTTTTTTTTAAAAAAGAATACATTTGAGCAAGGGTCGCGGAAAAAAGGTGTGTTGATGCAACTCCGGTATGATGTAGCATAATGTTATATAGATATGAAACCAGTGGTGCATCTAGAGCTGTAGATGAGGAATGCTTGTCATGCTCTTAACCTTTCCCATATACAACAAGTTTTTTGGCCTTTTTGCACAATATTTTCAAAAGTCATCTCCAATAGATGGGTCAAAATACGTCTACAAGCATGAAAGGTTTTAACTCTTTTGAATATGTATACACCAAATCTGCAACAGACGACTTTAAAACATAGAGGCAAAACTATAGATTGATTTTAATAGCATTGTGGTAAAAAGATAAATTGCTTACCAATAGCATTTTCTCCTTTTCCACAATCTTCTCAAAAAAGTTGTTTGCTGTAGATGCGTCAAAATGCATCAGTATTTTATTGGAAAGGATTAACTCCTTACTGTATTCTTAACCATTTCCAACAAATCTGCTGACGACTTTGAAACGTCTTGGCAAAAACTTTGAAAATCTTTTTAAATGAAAGTTAAACTATTAAATAGAGTTGAAAACTTAGTGGTAAATGAAAAAATTGCTCATGATGAGCAATTTTTTCCATTTGCCATAATGTTTTCAGAAGTTGTTTGCTGCAGAGGAGTCAGAAAGCGTCTATATATGAGAAAGGGTTAAACCCAATGCTATGCCACAAATCATGGGTCACATCTTGGACTGTATATAAGCCTGTCAACGTGAAAAGGTTCAAGTTGGCATTTCTGACCAGAGTAGGTTAACCCTTTCCCACATATAGACGCTTTCTGACGCCTCTGCAGCAGACGGCTTTTTGAAAACATAGTGACAAAAGAAGAAATTGCACAAAACGTGCAATTTCTCCTTTTGCCACAATGTTTTCCACTTTTTGTCATAGGTTATCCATTCAATTATGGAGATTTTCTATGTTTTGACAAAATACGTTCAAATCGTCTGCTGCAGAATTGTTATATGAGGGAAAGGGTTTGTGAAGAGTGTAGATCTTAATCAGAATGTTTGAATGCAAAGGCTTCATTTGGGTCTTCACTGTTTTCAAAAGTTGAGTTGTAGGACAGTGAAAGCTCTGCTGAAATTGTGTGTATTCAGAGATTTGCCAGAGACTCATTGGTTGTCATATGCAATAAGCCTTCTTTTCGCCTGATGTTACACATTTATTTATCTATAGACATTTAGCGTTTGTTGATAAGTACAAGCACTTAACAGTTATGATGAGATGACCTGTATATCCCTGTTGAAAGAATTTGTACTGTCTGCATGATACAGGTCTTCGATATATATCAAGTTATCTAGGTAATTACTTCACGATGAGCAGTTCAAATAATGCCTAGAATTCCAAAAACGTCTCCTAAATCTTTACTTATATTAAATCTGATATTAATCTTTCATGCACATTGATAAAGATGTACTGATCTTAGCAACCTTAATTAGCCACAAGTATAAATTTATTCAGTATAGTTTGTAACTCTATTATCATATTTAATATTTTAAGATAACTTCTACTAAAACTTTATAAACATTAATTTTTTCTAATAATTCTTATTATCAGGAGAATACAAAGGTAGGTTGAAATATATTGTTACCTAGGAATTTAAGCTTTAACCCTTTCCCACATATAGACTCATTTTGACGCTTCTGCAGCAGACGACTTTTGAAAACATGAAAACATTGTGACAAAAGAAAAATTGCTCAAAGCAAGCAATTTCTCCTTTTGCAACACTGTTTTCAACTTTTTTCAGTAATTATACTTTCATTGTTTTATCTAGATGTTTCTAAAGTCATCTGCTGCAGATTTGCTGTATGTGGGAAAAGGTTAATTCCTCAAAATCTTCTGGTGTGTTTCCTGAAAAAGAGACATATATATATATATAAAAAAAGAAGCAATTATAGTCCTGTGTGTTATCTTGGAAATAGTGTCTAATTACATGACTTCTATGATCAGACAAGTGAGTTTGAACCCAAGCTCATCCAACATTCTTTCCGACATTTGACAAAAGTCAATGCGACAAGCGTCATTCGTCTTCCACCGATGGGCTAACAGTCTATGTTGAAAAGCAGCCAGTTGCTTGGAAAGAGTGTTGTGTGGAGAACTCATGGTGTGAGAAAGCCAGAAAACACATGAGCAGGTGAACTGGCCACTGTGATATGACTGAAAAACTGTTGAAATCAGCGATTAACCCCAATCAATGATCAGTCAAGTCACAGGCGTTTCCAAAAGCTTTGATTTAGTGTTGATGTCCAGATTTCAGTCACTGAAGATTATTATATTTAACCTCCCTTTCCCACCATTAACAGCCAATAAGCTGTGCTTCAGGAAAACCCTTGGCGTAATTATAACGCATGTGGAAAAAGACCTGTGTTTATTTCCTTGCTAAAAGATTCAATTGGAAACTGGTGAACATTGCAGAGCCAGATCAGACTGCACATTTGGCTAACTGATCTAGTTCTATAATGCTTATAAATGGCTTAAGTTTGGTTTTTGTAGAGCACCACTCAGACATTGAAAAAGTGTCTTATTTAAAACTACGCTCTGATGTTGAAGTCATTCAGACTCTTACTGTAGGAATCTGTCAGTTCTTGAGGCTGATTAGAGAATAGACACATGGAAAGTGTGTTTAACCCTTTTCCTCATATAGACGCTTTCTGACGTCTCTGCAGCAGATGGCTTTTTGAAAACAAAGTGACAAAAGAAGAAATTGCACAAAACGTGCAATTTCTCCTTTTGCCACAATGTTTTCCACGTTTTGTCATAGGTTATCCATTCAATTATGGAGATTTTCTATGTTTTGACAAAATACGTTCAAAGTCGTCTGCTGCAGAATTGCTGTATGAGGGAAAGTGTTAATTCAGCTCATGAGAGAGCGCCGTAACGGGCAAGGTATCTTTCCAAACAAAGTACTGGTAAGTCGCCCAGGAATCATGGATAAGTGTACTGTTGGCCCGTTATAACTGACATCATTATATACGATGAATATGTTAGTCTGTTCTGTCAACTGATTTGTGGTACAGAAGTTTCATCTGAATTTCTAAGTCTATTTGATCGATGCTCTTTGAAACTCAACCTAAGGGCATCTATATATAATGTTCACAAATATCCACAAAACAATTAATTACATGTTAGTATGTTTGTTCTGTCAACTGATTTGTGGTACAGAAGTTTCCTCTGAATTTCTAAGTCTTTGAAACCCAACCATAGGGCATCAATAATGTTCACAACTATGGTTTTAGTAGAGCATGGCTCCTTTATCAAATCATCTAAAATACATCCAAGTGAATACCATTAGATATCACAAGGGAGAAACTTCAGAAAGTCTTATCTCATGCTTTGCTTTTGGCCTAATTTAAAATAGTTAAGCTGTAAGTAGCATTAATTTTACACACATTTGCTGCAGATAACTTTTGAAGACATTGTGGCAAGAGGAGACTTTGCTCATAATGAGTAATTTCTTCTTTTCCCATAATGTTTTGCATCCTATTCAATAATTAATTTTTGATTTATTGAAACTGTTGACATTCTTTCCTACATGTTTTCAAAGTTTTTGCTGCAGATTCTCTGTATGTGGGAAAGAGTTTGGAAGCATATTTTGTGTCCTAAATCCTTATTTCATTTCCAAACCCTATATTGTGGTCTCATTGAGATGATTCTTTTGATTACCCACAACATAGGATTTAAATGAATTATAATTACAAAAGAGTGATTGTGGAGGAAAGACTAGGACACTCCATTTTACATAAGCCTCCAATGTATACTGGTACATATTATAATCAGGTTTCACTTACACATTCAGTCGTCATCAACACAAATGTATGAATTTATCAATATGGGATACCTATTGTGTCACCAAGATTACACATAATCATATAGTTTCAAGGTGCTGAACTCCAAAAACTAGATAGTATAGTCAATGTTTTAAAACCGTTCAAAAATTGTCTTGAAATATTAGAATCATAACTCTGTGATAAAATAAGAGTAATAATTTCACTTTCCAGTACCTAAATATTGATTGTTTATGCTTCATTTTTACTGGATAGACATACCCATTTACTGGGTAGACATACCCAGAAGTCCAAATCAATTGACAGTTTTTCAACATTTACTGCCAAAATAGTTTTGAATTACTTATTACTTACTTTGTTGTCACTTTTAGCAATATTTGCAAAAGTTGCAACATTTCAAAACCTTTACCCCCCATCTGGAGTTCAACACCTTTAAAGGACATGTCATGAGAAAACGCCCCATGCTTATTTATCACTTTTGTGGATTGCAAAAGCTCTGATTAACATTTGCAAAGCACAAATTTATGTTATGAAAGCCCATCCTTACCACTTGGCAAATAATTGAGATGAGGAATCATTGCCTGTATAGATCAGTAATAGATGTCACAATTCTTACCTTAACATTATGTCCTATGTAATTTGATACAGTGGTTTTTACGAGTTTCATCAAATTTTTGTTTAGCAAATGCATGAATTGTTAAATTTTTCTCTGCATGATGAGTCAATATGCAAGTTTTGGAAAATTGCAGAACTGTAGTATGACCTAACAGGAAATAGCTATAAAGTTTTGACATTTGCCTTTTTAGATCACCTGAGCCGAAGGCTCAAGGTGATCTATTCTGATCACTCTCTGTCTGTCGTCTGTCGTCCGTCGTTAATTTTAAGCTTTAAACATCATTTCCTCCTTAACCACATCACCAATTTCAACCAAACTTCACAGGAATGTTCCTTTGGTGGCCCTCTTTCAAAATTGTTCAAAGATTTAAATTCCATTGAGAAATTTGGTTTCAGAAAGGGGGTAAAATTTCGAAACTTTAAAAATCTTCTTCTCTGAATCTGCATGTCAGATTCCAATATAGTTTAGTAGAAATGTTCCTTAGGTTATCCTCTACAAAAATTGTTGAAGCCATACTTGTTTAAAAACATGGCAGTCAGTAGGCATCAGAAACGTGGAAAAATTACAAAATTTGAAAATTCTATTTTATTTGAAGTGCTTGTCTGATTTTAAGAAAATTAAATGAATTTGTTCAAGCCGTATTGGTTGGTTACAAAATAACAGCAACCAGGCGTCATCACAAAAGAGGTAAATTGAACTCTTAGCTACAAGTGACAACTCCTACCATTCCACTGGACCAATTTCAATTTAACTTCACATGAATGTTCCTTTGTTGGTCCTCTTTCAAAATTGTTCAAAACTTTACATTTTGTTTAGAACTTGGGTTGTTGCGGCATCAGAAAGGAATGAAAATATCCAAACTTTAAAATCCTTTTCCTTCATAATCTGCTTATCCGATTCCAAGATAATTTGGTAGAAATGTTCTTTGAGTGACCCTCTACAAAAACTGTTCAAGCCATATTAATTTCGTTGAAAAACAGGGCAGCAATGTAAAATCAGGAAAGGCGCAAAATGACAACTTTATAATTCTATTCTTATTAAAATCTTGTTAGATTTCAAGATACAAATGGGCTTTAATGATATGCCATTTAACTATTTCTTTAACAGTGTCCACTCCTTGCAGTTTCATTAATTTTGCACTCCTGATCAAATATCTTCACTCAGGTGATCGATTTAGGGCCATCTTGACCCTCTTGTTTTATTGAGTTCTTCATATAAATTAGTAAGAAATTGCAATGCATACATTATATACATCTATTTGTATTTGTAGAACTACAGGTTCACTGACATTAATTAGTTAGTTCTTAGAAAAATCACCTCATATGCTATATGTTCACAAAATTATTTTTTATTTCTCACATGCTTTATTAACCAAATACTTCACAAAATACTTCACAAATTACTTTTTTCCGAGACTTCAAATAATTTGAAGTAAATGATAGATAATCTCAACAAATTCTTCTTAATAATTTTTTTTTCAAGAATGGTCAGTTTTGATGAGAGCTGATAAAGATTTATTTTGTTGATCATTGTTGTAAGCTTGACTATTTGTCGGCGTCTGCGTTGGTTATTTTTTTTTATTTTTTTACACATACTAATATATTCTATACCATCAAACATATTTACTTCAAACTTGACTTACTTGTTTCTAATGACAATATAGACAATATTGTCCAAATCCCCTACGATAACCACTCAACTAGAGCAGATTCCTTTGTTGATCATGAAAAGGAGAAACTATTATTACTTGAAAAAAATAATATAATCCTGACCTTCTGTAAAGATTGTATTTGATCATGTCATACATGCAGTCATGGGTTCATCGAATTGATCCCTTTCCAACATACAGCTGTGGGCAGCATCCAAACATTGTCTGCTCTCTTAGTCAAAGAGTTTTCATCTTCTCTTCATGACACTTGTTGAACATGATTGTGTGGACATAATATCTCGGCCAAGTTCGATAACTAGATAAATCGTGCAGGGCACTTTTGGGTTATGGCCCTTGAATGATCTAAAATTTCTTTAATTATGCTTGTCCCCTCTCTGAGTCGAACAGTTTTCATCGGATCTTCATGAACCTTGTTGAACATGTGTGTGTGCATAATGTCTCAGCCAAGTTTTATAACCTGCCAAATCGTGTGAGACACTTTTTGGTTATAGTTCTTGAGTTATCCAAAATTGCCAAAATTAATCTTGTCGATCTTCAGGAAACTTTTTGAACATGATTGTGTGATGGCAGAATGTATCGGCCAAGTGAGATAACCAGCCGAATGGTGCGAGGTACTTTGCGGTTATGGCCCTTGAATTATCCATAATTGCTGAAATTAGCCTTGTCTGCGCTAAGTCAAAGAATTTTCATCTGATCTTCACGAAACCTGTTGAACATGTTTGTGTGCATAATGGTTTGACCAAGATTGATAACATGCCAAATCGTGACAGGTCCTTTTGGGTTATGGCCCTTGCATTATCTAAAATTTCCCAATTTAGCCTTGTCCGATCTCTAACAGTTTTCTTCTAAAGATATTGGTGTGAATCACTTTAGTCATTCCTGAGTTATGCCTGACGGGCGTTTTTTGTGACAGTCTCTCATCTTGTTTAAAATACATGAGCATCAAACAAAATTATTTTTGCTAGTTGATTTGCTGCACCTGAAAGTGGTACTTTTTGGTCCTAACTAACTAACCATTTCCCTACAACCAAAGGCATTGGATGCCTTAGAAGAGGACATCTTGAAGATATTATGGGAAAGGAAAATATCTATATTTTGTTAGAAACATTCTCTCACAATGTTCAACACAGTATTATGAACACATTTTTGAATTTTGAGATATTGTATTTCTTTTTATCAGCTGATGAAACATGAAATATCATATCTGGAAAGAGGTTAGAAATATCTTGCACTATAATAAAAACGTGATTCTTTCAACCTTCATAGATATAAGAACAAAGAAATCTCTTAGACTAAACTACTGTAAACTACATATTCCATTTATTACAGAACAAAAGTATTCGAGGATATAGACCGAATGATTCATCCGGAACACGTGATAGACAGAGAGATGTATAACTTGGATAATATCAAAGCCAGGTCCGGTGCTAACTTTGTACCAAATAACGCTAATATCTCAAATAGAGATGAATTCAGGTATGTCGATTTGTATGATGTTGTGTGTGGTCAGAACATGTTTAACCCTTTCCCTTATATAGACGCTTTCTGATACCTCTGCAGCAGACAGCTTTTTGAAAACATAGTGACAAAAGAAGAAATTGCACAAAACGTGCAATTTCTCCTTTTGTCACAATGTTTTCCACTTTTTGTCATAGGTTATCCATTCAATTATGGAGATTTTTTATATTGTGACAAAATACATTCAAAGTCGTCTGCTGCAGAATTGCAGTATGAAGGTAAAAGTGAAGAAAGAGTAATATTTATTCTAGATAATATCAAAGCCAGGTCTGATGCCAAAAAAGGCTAATATCTCTAATCTAGATGATTTCAGGTACATATCTCTAGATAAGTGTAGCACCGGTCAATGTATGTTTATTTAGAACAATGACCTTTGACGCTTTGTAGCCTTATGTTTAACCCGAATTCCTGAACATGTGACTCTTATGTTTCTTCTGTCTCAGACCTGAACTTTTGCCAAAACGAGACGTGCCCTTACGCTGCTCAATCCGGGTAATCCGTAGAAGACTTGTGCATTAATTTGCTTGCTTCTTCATCATTACAAGTTATCAATTTTAGCAGTACTAAGGTCAGTACTTTAGAAATTAGTCATGTTCTAAAGTCCTTATTTGACTGTCTAACCAATGAGACGATTCTTTTAAGTACTCACATCATAGGGTTTGGTTGGATGATAAGAGAGATATTGTGGACATCTACAGGTATGGTGTTATGTATGATAGTCAGATATTGTATGTGGTTAAAACAGGTGATGAAAAGAGAAATACTTAACCAAATCCTGAATGATATTAAAGACGCTGAACTCCAGAAAAATATATTACAGTAAAAGTTTTAAAAATGTTCAAAAGTTGTATTGAAATATTAGAATCATAATTCTGGGATAAAATTAGAGTAATAATTTCACTTTCCAATACCATAAACATCTAAATATTGATCGTTTATGCTTTATTTTTTACTGGGGTAGACATACTCAGTAGGCCAAATTGCGTACATTTTCATGACTTTCAATTGACAGTTTTTCAATATTTACTGCCAAAATACTTATTACGTAATTTTGTTCACTATTAGCGATATTTGCAGAAGTTTCAACATTTCAAAATTTTGATCTCCATCTGGAGTTCAGCACCTTTAAGGCCAGGTCTGGTGCTACCTTTCATAAAAGAAGAGAGATGAATTCAGGTGTGTGATCATGGCTGATCATTAATTCATTATGTATGATGCAGAATATAAAATAGACAGAAGGATGTATAACATGGTTAAAGTAACAGCAAGTCCTGTGGTTACTTTGCACCAGACATGGGTAACCCTTTCCCACATACAATACATCTGCAGCAGATGACTGAAATCATTTTGGCAAAAATATTGTAAATACCCATAAATATGAGTTTAATCATTGATTAGAGTTGAAAACATTAGGGCAAAAGGAGAAATTGCTTTTTTTGAGCAATTTCTCCTTTTGTCATATTGTTTTCCAAATTTGTCTGCTGCAGAGGCGTCAGAATGCGTCTACAAGTGGGAAAGGATTTATCAAAATGGTTTCCTAGTCACGGCACTACGGTCATGGAGGAGTGCCCTTGGGCAAGGCACATTTTCTAGCATAGTACTGGTTTGTTTACCCAGGGATCATGAATAAGTGAACTGTCGCCGTGATATAACTGAAATAATGTTGAAAGCGGCGTAAAACCCCAATAAATAAATGAATCAAAATGGTATGCCATTATGTTTGATACAGTGCATGACATAGAGAAACACACAACTAGTTGATATCATGGCCAGGTCTGGTGCTAACATTCATACTAAATAACACTCACTTCTCAAACATAGATGAAATCGGGTTTGTTATTATACATGATATCATAATGTTATAATTTTAAAATTCATAAATGTATGTAATTGTCTGATATAGTAAGAGGGTCGATCCCGGGTAGCTCAGTCGTTAGCTATGCAGGCTTTTAATCCAGGGGTTGTGAGTTCGAATCCCGGCTCGGCCAACTTTCTTTCCGACGATTGACAAAAGTCAATGCGACATGCGTCATTCGTCTTCCAGCAATGGGCTAAGTCTATGTGGACTAAGCAGCCAGTTGCTTGGGAAGATTGTTGTGTAGAGTACTGGTGTGAGAAAACCAGGAAATGCATGCGTAGGTGAACTGGCCGCCGTGATATAAAGTTCTGAGAAATTGTTAAAAACGGCGTTAAACCCAAATCAATCAATCTGATATAGTAAGAACTTCATAGAAGAAGAGATGAACATTGTTTGGTGTTCACACCAAACGGTTGTAACTATATTTTGCATCTTGTTACAATCATTTCGAGTGAAGCCATCAGTTAATGTAAGCCTATACAGAGATGCTGGAAGACCACTTTTCATTAGATGTGTCTTCAATGCTTTATTTCACAACTATTTAATGTTGATAATTGCAGAGTTGGATCAGGTGGGAGATACGAGCCTGGCCCAGATTCACTCAGGTTCAACGCTCAGTTTGAATGTGGAAACCTTCGGAAAGCTATCTGGGTGAGTTATGCAAATTTAATTGTATTTAACCTCCCTTTTCCAGAATGTAGATTCGTTTACAGCAATTGACTTTTTAACCCTTTCCAACATACAACAAATATGCAGCATACAACATTGAATTTCTTTTTGCTAAAACATGAAAGAATAAAAGTTTAAAAGTGTTGAAAACATTGTGGCAAAAGAAGAAATTGCTCATTCTTTTGTCACAATGTTTTCAAAAGTCGCCTGCTGCAGATGTGTCAAAATGCATCAGTTTAAAAGATTAACCATATTTTTGGCTAAATTTTTTAAAAGTCAATTGCTGCGGAATTGTTTGGATAAATTGCACAAAATGAACAATCTTGTCCATTAATCCAACCAATTCACCTGTGGGTTTTTGAAGATATGCTTTGATGTCCTGAGCAATTTCTCCTTTTGTCACAATGTTTTCAAGTCTATCATATAATTCAACTCTTAATTTATGGAGATTCTCACATATTTGCCAAGTTGTTTTCAAAGTGATCTGTTACAGATTTGCTGTATGTGGGAAAGGGTTAACACTATAGTGCTATGTAACTTGATGACCTCGATATGTTTACATCAGCTGACAATTAAATTAAAATTGACAATTTACTTTGATCTTGCATCACTGATACAAAGTGATTACCTAGGTGCATTGAAAACAATACAAGGGACAAAACTCTTGAATCATTGTACTTTATTCTCAAAGAATATCCATGAGATACCTAAGCTTCATTCCCATGGATACATGAATATGCATAAGGATATAAATAAGAAGTGAGTAATTTCTCAAGCATTTTTCATTAGCCGTCTGCTGTAGAAGTGACAAAGTACACCTGCAAAAAAAGTGTGAAACGGTTAATTTATCCTTTTTCAGGTTCGGGATCACGAGTATGACCTCATTTTGAATCCAGACATCAACGTCAATCATCATCATCAGTGGTTCTATTTTGAGGTGGCAAACATGTTAGCAGACGTTCCGTACCGATTTAATATCGTCAATTGTGAGAAGCTGAACAGTCAGTTCAATTTCGGTATGTAATGAGGAAATTAGCCTTGCTTATGAAAATAAACTTTTAGGATATGACGACTAGCATAGATCCGGATCAGCCTATGCCTCCATGTAGTCTGATTTGTTTATTTGTTTGATGCCGCTTTCAACAAGTTTTCAGTTATATTGCTGCATTTCCTGGGTAAATTACCAGTACTACTGGTCCACTTTTCCTGACACCAGCAAGCTAGTTGTAATGCTAACCCCACAATTCTGAGCGCAAAGGAGGGAACTTTGAGAAAAATTCCTTAAATTTAAAATATGTAGAAATGTTACTTGAGTGACCCTATACAAAATTGTTTAAGCCATATTGATTCATAAAAAAACGGGGCAGCAAAGGCGCCATCCGGAAAGGGAGGGGCAAAATGACTAAACTTTATAATTCCATTCTTATTAAAGTTCTTTTTAGATTTCAAGATAATTTAGCAGAAAGGTTCCTTTGCTATTAAATCGGTTAAAATAGAGATGCTATGTGGCATCAGCAAATGGGTAAATGAACTTTTAGCTTCAAATGACATCTCCTCCTAAACCATTTGACCGATGTCTACTATTTCAAGTTGTGCAAAGATATAATGCCTTATTCCAAATGGCCTTTTGTGATAAGCTATTTCTTAGCCACTCCTTGCAGTTTCATTTGCATTCCTGATAAAAATTTCCCAGATATTTGTAGTTAAATATTTGCTACTAATTTACTATCACTCGGGTTAAGGGCCATCTTGGTCCTCTAGCTTGTTTACTATGTAGATAAATATCTGTATGTGTATTTCGGGTGTCTGATTAAAATGTCTATTATTTAGATATATTTTTAAATACTTTTATAAATCATTGGCTAGCAGTGCAGAACCAGATCTTACTCGGCAGAGTCAAAGATTGATCTGGATCTACAAATCCTCTGTCATAAGTGTCTTTGAGCAAAATTTATATTCTTGCATAAGTAGCCCCCCCTATCCACCATTCAACCAGGGCCGTGGGGGGGGTATAGGATTTCACTTCAACTGTATCAGTCCATTGTTCCGGTACTTTTTTCTTTCTTACAAGACAACTATTTTCATTTTCCATTATTTTTTTCACGATACCTTTAAATTTAAGGTATGCAGCCCTTACTGTTTTCGGTGATGGAGGCAATGGAAGGCAGGCCCTTTTGGACCCGGACGGGGACTGATATCTGTTACTATAGAAACCATTTTACGCGAAGTGCCCAGTGTACAGGGGGGGTAAAAGGGAAGACCTACTACACAACTACATTCACGATTTCATTCAAACATAACAAAGACGTGTGTTATCTAGCCTACCACTATCCATACACTTTCACTAACCTGCAAGTAAGTTATAAAAGTCATAATCCTTTTCCACATACAACAAATCCGCAACAGATGACTTTGAAAACGTCTAGGAAAAAGGACAGAAAATCCCCTTGAATGAAAGAACAATATTTGAATGGAGTTGAAAACATGGTGAAAAAAGGAGAAATTGCTCGTTTTGAGCAATTTCTTCTTTTGTCGCCATGTTTTTAAAAAGCCGTCTGCTGCAGAGGCATCAGAAAGCGTATATATGAGGGTTAGGGTTATAGTCCTTTCCCATATATAACAAAGCTGCAGCAGACGACTTTGATAACACATGGGAAAAACTGTGGAAAACATCTGGTAATGTAAGTATAAATACTGAATCGAGTTAAAAACATTGTGGCAAATGGAGAAATTGCTCATTATAAGCAAGTTCTCAGTTTCCTAAAATGTTTTCAAAAGTTGTCTGCTGCAGAGGCATCACAGAGCATCTGTATATGGGAAAGGGTAAACCATTTCTCCTTTTGCCACAATGTTTTCAACTTTTATCAGTAATTATACCTTCATCTATAGAGGTGTTTCATGTTTTTACCTAGATGTTTTCAAAGTCGTCCGGTGCAAAAATATTTAGTAAATTTTGAAGTATAAACTAATCACTTACTTAAACTAATGTGGGCAAAGGAGACATTTTGAGAAGAAAACAATGTGGAGAAAAGAAATTATTGCGCTTTTTGAGCCATTTCTCCTTACTTTCACAATATATCTTTTGCAGAAGCATGTTGTTTTTATCATTTAAGGCATTAATATCTATACAGATTTATTAATACATTTAGCATGTGAGCAATGGCTCAGAAATAGAGTGACACCTTGTTGATCTCAAGGTGTCAGGTTCAAGTCCAGATCAATGGGTCAAATTTTAGAAATGTTCGAACAAAAACCCTTTTCTCGATTAAGTTTTCAGAATGTTGATAAGTATGATCTGTATCGGTTGTGAAGTTCATCAACCTTTAGTTATTCCTTTCCAACATTCAACAAATTCACAGCAGATGCGCCAATATGTTCCAAATAAAGACCACTCATTCACCTTATTTGTGAATGTTCAGCTTGTTTCTACAATGCAACAGAAATTTAATGACTTGTGTTAGAATTACAGCTCAAATTAATTTATTGTAAATACTTTGTATAATGAAACTCACAATAAATTACTTTATATGATTAAAACTCTTTAATAATTGAATTTTTAACTTGTTCTCTTTGAAACAAAGATGGACTGCTCATAAATTTCTGTTGTATTTATTTAATCTTGATAAAGACCAAGTGGTCAAAAACTCGATTATTAACCCTTTCCCTCATATAGACGCTTTCTGACGCCTCTGCAGCAGACGGCTTTGTGAAAACATAGTGACAAAAGAAGAAATTGCACAAAACATGCAATTTCTCCATTTGCCACAATGTTTTCCACTTTTTGTCATAGGTTATCCATTCAATAATGGAGATATTCTATTTTTTGACAAAATACGTTCAAAGTCGTCTGTTGCAGAATTGCCGTATGAGGAAAAGGGTTAAAGAGTTTTAATCATATAAAGTAATTTATTGTAAGTTTCATTATCTTTTGAATATTTCAGACTCATCTCACATTATGGAACCAGTTTGTGGATCATCAACAAATATTTTTCCGTCGTCAAGTCCTGTGTGATACAATCTCGGGTAATCCAGTGCCTATCCTTACTATAACCGCGAGACCAAAGTCCTTAACGAAGGAATGTATTGAAGAATTTAGTAAGTTTTATAACCATGATTTGTATGTGGTAAAAAATGATATTCCTTTTAAACCTTTCCTATATATCACAAATCTGCAACAGAAAATCTTGAAAACATCTAGGCAAAAATATGGAAAGTATAGTCATTCAGAAGTGTTGAAAACATTGCGCCAAAATGCATGGAAAAGGGTTAATAGCTATTCTCTGTAAGCATTTAAACTTTTTCGGCACGCATAGTCATGGATATTGCTTAAACTTATTCCACCTGTTGCCATCAGTGAACTATTCAGAAAAATAGTGTTAGAAATTCCAAATATTGCCCTGTTGCCATGGAAACAGTGTGCAAAGTTGAGTTTTTGATGAAAAACGCAATATTTACCACTTATTTAAAAAAAAATGCAGCCATCTCCAATTAAGTGAATTACATAAATAGATAGATGAACATTTGCTTAATCAAACGCAAGAAAAAAGCTAGTGGGGTTTTGAGCCGTTTTAACATTATTTCAGTAATATCACAGCATCAATTCACTTGTTTGTGATCCCTGGGCAAACAAACCAGTACTATGCAAGGAAATGTACCTTGCCCAAGGGTACTCCACCATAATTGGTGCGGGGCACTTTTGGATCGAATAGGTTCATATTCACTGACGCTGAACCTACATGAACAGATAATTATCAGATGTATAACCAAGGACTTTCCTAATACCATTTGTCAAAATATGGTCAAAGTCGTCTGCTGCATAATTGTCGTATGAGGGAAAGGGTTAAAAACCCTTCAATTTTTTTGCATACTTTTGCTGTACCTGTTTTTATTAGCTAAAAACGAATGCTTTTTTTCCAATAGTATTTCATAAATAAGTTGTCTATCGGGGTTTATGATAGACACTTTTTGAAAGTGTATTCGTGTTTTTTCTTAAAAATATATTATACATTAATACAAATAATGATGAACATTTCTTTCACGTATAAAATGCGTCACCCAACTTGACATGTAAAATAATATACTTTTTTATTTGAATCATAACAACTAATGATAACTATGTTTGAAGATTACAATTTTCCATGTTTTATATCACTAACTAATCCTTCTATTTTGATTTTTAGCTCGTCTGATTTTTTTGTTATAACTAACTTATCCCTTCTATTTTGATTTTTAGCTCGTCTGATTTTTGAGGGGAAAAAAGACGAGATATTGTCGTCACTTGATCGTTGTAGTCGTCGTTGGCGGCGTTGGTTAGGTTTTGCGTTTAGGTCTAGGTCACTTACATGAAAACTATCAAACCTAACACTTTGAAACTTGGAAAACTTGTTCATCTAATACTCTTCTTCACATTGTATGCTGAAGATGCTAAGTGTAGCCTTTTTTGGGGTAAAAAACATCATTTTTGATGTATTTTTGTCGATTTTGAGAATTGGACATTGTTGGTTAAGTTTTACGTTTAGGTCACTTACATGGAAACTATCAAACCTAATTCTTTGAAACTTGTACGTCTAATACCTTTCTTCACATTGTATGTTAAGATGCTGAGTGTTGTCTGTTTTTTTATGTAAAAAACATAAATTTTGATGAATTTTGGTTGATTTTGAGAATTGGCGGTGTTGGTTAATTTTTGCGTTTAAGTCACATACATGGAAACTATCAAACCTTGATGCTGAGGCCTGGTTTTTTTTGGTAAAAAATATCAATTTTGATGTATTTTGGTTGATTTTGAGAATTGGACATAGTTGGTTAAATTTTGCATTTAGGTCAGTTACATGGAAACTATCAAACCTATTACTTTAAAATTAGGAAAACTTGTGCATCTAATAACCTTCTTCACATTAAATGATAAAGAGGCTGAGCGGGCCTGTTTTGTAGGGTAACACACATAAATTTTGATGTATTTTGGTTATTTATGAGAATTCAACATAGTTTCTTCACTTTTTCTTACATTGAATTCAAATTATCCTCAAGTAATAAAAACATGATGTATTTCAAACGTATTATGAATATCTTCAATCAGATTGTGTTTTTGGGGTCAAGGTCACTGTTACAAAAAATAGAGGCACTGTTCCCCATAGCTTTTTTTCATTTCTTGTGAGAAGAGATGTTGATCTTCATGCATTCATTGTTCATTTGTATTCATATGGCCGCATTAAATTTTTATAACCATTAAAAAAACGGCAAAAAAGTGTTATTTTTTCCCATAAAAAACACCATTTCAAAGAAGGGTTTGGACCACATTTAACAATTTGATAATCAATTGTTTTCTACTTAATTTCCTTCATCAAATGATGACTTTTGGTAGAAAATATGATCCATTTTGTTTAACCCACATGCTGGCAATATTTAAATAAACATTAAACAATTTTTTTTTTTTTTTTAAAATTTTAAAATGATACATTTTGTATCCATGGTAACTAATTTTAGAGGCACTGTTCCCCAAAGCTTTTTTTCATTTTTTGTGAGAAGAGATGTTGACCTTCATGCATCCATTGTTCATTTGTATTCATATGAACGCATTCAATTTTTATAACCATTCAAAAAATGGCAAAAAAGTGTTCTTTTTTCCCGTAAAAAACACCATTTCAAAGAAGGGTTTGGGACCACATTTAACAATTTGATAATCAATTGTTTTCTACTTAATTTCCTTCATCAAATGATGACTTTTGGTAGTAAATATGAACTTTTGCATATATATCTTCATTTATGCTAAAAACTGATTGGAAAATTTAGTGGATTTCCCATTGAAATCAGTCCTATAAAAAACGAGAGCCGGTTGCTATGGCAACCAAAGTCTATAGCAAAGTTTTTTTTGCAATTTTCCATTTCTTTCATCAAGTTGAGAAAATGTGTGAAGTTTGAACAAAATCCGTGACCATGCGTGCCACACTCCCTATATGGGAGTGCAAATGCTTACAGAGAATGGCTATTAAATATTTCACCTGAATTTGTTCTTCATTTTTAGCTTGAAGAATAAGGAGGCTATTGCACTCGCTTCGGCGTTGGCGTTGGTTAAAGTTTTTACAAATACTAATATCTTCTATACCATCAAACATATTTACTTCAAACTTGGCATACTTGTTTCTAATGACAATATAGACAAATTCAGAATGTTACATAGCTCTGTCAACTATATTTGTAGAGTTATGCCCCTTTTTGTACTTAGATTTTGTCACAAAAACATAACCTAAGATATTACTTCGCCATTTCTCAATATTTCTTCATCAAACTTTTAAGTTATTTTGTTATAACAACAGGGTTGTGATGCAACCAAAATCTTTGCGTTAAGGTCACATTTGATTATGAGTTATACTCATGATAACTTAAAAGTCAGCAATCATTTTGCCATTTCTTTATATTTCTTCATCAAACTCACAAATTATATTGCTTGTGATAACATGGTCATCACATACTGCCTCTACCTCTTGGATACATTGCGACAAAAGTAGAAAATACTCGATTTGAGCAATTTCACCTTTTGTCACATTGTTTTCAATAATTTTCTGCTGCAAAGGCGTCAAAAACTGTCTATGTGTTGGAAAGGGTTAAAAAGTATTGGAGAAAATATATCAAATTTCAGTGAAACTGCAAGTATATTTGAAAATTGAATGTGCAGATCGATCATAGTCAACATTAACATTGTTCACAAATGTAGTTTAAAGTCAGGGTTAAGGACTAAGAAAGAGAACTCTTGTCTAACTCAAGTTACCTGTGAAATGGAAGACATATATTTTTGGTTTTGAAATGCATAAAAGGTAAGAAATTATGAATAGTTGAAGTAGATGTTATTATCAATCAAATTTTTATCAATTTAAACCTTTTCCTCATATAGATGCTTTCTGACACTTCTGCAGCAGGTGACTTTTGAAGACCCTATGACAAAAGAAGAAATTGCTCAAAATGAGCAATTTCTTCTTTTGCCACAATGTTTTCAACTCTTTTCAGTAATTATACCTACATTTATTGAGCTTATGTGTGTTTGCCTAAATACTTTCAAAGTCGTCTGCTGCAGAATTGTTGTACGTGGGAAAGGGTTAAATGGTAGATTTACTGCATTTTCTTTCAGGAAGTCGGCCATACATTTTCTTGACTGCGAGAGTTCATCCGGGCGAAAGCAATTCTAGTTGGGTCATGAAGGGTAAGTCTCATATATGTAAGCTATGTTTTCAACAATGGTATAGCATACTGAGGGGAAGTGCAGTCTACAAGAACCATAACTCTATATTAGCTAACTACAATGTCATTGCCCTTTTTAACTGGTTTTTTTTGTCTGCAGAATAACTTGAAAAATATAGGATGGAATTAAATAAATCTTCTTTCAATGGTAAAGCACAATGAGCAGTGTACAAGAACCATACCTCTTTTTAAGCTTATTACAGAGTTATTGCCCTTTCTTACTTTTTTCTTGTCCGGAGAATATTTTTAAATCAACTGGATGGAGTTACCTATCAGGGCGGAGTTTGGGGGGTATTAATCACATCCAGTGATAGCTCTAGTTGTACTTAGCTTTATCACAAACACATAACCTAAGGTATTATTTTGCCATTTCTCAAAATTTCTACATCAACTTAAATTATTTTGTTTATGATAACAGGGGAATCCGCTGTGGTCGAGTGGTTAGCATTGGGGATTTCGAAACCGGGTGTCCCGGGTTCGATCCCCAGTCGCTGCACTACGGTAATGGTGGAGAGCCCTTGGGCGAGGCACATTTTCTAGCCTAGTACTGGTTTGTTTACCCAGGAATCATGAATAAGTGAACTGTCGCCGTGATATACCTGAAATAATGTTGAAAGCGGCGTAAAACCCCAATAAATTCCAAATTATGATAACAGGGTTGTGTCAATGTCACATTTGACAAAGTTATGCCCCTTTTTGTACTTGGATTTTATCATGATAACTGAAAGTCATCAATACTTTTGCCATTTCTTAATATTTCTTCATCAAACTTTATATTAGTTGTGACAACATCGTCATCTACCTGTAACCCCCTGATAATATCTCTACATGAAAGTATAATTACTGTTTACAGTTGAAAACATTGTGACAAAGAGGAAAATTGTTCATTATGAGTACCTGTGTCCTTTTGGTACAATGTCTTCAAAATTCATCTGCTGCAGATGTGTTAAAATTCTCCAACCTATATGTAGAAGATAAACTTGTTGAAAATTCCAGCTGGTTTATTTTCCAGTAGTATTACATATGCCTTTTTATTGCAGGTACAATAGACTTCCTGGTCAGTAGAAAGCCTGTGGCTAATAAACTTAGGGAGATGTTCATATTTAAAATTGTCCCTATGCTTAATCCAGATGGTGTGCTGAATGGGAAGTAAGAATTTCTTGTTTATTACCCCTTTTTTTGTAAATCAGCAATTTATAACCCTTTCCCTGATACAGACGACTTTTGAAAACATGTGCAAAACAGAGAAATATCTCAAAATAAGCAATTCTTCTCTTAACCCTTTCCCTCATATCTGCAACAGACGACTTTGAACAAATTTTGTCAAAAAATAGAAAATCTCTATAATTGAATGGATAACCTATGACTTAAAAGTGGAAAACATTGTGGCAAAAGGAGAAATTGCTTATTTTGAGCAATTTCTTCTTTTGTCACAATGTTTTCAAATAGCCGTCTGCTGCAGAGGCGTCAGAAAGCGTCTATATGAGGGAAAGGGTTAATACACAATGTTTACAACTCTATCAAAAGATGTGGATGGTTCTTTATTTATCATATCAAATGAAATGTTAAAAAGACTAATGAAGCGATTATTATTATTTGCTATTGATTTGTTTACAAAAAATTTACATATAAAGCAACGTTGCTAACATTTTGTAAGATATGGGACTATTTACGCAGCAGACGACTTTGGAAAACATCGCAGAAAAAGGATTAATTGCTAAAATCAAAATATTTATCCTCCTTCCTCAATGTTTTCAAATTTAGTAAAAATATTCTGCCAGTTTTCCATGTATCACATTTTTATCCTCCGAGTAGACATTGATAAATATATAGTATCGGGTATTTCCCACATACAAAAATCTTTCAACTTTATCAAAACATCTAGACATAAATATTATCATTTTCTATAAAAGATAGTCAAATTATTGAATAAAGTTGAAAACATTGTAGCAGAAAGAAGAAATTGCTGATCATGAGCAATATTTTCTTTAGCCACAATGCTTTTTAAAGTTGTCTACCTAAGAGGTGTCAAAAAGTGTCTGTATGTGGGAAAGGGTTTATTGAAGAATTGATTTAAAGAGTTCTCACTGTTTGTTTTACCAGTCATAGATGCTCACTAGCGGCTGAAGATTTAAACCGGCGATGGGACAATCCCTGTCCAAGACTTCACCCCACCATATACCATACCAAAGGGCTCATTCAATATCTCAATATGATCAACAAGACTCCATTGGTATGTTGTAACCCTTTCACACATAAAATACAATACAAACTATTTTATTTGAAATCGTGCTCAAACAGTATGAACAGCAAAATACAGAAGTACAAAGATTATATGAGACGTCCCGCGAAAACCAACATTATGGACTCTGCATAAAGTATCGACCAGGATCAGCCTAAGCATGCATTGCAGGCTTTACCTGGACAGACACTTTTCGCCTCCTGTAGATTTTCTGTTTCAGGAATTATTTCTCCATACCTCTATCCCCCTGAGACGGACTGCGCAGGCTGATCTGGGTTGATACATTACGCAGATGCCATAATGTTTGTTTTCTCGTGGGACAGCTCATATGTGTTGTTGTAGTTTTCAATAAGTCAGAAGGTGTTGAGAAGATTTGTTATTAAGTGATCTACAAATCCAAATCAATAAAAATAATAAAAAGCTTAATGCAGTGTGTAATCAGAATAGGCTTCATACAACACATCTGAAGCAGACGACTTTGAAATGATCTTTGCTCAAATATGGAAAATCTTTATTATAGGAATAAAGTTTTGAATAGAGTTAAAAAATATTTTGACAAATGTTTTTCAAAATTAGTCTGATGCAGATGTGTTGCATTATTAGCCTTTTATGTAATACAGTTTGACTTTTGACCTTAAACTTGTTTCCACTTGCAGATGTATTTCGACCCATCTGCAGCACACCACCTTTGAGAATATTGTGGCAAAAGAATAAGTTGTTTTCATTTTTTCTGAATGTGTAATCAATATTCTATAGAGATGAATTCCACAGTTTTGCCTTAACATTTTCAGAAGTCACCTGCTGTAAAGTTATTGTATGTGAGAAAGATTAAAATTATGGAAGCTCTACACCACTTTTTACCCTTTCCCACATACAATAAATCTGCAGCAGATGACTTGAAAACATTTAGTGGAAAATTTGGAAACTTTCTTTAAATGATAGAACTATTAACAAATGAAGCTGAAAGCATTGTGACAAAAGGAGAAATTGCTCATTATAAGCAATGTCTCCTATTGCTACAATGTTTTCAAAAGTGATCTGCTTCAGAGGCGTCAGAAAGCATCTTCATGAAAGAAAGGATTCAAGTATTTGCTATGACCAGGATAGGTGTCAAACTAGGGAAATTATTGATGCTGATTAATACCTAAGACGTATTTTTGTTTTTAGGTGTTTTGTGATTTCCACGGTCATTCTCGAAGGAAGAACATTTTTATTTACGGCTGTAGCGCAGCCATGTCCTGGATTGTAAATGATACAAGAAATCCACAGTGTACGGGGAATAAACTGGAGGATAATGGCTTTAAGGTACTCTTCTGTTTTGTTTTGTCATTAGACGGTGTAGTTGTAGAGCATATGCCTCGTATGTGGGAGGTCGCAGGTTTGATCCCCGACCGGGTCATACCAAATACTTTAGACATGGTAGTAATTAATGGCTGCCCTCATTGGGGCTTAGGATTGTGGGGTTAGCATAACGACTGACTAGCTGATGCCAAGATAAATGGACCAGTAGTTTTTAACCAGTTAACGCCGTGATATAATGTAAAAAAAATTGAAAGCAGTGTAAAACACCAAATAATCAATCAATTGTCATTAGGTAATTGTTTAAGGCACATCCTGATGCAGAAAATATTCATACCCTCCCCTTTCTATCGAAGACGTTTGAAAACATTATTGTATCATGGTGCATATATTTGTTAACACATGGGGCCACACTAAATAGGGGAAACTAAAGAACATCAACCAGACTTTAGGAACAGGTCAAAACATGTCCCAGAACAGACAGGAGTGGAGATCATTTGTTGCTGCTTCACATGTCAACCAGGCATAGTAAGCAGTCAGTAAAGTAACGATGGTTCAAACTAATTTTGTGTATTTTTCATATACAATTCTCTTACCAATACATATGATATACAATTTTTGAACTCACTGTGTGAATCCACCCACAGGAAGGCAAGTCTGGTCTTTTTTCACAGGTGGTCTTTATTAAAGGTTCAACTGTATTATTATCAATTTATTTCAGACTTTACCAAGGTGGTCTTTATTACAGGTTCAACTGTATTATTAATTATTTTTATTTCAGACCTTATTACCAAGGTGGTCTTTATTAAAGGTTCAACTGTATTATTATAAATTTTATTTCAGACTTTATCAAGTTGGTCTTTATTACAGGTTCAACTGTATTATTATCAATTTTATTTCAGACCTTACCAAGGATGTTAGACTATATAGCTCCAGCATTTTCCTTAGCAAATTGTAGCTTCCTTGTTGAGAAATCCAAAGAAACAACAGCCAGGGTAGTTGTGTGGCGACAGTTAGCCGTCAATAGAAGTTATACAATGGAAAGTACCTACTGTGGTATAGATAGAGAAGGAAAATATAAGGTAGGCGTTTAGTCTTTAACCCTTTCCCACATACAGACGCTTTCTGACCCCTCACTGCAGACGACTTTTGAAAATATTGTGGCTAAAGAAGAAATTGCTCATAATGAGCAGTTTCTCCTTTTGCCACAATGTTTTCAACTGTATTCTTGAATTTATTGATAGAGATTACCATCATTTTGCCAAGATGTTTTCAAATTTGCCTGCTGTAAAGTTGTTTTATCTGGAAAAGGGTTAACCAATTTGTTTATATTATCCTTTTCCCACATGTAGACACATTTGGATGCCAGTACAGCAGATGACTTTGGCCACAAATCATCAACTTTATTCAATTATTATACTTTTATTTACAGAGACTTTTTTTAATTTTATAAATATGTTTTCAAAGTTGTCTGCTGCAGATTTTGTTGTTTCTGGGAAAGGCTGATACTCCCAAATTGAAAGCATTTGAATAAAAGAAAGGATACTCTAGATCATTAGTTGAACAGTTTAACGCTTCCCTCATATAGACGCTTTTTGACGCCTCTGCAGCAGACAGCTTTTTGAAAACATAGTGACAAAAGAAGAAATTGCTCAAAACAAGCAATTTCTCCTTTTGCCACAATTTCTTCCACTTTTAATCATAGGTTATCCATTCAATTATAGAGATTTTCTATTTTTTGATAAAATATCTTTAAAGTCGTCTGCTGCATAATTGTCATATGAGGGAAAGGGTTAAGGATATAGAAGAAAACAATGTAGCAAACAAATTCCTCATTACCTGCAATGTGTCCTTCACCTCAATCATTTCTAAATTTTAAGATTTAACCTTTTCCCACTTGTAGATGCAATTGACACACCTGCAGTAGATGACTTTTGAAAACATGTGACACAATGTTTTCAACTCTATTCAATTATGATACTTTTATTTACAGATGTTTTTCATGTTTTGCCAAGATGTATGCAAAGTTGTCTGCTGCTGATTTGTTGTATGTGGGAAAGGGTTAACGGTTTCCCTGATATGATATATGTATGTACAGTCTGCTTTGAAAACATCTAAGGAGGGCAATGCTATACAAGGAATTATTGTATACTTGAATATTGCAACTTCTATTTTCCATTTGGTAAAAGGATTCAATATCAGTTGATATTGCACGAGTTGATATTGCACGCATTGATATTGCACTCAGATCTTTTTCACGTGCTTCTAAGAAAAGAACTATTTCCATACAGTAACGTTACAAAGCGCTCTCATCCAACCTTTGATAATTTAGAGATCGGCTAACTTCTACTTCTACTTTGTTACTGTCAGTGCATTGCAGGCAAGTTAAGCCATCAAAATGGTAAAAACAACTAATTAGGCATATTTACAAATAAAAAACATCTGTGTTGGTTTAGGCTGTGTATCAATGCAGACGGGACTTGAATCAGTCTACAGACGTGATCTGTGCAAGGTCCAGAGGAAGGGGGTTCCAGTCTCTGATAGTTCTAGGAAAAAACTGTGCTTATACTGTTCGTAGTAAATTGTTTGGTACATCTTTTATAGATGACACGTAGTAAAAAAATTGATAGACATACAAAAAACCCAATCTGGTCTATTTATAGCATTAGCTGTGTTTGTAAAAATACTACGTAGTTTCTGATGTGATGTTTACATCAATAGTATTGCTCGATTGAAGAACGTATGCTATAAAGTTGTTTTGATTGTCGTTGACGATCTATTATAAGTGTATCATTAAAAAAAGAGGGATTCATAACTGTTAGAATGAATAATAAGCAAATGATTGTTTTAAAGGTAGGTCTTCGGATTTGTTTTGTTATCCTCCGATGCGAAGTTTATCAATGCAGTAGGCCTATATAGAAGATGTGTGTTCGCTTTATTGAACATACTGCAAGGTCAAAAGGGGCATCTAAATCGTAATAAAAAACACAAATATCCAGGTGTAAATACCAGAATAAGAGAATACACAAGTTCTTAATAGCAAACACTGTTAGAAAAAGCGTTGCACAACATTCGCGATCCAATTTCGAGTCGACAATAATGGCGGTTCGTAAATTATGTTTTCCACGACCCATCGGAAAGGAGAGTATAATTGCGCGATATATTGTTAATGTTTATTTATCTAAACAATCAAAAACGAGTCTAAATTGTATAAATGGTGACGTGTTTAAAACAAACAAAACAACAAATTTTAAATAAGCAATATCAAATTATACAATAAAAAGGTTATTGCATGATTATGGGAATCTATTGTGTTGGGACTTGTTCCTTGCGCAGAGTTCTGCCCTCGCAAGCTCGGGCAAATCAGCCGAAGGAACTCGTCCAACACAATATTTTACCATATTGATGCAATAACCTTTAATATTAGAATTATAGTTGAAATCATTTTTCGCAACAGGAAAAATTGCTCATGTGTACCAATTTTCTTTCTCCCCACAATGTGTTCAAAAGCAATTTAATTTTGCTTCAGAGATGTTGATATTTTCTCTATTTACCTTTTTCCACCACAAACATCATGTACAGCACGTCTGCAGCAGACCACTTTGAAAACGCCTAGACAAAAAGATGGAAAGTCTCAGTTATTGAAAGTAAAATTATTGAATAGAGTTGAAATCATTTGTGACAAAAGGAGAAATTGCTCATGATGAGCTATTTCTCCTTTTGTCACTGGTTTCAATGCCCTCTGCTTCAGATGTATCGAGCAATTGCACCTTTTACCACAATGTTTTCCATATTTTTTAGTAGACATTTTCAAAGTCGTCTGCT
Source organism: Serripes groenlandicus (assembly GCA_031761405.1). Taxonomy (NCBI): domain Eukaryota; kingdom Metazoa; phylum Mollusca; class Bivalvia; order Cardiida; family Cardiidae; genus Serripes; species Serripes groenlandicus. The sequence goes on from JASEVX010000002.1 coordinate 92,808,845, forward strand.
GCAGATTTGCTGTATGTGGGAAAGTGTCAAAACCTAGATTATCTCTACAAACCCTCTTTCACAGGATCAGCAAATATCAACGAGAATATTAGAAGAGATGGGCCACAAGTTTTGTGAGGGACTCCTGAAATTAGGGAGGGGAAGGTCCCCTTATGAGACCAACTCTTCCATGCCGTCTGAAGAGGGACTAGAACAGCTCGGTGCTTGTGCTCAGTAAGTTGTTATATCTGTCCATCCATCTGTATGTCTGTCTGTCACAAATAGTGTCTGCTCCGCTTTTTGGAACCACTTGAAGACTTCTGAAATAACTCACCACAATTGTTGAAGAGGCGATGTGCATTGCCAGTTCAGTTGATGAAGGTGAAGGTCACACTTAGAAATCAAAGGTCATTTGAGTTTATTCGTGTCTGCTCCATATATCTTGTTTTGGAATAAATCCCCCCATATTGAGACAATATCCAGAGTGCATGTTTCTGTCATACTCAATGTATTTTGAACATCCTTTATGTGGGTTACAATTACTGTGACACTGCTATCGGGGAGACAGATGTTTTTGTTTGAAATACAACCATTAAGTTCTCTTTAATCCTTATCCACATGCAGACACAGTTACAATTACTGACACACTGCTATGGGGGAGACGGATGTTTTTGTTTGAAAAACAACCATTAACTCTTTCCCTCATACGACAATACTGCAGCAAACGACTGAACATATTTTACCAACAAATAGAAAATCTCTATAATTGAATGGATAACCTATGACTAGAGGTGGAAAACATTGTGGCAAAAGGAGAAATTGCTCGTTTTGAGCAATTTCTTCTTTTGTCACTATGTTTCCAAAAAGCCGTCTGCTGAAGAGGCGTCAGAAGCGTCTATATGAGGAAAAGGTTAATCCTTATCCACATGCAGATACAGTAGGAAGCATCTGCAGCAGACAAATTTTATAAACAAGGTGACAAACAGATAAAGTGGTTAATTTCTCCTTTTGCCATAATGTTTTCAAACTGTATTAATATACATAATTGTTTTCATATTTTTGCCTAAGTAAACTGATATGTTTTCATAGTGGTCTGTGGTCTTTTTGTCAGTAAAAGGAAAATTATGTAACACATGGCAGACTTGAAGAATATATTTTATGAGGAGCTGAAAACATTATGGTTAAATGAGATATTGCTGAAGAGGCATAAAAATAGTTCTGAAATTTCTAGCCCAACATTTTGTCTTTATCAGATTAGTTGAAAAAGATTTGCAGTTCATTTGGGACCAGAGGTATAACTTAATATTGAAATGAATTCTTCACAATGTAAAACTACCCTTCGACTACTAGAACCAATTTTTTGAAGCATGTGACACTAGTTTTGAGCTAGGCCAGCTGGCTCATCTGCACCGTCTTACCAGACTGTTTACTGATGGCTGAACAACTCCAACATTTCTATTGTCATAATACTAGAATTGGCTATGGACTCTCCCAAATGCAAAGCTAGTCAAATTCATTTATAAAAAGAGTCAACATTGAATGGGTTAAACTTTTTGTATATATGGTTAAGTGTTATAATTATAACCTACTATATTACATATACCGAGGGATTCATGCAAAACAGTTGTAACTACATTTTGTTCAAGATGTAGTTACAACCGTTTTGCATGAAACCATTGATACATGAACTACAAAGATTAATAGAAAAATACTGTGATGTGAAAAATTATAATTTCCTATTGAGAAATAATTCATATTGGATGTTATCAGTTGAGAAATAGTTCCCATTGGATGTTATTTGTTGAGAAATAATTCCGATGGAATGTTATCAGTTGAGAAATAGTTCCCATGGAATGTTATCAGTTGAGAAATAATTCCCATGGAATGTTATCAGTTGAGAAATAATTCCCATGGGATGTTATCAGTTGAGAAATAGTTTCCATTGAATGTTATTAGTTTAGAAATAATTCCCATGGAATGTTTTCAGTTGAGAAATAATTCCCATTGGATGTTATTAGTTTAGAAATAATTCCCATGGAATGTTATCAGTTGAGAAATAGTTTCCATTGAATGTTATTAGTTTAGAAATAATTCCCATGGCATGTTATCAGTTGAGAATAGTTCCCATTGAATGTTTTCAGTTGAGAAATAATTCCCATTGGATGTTATCAGTTAAGAAATAATTCCCATGGAATGTTATCAGTTGAGAAATAATTCCCATGGGATGTTATTAGTTGAGAATAGTTCCCATGGAATGTTATCAGTGGAGAAATAATTCCCATGGAATGTTATCAGTTGAGAAATAATTCCCATGGGATGTCATTAGTTGAGAATAGTTCACATTGAATGTTTTCAGTTGAGAAATAATTCCCATGGGATGTTATTAGTTGAGATATAATTTCCATGGAATGTTATTAGTTGAGAAATAATTCCCATTGGACGTATCAGTTGAGAAATAATTCCCACGGAATGTTATCAGTTGAGAAATAATTCCCATGGGATGTCATTAGTCGAGAATAGTTCCCATTGAATGTTTTCAGTTGGTAAATAATTCCCATTGGATGTCATTAGTCGAGAATAGTTCCCATTGAATGTTTTCAGTTGAGAAATAATTCCCATGGGATGTTATTAGTTGAGAATAGTTCCCATTGAATGTTTTCAGTTGAGAAATAATTCCCATGGGATGTTATTAGTTGAGAATAGTTCCCATTGAATGTTTTCAGTTTATAATTAATTCCCATGGGATGTTATTAGTTGAGAATAGTTTCCATTGAATGTTTTCAGTTGAGAAATAATTCCCATGGGATGTTATTAGTTTAGAATAGTTCCCATTGAATGTTTTCAGTTGAGAAATAATTCCCATGGTATGCTATCAGTTGCCTGGATGAGATGAAATGATGCCATTTTTAACGTCATCACCTATGTCATAATAAATGTTTATGTCATTAAAAGGCCATTAACCCTTTCCCACATACAACAAATCTGCAGCAGACGACTTTGAAGATGTCCGTGTAAAAATACGGAAAATCTCTACAAATGAAAGTATAATTATAGAATAGAGTTGAAAACATTGTGGCAAAAAGAGAAATTGCTCATGATGTGTCTACTATTGGAAAGGGATTATCTAATTTAATTTAACAAAATATAACATCAGTAAAGAGAAAAGACGTCGGCTTTCATGGATTGTATGTGTAATATCTAATTGATTAGCCAAGTCCCGATAGCTCAGTCGGTAGCGATGCGGGCTATCAATCCAGGGGTTTTGAGTTCGAACCCAAGCTCGGCCAACATGTTTTCCGGCGTTTAACAAAAGTCACTGAGACAAGCGTCATTCGTCTTTCACCTGTGGGCCAACAGTCTATGTGGAAAAGCAGCCAGTTGCTTGAAAAGCATGTTGTGTAAAGTACTGGTGTGAGCAAACCAGGAAACATATGAGTAGGTTAACTGGTCTCCGAGTTATGACTGAATTTTTTTTGAAAACGGTGTTAAACCCCAATCAATCAATCAATCAATCAATAAAATTTATTAACCATTGAACATTTAATCTGAGAATTTAAACAGCTAATAATAAGCTTGTGCACACACGTTTGTTTATTACATGGGAGTACATGTACATATTACTCGGGATAGAATGTCATATCAAAAGTTCAAAAATAAAATATAAACTTGTATGTAGTGCCGAAACAGTAAATAAACTTGTATATAGTGCCGAAACTAGTCGAGGATTATACGATAATTGGCGGTTTTGTTTTCTCTTACAGAGATGATGATCTTGATCAGGATTCTGACTTGAGAGTCATCCAAGAATCTGAGGAGCCAGATTATTGTGGGAGTGACGGAATGGCTGATGACGAATCGTCTTCGGATCTCGACTTCGCTGAGGATGAAGACGAGGAGGATTTATGATTAGTTCATTTATAGCTTGATTGATTGATCAGCTCATTTATCAATCTGTGATTAGTTCATTTATAGATTGATTGATTGATCAGCTCATTTATCAATCTGTGATTAGTTCATTTATAGATTGATTGATTGATCAGCTCATTTATCAATCTGTGATTAGTTCATTTATAGACTGATTGATTGATTGATCAGCTCATTTATCAATCTGTGATTAGTTCATTTATAGACTGATTGATTGATCAGCTCATTTATCAATCTGTGATTAGTTCAGTTATTAATTGATTGGCTGATTAATATATCTGTGATTAGTTAATTTACTCATTTATTAATTGATTGGCTGATTAATATATCTGTGATTTGTTCATTTACACATTGATGAATTGATTGGCTGATTAATATATCTGTGATTAGTTCATTTACACATTGATTAATTGATTGGCTGATTAATATATCTGTGATTAGTTCATTTACACATTGATTAATTGATTGGCTGATTAATATATCTGTGATTAGTTCATTTACACATTGATTAATTGGCTCTTTATAAATCTGTGATTAGTTCATTTATACAAAGATTGATAAGCTGATTTATGAATCTGTGATAAGTTAATTGATTCATTGTTAAATAGAATAGGAAATGTGCGACACAAAAATGATGTTGATAGAATCTCATGAACTCTATAAATGAATTTATAATTACTGAAAAAGGTTGAAAAAAATTGTGGCAATAGGAGAAATTGCTCATAATGAGCAATTTTCTTCTTTTACCACAATGTTTTCAAAAGGTGTTTTGTTTTCTCCTCCTTATCTAGGCCTTTGCTCTGTTCTCTTTCTTTGTCATCAGTTAGAGATGACATTGTTTACCCTGTTTAATGCCTTGTCTAGCAATTTGGGGTCTTAATGCATCTGCATGCAAGGAAGACTCAGGTGACACTGTAGGTGACGAATTTTGTTAACTGTACTGAGTTTTCATTAAGAAATTGAGTAGAAGGCTTGATTGTGAAAGTAAGAGGGAGAGTGTTTAGACAAAGTGCTTAACACAGGATCGTTACAGTTTCAACTTAGATTTGTTTCTGTAAATTTTTAACAATGAATACTCTCATCTTGACAGATTTGAGCCGACCAGAAATTTGTTTGAGGGAGTCAATTTGGCCGGCTATTGCCTCTAAATGAAAACCCTGTAACATTGTGACAAACTGATCCCACATTACAGTGTTTAACAGATATTTCATGAAACTTGACAAATTGGAAAACAGCGTAGATCCAGATCAACTGTATGGATGTGCAAGTTAATCTTGATCTACACGGGTCGCAAATGCCCTTACATCACCGTTGTTAGTCCATACGTCATGCTGTGATTTTATGACAGGTGAAACTTGTATTTCTTCAATAACTCGTAGTTGTTTAGGTTTATATCTATGTTACCTTACCAACTTGTTTTTATATCTTTATCTGAAAAAAAACATCCCTTTATGTATGCCTCTGCACCAAAAAACAAAAACAACCTTTGAAAACAAAGTGGGAGAGGGAACATTTGGTCAAAATGATTAATTTCCCCAAATTTGTTCAACTAGTTTAGTTGCTAACCATCTTTTGTTACTTTATAGCTTCATGGAGAGGAAATTGGAAGTAATTGCATTTTGTAGGGTAAAACCTACCGGTATATACTTATTGTTTATATTATGGACCAGTGACCTAAATATTTTAATAAAATCTTTGAAATTAAAGTCATGGTTCCAAAAGTTAGGTGGCATTATGTTAACCCTTTCCCACATACAGACACTTTCTTCTTACACTTCTGCAATAGAAAGTTCTTGAAAACATTGTGATAAAAGTAGTAATTATTCATATTTAGACACAATGTTTTCAACTCTATACAATAGTTCAACATATCTTTATTGAGATTTGCCATATTTTTGCTTAGACCTTTTCGAAGACATCTGCTGCAGAATCTTTCTATGTGGGAAAGGGTTCAAGCTATTTTTTCAGTATTTTTTTCCAGGGCTATTATACAGTGAATAAACAGCTCCAATTTACAAAGCTTGATTAAAGGACAATTTACATGATTCACCTTATATGAAGCTAATGAATTTAGAAAACTTTCAATATGGAAGTTTAACAGTAGAAATTGTAAAGAATTAAGTTTAACCTTTCCCACTTGTAGACTCATTTCAACGCATCTGCAGCAGACACCTTTTGAAAACATTGTGGCCAAAAGGAGAAATTGCTCATAATGAGCAATTTCTCCATTTGCAACAATGTTTTCAATCATGTTCAATAATTACACTTTAATATGTGGAGATCTTCCATGTTCTTATGGAGACATTTCTAAAGTCATCTGCTGCGGATTTGTTGTATGTGGGAAAGTGTTAACTTTGCAGTTGTGAACTATCACTATTATTTCATAATCGGAATCCTTTCCGACATACAGACACATTTGGGCAATCACGCGGCAGGTGGCTATGTGCACCAATTAATCCTTTTTAACTCCTTTTGCCAGAATAATTATAACTATTCATATTTTTATATTAATGTATAGATCTGTAGTAATTATACTTTCATTTATATAGAGGTTTTTCTTAGCAATTTTGTCTAGACATTATCAAATTCCTCTGCTGTCTCAGATTTGCTGAATGTGGGAAAGGGATATATCCTTTGTGACCTTCAAACCCTATATTGTTAGTACTGTAAAGAATTGTCCCGGTAAGATAATTTCTATTGAGTACCACAATAAAGGGATCAGTACAAGGAGTTAATAATCTCTTTAACCCTTTTCCACATACAGACCTTTTCTGACGCCTCTTCAACAGACAACGTTAGAAAATATTGTGACAAAAGGAGAAATTGCTAAAAACTAGCAATATCTCCTTTTGCCACAATGTTTTCAACTTGTTTCAGATGTTAAGCCTTCATTTATAGAGAATTTCCGTATAATTTGCTTAGAAGTTTTCTTAGACATCTGCTGTTGATGTGTTGTATGTGGGAAAGGGTTTAACATCAGTTATTGACCAAATCAGATCAGGGTACAAGTGAATTTGGTTTTCTGATAAATGTTTATTTCATTTAACCCTTTCCCTCATATAGACGCTTTCTGATGCCTCTGCAGCAGACGGCTTTTTGAAAACATAGTGACAAAAGAAGAAATTGCTCAAAACAAGCAATTTCTCTATTTTTTGACAAAATATATTCAAAGTCTTCTGCTGCAGAATTGTCGTATGAGGGAACCTTTCCCCGTACGCAAATGTTTTTTAAAACATCTGTAACAGACGACTTTTGATAAATATAGTGGCAAAAGGGGAAATTGCTCATGATGAGCAATTTCTTTTTTCACCACAATGTTTTCAATTGTGTTCATTCATTATACTTTCATTTAAAGATTTTTTTGTTTTTGATAAGATGTTTTCAAAGCTGTCTGCTGCATATTTATTGTACATGGGAAAGGGTTAAAAGCGGAATGGTATATTTAGTTTGTCACAACACCGAATAATACTAACTATAGCTAACAGTTTATGGCATTCCAATTTCTAATCAACATAGGGCATTTTATTGATAATCTTTGCTCACCTGTTAAAAAGATGAGAGTGGTTATTAGCATTCAAATGTAAAGGTTAATATATATACAAGTTCTTAGTTGTTGTTTTATTGCAAATTTGAAACTTGGTAATTAAAATGGTGATTTGTTTTTGTGTAGCCGAGAAACTAGTCCTTTTGAGCCGATAATGCATTAGAGACGGATTACAGATAGATTTAAATTTCTTTGAAAAAAATCACTTGACATTTCTAGACTCAACAGGCTGTATAGGACAATTTAAAGATGGTTGGCTTTATTTTAATATATATACAAGTTCTTATATAGTTGTTGTTTTATTGCAAATTTGAAACCTGTTAATAAAAGTTGTGAATTGTTTTTGTGTCGCCGAGAAACTAGTCCTTTTGAGCCGATATCCGAATTTCTTTTAAAGTTCGGAAATGTTTTCTGCTCGAGATATATCACAATTTAATGCATTAGTTGATAGATATATTTAAATTTCTTTCAACAAAATCACTGAGTGCATTAACCCTTTCCCTCATACGACAATTCTGCAGCAGACGACTTTAAACATATTTTGTTAAATAATGGAAAATCTCTATAATTGAACGGATAACCTATGACTAAAAGTGGAAAACATTGTGACAAAAGGAGAAATTGCACGTTTTGTGCAATTTCTTCTTTTGTCACTATGTTTTCAAAAAGCTGTCTGCTGCAGAGGCGTCAGAACGCGTCTATATGAGGGAAAGGATTAAAATATTTCTAGACTCAACAGGCTGTATAGGACAATTTAAAGGTGGTTCGCTTTATTTTGAATACTCAGGTGGTAAATTGGTAGTTAACCTTTACTCACTTTATCGCAAATCTAAAGCAGACGACTTTTGAAACATCTATTATAAAATATGGAAAATCTATAAAAGAATTGAATATTGAATTAATTTGATGATCAAATGCTCCTTTTGACACAATGATTTCAAATGTTTTGAAAATTAGGCAAATAAGTAAAGACTATTTAAACTATGCCTGACATTTGAAAACATTGTGGCAAGAGGAGCAATTTCTCCTTTTGCCACAATGTTTTTTTAACTTTATTCAATAATTAAACTTTCATTTATAGAGGTTTTACATATTTTTTCCTTGATGTTTTCAAAGTCGTCTGCTGCAGATTTATTGTATGAGGGAAAGGGTTTAAATACTTTTAAGGGAAAGAATGAATTATTTCTTATTTAAAGTTGAAAACATTTTAAGAAAAGGAGACATCTCCATTTCTCCAAATATATTGAAAAGCTGTCTGCATATTCAGGGGAAATTATCATAATTGTATAAATATATTTATTGTGTACATAGCCATTTTTAGCTCTAATGGCTGAAAGTCAGTCGAGCTTATGTCATGGCGAATTGTCCGTTGTGCCTAAGTGGGTCAAGATCTTTACCTCTGTAACCAGTGGGTCAATTGGGATGAAACTTCACAGAAAGCATCAATGTCCTCACCAAAATTATTTCATTTTTGTTTTATCCATGCAGAATTCTGGTTTCTATGGCACCCAAAAGAAAAAAACTTAAACTATTTTCTTTTCCCAAACTGGTTTGCCAATTTTCAAATAATTTCATAGAAATATTCCTTGGGTGGCCGTCTATCGGATTCCTATAAACCTTTTTTATTGGTCGAAAAACATGGCCGCCAGGGGCCAGGCTGTTTTGTGTTTATATGTATACCTAAATTTAAAAAAAAAAAAAATCTTCTTCTTCTAAAGTGTAGGGCCGATTTCCAATTAATTTTGTGAAACTGAGGTAACCTCCTTACAGACTCCTTCAAGCGATGTTGATTGGTCGGAAAAAAAAACGTGGTTGCTGGTCAAAGTTAATAAGTTAATGTGGTTGGCTGACAAATCACATTGCATTATTCTGGTGAGCAATGCAGGGCCATCATGACCCTCTTGTTCAAATAACTTTGTAGAAATGTTCCTTAGGTCACCTGTCTATTAGATTCCTTCAAGCCATATTGATTGGTCAAAAACATGGCTGCTAGAGGGGAGGAGGCAGGCATGGAATTTTTGCTTTATATTATACTCCGAAAGAGTCATACTGATTTTTAGCTTGACTTTTGAAAAAAACGAGAGCTATTGTCATGACCCTGGCGGTTAAGGTTTTTTGTTTAGCTCATTTTTTTATATTTTTTTTCTCCCTATCAGTCGAGCATCTGTGCCGTACGCGGTGCTCTTGTTAAATGATTATGTAGAAATGTTCCTTGAGTGACTTTACAAGATTCCTTCAAGCAAATCTTGATTGGTCGAATAGTATGGCTGCTAGGGGGAAAGGGTGTTATGCCTATGGTTCCAGTGGTTTTGAATTCTGCCTAATGGTATTGGAGCGGTACTGGCCATCTTGGGCCCCTTGTTATTTTTGGTCATTCTTTCAAATGAAAATCAATTCAATCAAAAGCTTTTTTAGCTCTACTGGCCAAAGGCCAGAAGGGCTTATGTCGTGGTGATTTGTCTGTCGTGCGTGTGTCCGTCCGTCCGTCCGTACGTAAACAATTTCTTGTTAACACGATACTGTCCTCAACCAAACTTATACAGTAGTTAGATATCTATGAGAGCTCGGTTCCTTTCGAAAACCAGCCAGATCCGCCCATGCATGACTGGATTATGGCCCTTGAAATGGTCAAAATTGCTATAAAAGAGCATGTTAACACGATACAGTCTTCACTTTTGATTGTATCTCAACCAAACTTATACAGTAGTTAGATATCCATGAGAGCTCGGTTCCTTTCGTAAACCATGTGAACACAATAGAGGCTCTATTTACTATCTGATCTTGACCAAACTTAGATAGTAGTTAAATATTGATGAGAGCTTGGTTCCTTTTGAAAACCAGCCAGATCCGGCAAGACTGGATTATGGCCCATGAAATTGTAAAAATTGCTATAATACAGCTTGTGAACACAAAAGAGCCTCCATTTACTATCCGATCTTCACCATACATACATGCTCTGGATTGAAAATGACCAAAGAACCATACCAGTAGAGCATAGGCCCTCATGGGCCTCTTGTTTCATATGTATTTAGGTTTTTTTCTATGCATTTATATTCAGATTTTGTAATACTTTTTAACCTGTTCCCACATACAAAAAATCTGCATGGGACAACTTTGAAACATGAAGGTAGAACTATGGAAAATTTCAATAAATAAAAGAACAGTTATAGAATACAGTTGATAACATTGTGGCAAATGGATGCATTAATCATCATGAGCCATTTCCCTTTTTGCCACAATGTCTGAAGTCGTCTGTGGAAGATGCATCAAATGTGTCTGGCAAGAGAGAAAGGTCTATATTTCTGTTGGACATATTTTTAATTTGACAGAAAAACTTGCATTCTTTAGAAATGGGTAAGAATTCTTGCACTACTCTGTAATTCAGAATATAACAAAAACTAAAAAGTAGGAGAAAATCAAATAGTTCTACCATAAAACACAGTTTGAAAAAAGACCACATTATGTAGGTAATTTTTCAGTCAGGTACCCGGTGTGCTATAGTACATTAGTCTGTCTGGCATGAACCAACAATGGCGACTAGATTGGTACCTTACCCATATATATATATATCGCTATTGCATATGTATCTATATAGTAAATTAGTAAATATACAATCAATTTTCATAAACTCTTCAGTGGACCATTACAACTTGATGTTTGAAATCAATAAAAAAATAATGAAGCAAACAACTTTCAGAGTTTGAAATGTTAACCCTTTCCCACCTGCAGACGCATTTTGATGCAATAACATTGTGACCAAAGGCGAAATTGCTCATGATGAGCAATTTCACCTTTGGCCACAATGTTTTCAACTTTATTTAATCTGTTATGGAGATTTTTCAGGTTTTCGTCACCATGTTTTCAAAGTCGTCTGCTGCAGATTAGTTGTATGTGGGAAAGGGTTAACATATTGGTCCACAAAAAGGTTGTCCTTATAGCCTTTTGAATACTACACTATTTCCAAAGGAGGCCACCATTATTGGTGTATGCCTGACCCTATATTGTAATGGTAGGGGCAGGTTACTCCAGAATTGTAATTGTTTTTTTGCCTGCCTTTGCAAGGTTACATTTAAAGACAACTTCTCTATTGTCTGTGCATAGCTTTAGACTTTGTTTATAATAACTTGTCATGGGAATGTTTAGTTTTGTTAAGTTGTTCAAAGCAAGAGAAAAAAAAAATATATGTTGATGTTTGTGGGCATTTGATTTTCCAGTGGCTCTGTTATGATTGCTTTTATGTATGTTTTTACATGTTCTTAACCATTTCCCACATACAGACGCTTTCTGGCACCTCTACAGCAGACGACTTTTGAAAATATTGTGACAAAAGTAAAATTGCTCAAACAAGCAATTTCTTCTTTTGCCACAATATTTTCAACTCCATTCAATAAATATAGTTTGTGAAAACGAGCAATTTCTTCTTTTGCCACAATGTTTTCCACTTTTAGTCATAGGTTATCCATTCAATTATAGAGATTTTCTATTTTTTGACAAAATATGTTCAAAGTCGTCTGCTGTAGAATTGTCATATGAGGGAAAGGGTTAAATCCTTACATGTTGTTGCCTTCATCTGTGTGATTGTCACACATATATTATTAATGGCACACTATAAATTGGAAGAACATTTATATACTTCATATTTATATAAGATCTTGGCACAAAGGGCAGAACTAACCACTCATTAAACTTTGCCACAAGTCTGTGCATAACTTTACTTTTTGACTAAGGTCAAGAACCAACTCCCTATGAAAACTTGGGGAGTATATGACTCCCTACTTGGTGAAAGTGGACCATAGAATAACAGAAGGGTACATGTATTTGGTGCAGTCTTTTTGCACATTTTAATTTATCCTTAACCACTTAGATCTACAACAAATGACTATTTTGTAATGACTAAAGCTGAAAACATTGTTGTTAGCAAGTTTTCCTTTTGCTACAATATTTTCAAATATGACCTGCCTGCTACATATATTCATCTTATATGTCTCTGGGTGTCTGTACTGATTAATTATTGATGAATTGCAGAACAGAGGTAAGCTTAGTCAATGTTAACCCTTTCCCACATACAGACTCTTTCTGACACCTTTGTAGCAGGCGACTTTTGAAAACACTTTGGTATATAGAGACATTTCTCATAATGAGCTATGTGTCCTATTGCCACACTATTTTCAACCCTATTCAGTAATTTTCATTTGCAAGGAATTTCCATATTTTTTGCCTTTGTTTTTAATGTCGTCTGCTGTAGATTTGCTGTATTTGAGAAAGGGTAACTTCTTTATAACTTTGATGAATAGAAGGTAACTTGGTAAATGTTAACAAATTGAACCTTGTCCAGTGATCTGGGGTCTTGTATGTGATATAGACTTAAAATTGCATCTTCTGACAAAAAACATAAAATGTAGCCCCACCCAATTATTTAATTAAAGGTTCTTTAGCAGTAGCTTTGAAATCATGTTGACAAAATATGGAAACTGTTTGTAAATGGAAAAATAATTATTGAATAGAGTAAAAAATATTGTGTCAAAAGGAGAAATTGATCTTTATGAGCAATTTCTCCTTTTACAACATTGTTTTTTTGTTTAAAGTCCTCTTCTGCAGATACATCAACATATGGGAGAGGGCTAAAAATGGTACCGCCACCGAGAAGGCAACAGGACCTCAAATCACTAGACACTGTTTAATTGTCCACCATGCTTAGTTTTGTCTTGTATATCCTTTTAAAATGTCTCAAGTTTTATTCCGCTCAAAGCTCGAGTTGTGTTGCTCTAGCCAAATGCTAAGGTTAATTGTATTTTTTAAATGTTTATTTTTTTTTGAAAATCATATAAAACTGTTAACAGTGATTAAGCAGAAAGAAATTTGATTTTGTTAGCAAAAGTGTGATTATAAAGATTTTAAACATGTTTTAAATTTTGTTGGGTGTTTTATTTCATTTTTACCATGTCTTCTAGTTAAGAAAATAATCAAATTCAGATGGCAATGTAAAGGTTGACTTTTTGAAACATGATGGAACATGAATCAAATGCTCCTGTTCCCACAACATTTTAAACTATGTAGCAACATAATACTAATTGCTTGTTTACCATATATTCCTTCCTCATAATGTTTCACAATTGATGACTGCTGAAATAAGTATGAGTGACCTCTGTGTACTTGAACCATTTCCCACATAAACGCAATGTTGCAGCAACTTTGATAACATTTTTTCACTAATGTAGAAACTCTCTATAAATCCAAAGACCTAATATTAGGTCTTTGATAAATCGAAGGAATATTATTAAAATTGTTTGAAAACATTGTGGCAAAAGGAGAAATTGGTCGTTTTGAGAAATTTCTCCTTTTGTCACATTGTTTTCAATAGTCGTCTGCTACAGACGCGCCAGAACGCGTCTATATGTGGAGGAAAGCAAAGACCTAAATGTTATTAGGTCTTTGGGAAAGTTAACCATTTATTTGCAATTTATAAACAGTGATCAAATCCATATTGATTCGTTGAAAAACATGACTACACTGCGGCGCCAGTAAACGAGTAACATGATACTCCGCCGACGTATTTCTCTTCAGAAGAGCGATATATGACAACATGGCCCTCTTGTTAGGTTAACGTTGTATAGGAAGATGTGTTTGTGACTATAAATACAATGTGCGTGTGCTTGCATCATCAAAGCATGCACATACACATTGGAGCTTAATCAGGCGTAAAATGTCAACGTTTTATTGGCCGGATTGCTCTAGCAATTCCGATCTATAGATTGGCGATGTCTGTCCGTCTGTCTGTCTGTCCGTCAATATTTTGGTTAAAGTTTCAGGTTGAGGCAAAATCTCAGCACTGGAAAGGGTTACAAACTTGAAACTTTGCCTGAGGGTAACCAGTAACAAGTTCTATTGATTTCTATGGTTACTTTTACCTTGACCTTGGTTTGACGATTTTCAAGGTCAAATTGCCGACAATACGGCTTTACCGTCTTCAGCGGTTTCTTGTCATAAAAACAAACCGGGAAGGCGAGCACGAGTGCATTTCGATCAACTCATTTTAAACATCGTGCTTCAGATATTCTTTCATTAATGATGAACATAATGCTTTTGATAATGTAACCATTATCGAATTGTATTTTGAAATACTGCAACAATGCTGATGAAACTTGACATATTGATAAACAACCGTAACAGGATGTCGTATGCTGCTATATGACCCGTAGCTCCAAGGTCAAGTTCACTAAAGCTATTGTAAAGGTTGTAGATATATACACACAGCGTGTTGCCCTATAAACAATCTCTTGAGTTATTATCCCCTCGTCTAACGGAGTTAGAGAGGGGTTGTCCGTTTGTTTGTTAGTGCGTCCTTCCGTAACAACCTTATGACCACTGAACAACTGATCTTAACCAAATTAGGTATACAGTTAGTATATGGCAAGGTCTAGAAGCCTATTTATTTTCAAGGTCAAGGTCAAAATTGGACTGATTATTTTCCCACATCAATATCCTCGTGGCCACTCTACACTGAACATCCTTTGACCGAATTTAACCAAACTTGGTATACAGTTCGTATATGGCAAGGTATAGAAGCCTATTTTTTTCAAGGTTAAAGGTCAAAATTGCACTGACTATTTTCCCATATCAACATCCGTGTGACCACTCTACACTGAACATCCTTCGACCGATCTTAACCAAACTTGGTATACAGTTAGTATATCGCAAGGTCTAGAACCCTATTTATTTTCACAACCTTGTGAGCACTCTACACTGAACATCCTTCGACCGATTTTGACAAATTTTGTTTTGATCAAGGAAACCACTATTTTTAATGCAAAATAGTAGTTCTATTATTTTCGATCACAAGAGAACTTGGCGTGATGAGTAAATACCGAGGGGATGCATCCGCTTTGCGTTGCCCTTGTTTATTTTACATCGATTGCGAAACAAGCTTTAAGCTTATAATAATCACGCCCGATGTCTGCTTCCTGGAGACATGACCAGTACTCGCGTCGTTTGTGTGGACAAATCTCAAAAGGCAGAACCTGCACATGACGGGATTTGATCCCGGGACCTTTGGTACGAGAGGCCGACCCTGAACCACTGTCTTTCACAAGCTCTTTTTTTAGGACAACTCCCGTATGGATCAGTCGAGTCCCTCTATGCATGTATGATGTTGTAATGCAACAGTTTTAATTATTATCCACGTGTGCAATTAGTTTAACCCTTTCCCTCATACGACAATTCTGCAGCAGACGACTTTGAACATATTTTGTCAAATAATGGAAAATCTCTATAATTGAATGGATAACCTATGACTAAAAGTGGAAAACATTGTGACAAAAGGAGAAATTGCACGTTTTGTGCAATTTTTTCTTGTGTTACTATGTTTTCAAAAAGCCGTCTGCTGCAGAGGCGTCAGAAAGCGTCTATATGAGGGAAAGGGTTAATTAAACAATATTTATTCACATGAATTTTACATAGCCAATTACAGTTACATATATACATACAATGTTGTGTTTATCAGCATGGATAAGAAAACAAGTTACTAAAAACTTATATAAATTCTTCTCCATCGCGTGTGGAATTACGGACAATGATGTAAAAATTACCTCAATGACTTATGCTGATCTACGTCTATCACCTCCATCGATGAGGTGTAAACGTTTTTAAAACAGGCACCTATATGTTTTCGATTAACTCTTTCAGCGCCAACGTCAATATCGAGGTTTTTGCAAACAATACTGATTCAGGTGAGTCAGCTCGT
>JASEVX010000002.1:92825231-92857731 GCA_031761405.1 Serripes groenlandicus
TTGTAAGTGTAAAAAGTACCTACCCGCTTACTGTCCAGAGATCAAGTCTTCAGGTCGGATATTCCCACAGTTTTACTGTTCTGTCGTTGGATTATTTAATCCTAGAATAAATGTTTTCAAATATAATGAAAATCTCTATTATAAACATTGGTAAGTGTTGAAAACATTGTTGTAAAAGGGGAAATTGTTCATTATGAGCAAATACTTCTTTTGTCACGATTTTTTCAAAAGTCATCTGCTGTAAATGCGTCAAAGTGCAAATACAGGTGGGAAAGAGATAAGGGGATTTCTTAGTTGATTCCACAGTAATGACTATATAAGCTTGTCTTGTAAATAGAATGTTAATGAAAATGTACAATGTCGGCGGTAATCGGTCTTGTTGAGTCCCCGTAACTCCACATACAGGGATAAAGACGACATTTGTATTGTGTAGGGCGGTGGTTACATATTTCCTGGTATTGCCTCGATGGTATAGTGTTCGAGGGCCCGCCTTGGGTTCTAGAGGCTGCGGGTTCGATCCCCGGTCCTAGGTAATGTATAGCAAATATTTATAAATGGTAGTAATAACTTTCCTGCCATGGCGCTCAGTGGAATTGGCAATACGACTGGTGTCCGTATTAGATCAACAGTATACCTGGTAACTTACCCAGAAAACGCCGTGATATAACTGAAAAATTGTTGAGAGCGGCGTAAAACACCGTGCACACAAAACAAACAAAAAACATTTCTGGAGAGTGAATGCTCTGATGAGATTGTACTCATGCACACGAGTATTTTAGTATTCCTTGTTCGCATGTACACGAGTATTTTAGTATTCCCTGTTCGCATGTACACGAGTATTTTAGTATTCCCTGTTCGCATGCACACGAGTATTTTAGTATTCCCTGTTCGCATGCACACTAGTATTTTAGTATTCCTTGTTCGCACGCACACTAGTATTTTAGTATTCCTTGTTCGCATGCACACGAGTATTTTAGTATTCCCTGTTCGCATGTACACGAGTATTTTAGTATTTATTGTTCGCATGCACACGAGTATTTTAGTATTCCTTGTTCGCATGCACACGAGTATTTTAGTATTCCCTGTTCGCATGTACACGAGTATTTTAGTATTCCCTGTTCGCATGCACACGAGTATTTTAGTATTCCCTGTTCGCATGCACACGAGTATTTTAGTATTCCTTGTTCGCATGCACACGAGTATTTTAGTATTCCTTGTTCGCATGCACACTAGTATTTTAGTATTCCTTGTTCGCATGCACACGAGTATTTTAGTATTCCTTGTTCGCATGCACACGAGTATTTTAGTATTCCTTGTTCGCATGCACACGAGTATTTTAGTATTCCCTGTTTGCATGCACACTAGTATTTTAGTATTCCCTGTTCGCATGCACACTAGTATTTTAGTATTCCCTGTTCGCATGCACATCAAGATACCATTTCGCCTGATGTGGCTTAAATCCTCGAATGAAAGCGTTGTGCGGAATAGGAGCGAGAAGAAAATGAAATGCGATGTATTTCTATAATCCTTAGATTGATTGATTGATTGTTTTTGGTATTTCACGCCGCTTTCAATAAGTGTTCAGTTATATCACGGCGTACACGTACTACTGGTCCTTATCCTGACACCAGACAGCCAGTTGTAATCCTTACCCCGCAACCTTGAGCGCCAAGAAGGACAGCCATTACAACTATGTATTAAGTCTTCTATTATCCTTGGAAGCTAATGAAGATATTCTGACCATCTTTCCAATTTTGCTTTCGACTTTGTATCAAATCTTCGATCTTTCGACATTTTAAATAGTTTTCTCATTATCTTTTTCAAAGCAGACAATTCTAAATTAACATATCCTGTAAACATTAAACACCTTATATTTGGACCTTGTTACAACAGCACTTTCATCAGCAGACAACTTTGACACGCATTGTGACAAAAGGAGAAATTGCCCTTTCCCACAATGTTTTCATCTCTGTTCAATCATTATACTTTCATTTTAACAGAGATGTTTCATGTTTTTGCCAAGATGTATTCAAATCGTCTGTTGCAGATTTTTTGATGTGCGGAAGGGCTGTCATGCCGATTGACGATGTCCTATAAGCTCCTCATGATTTGATATTTTCTATGATAGAGACAATATTTGTCGACTTTACAAGAGACAACTTTTGAAAACGTTGTGGGGGGAAGGAGACTTTGCTGATAATGAGTAATTGCTCCTTTTACCCCACAATGGTTTGAACACTTTATGAAAAGTATAGTACTTTCAACGATACATAATATTTGTCCTATATGATCTGTTTTGAATACAGTCAAGGGAAATATATACTATATCCGAACGATCGAGGGTATGCTATTGTAGGAGTTAAAATCTTCTTTCTACCTGTTTTTGTTTTTTATATCAAAAATCGGTTCCTGCTAAAGCGTAGCATGTCGTCTAGTCAGGGAAAGGATTATTCAGCAGTAGGCCTCTACCCACAACATATATTCTGCTTTCTGCTATGGAGTCCAAGTAATGATCATACGCCGACTTTGGTGATGATTCGGAGACGTCGCGTCGTCTGGATCGACAGTGTTTGCAATAAGATGTATTGTTAGTCTATCATATAAAAGTCGCGTCCGAAGAAATGATATACTGTTTTGGTCGCATAAAGGGATATTGGGGGAAACCAGTAGAATTGCAAGTTTATATTTACTTCCGAAGTTACATATATGGCTCTTCTAAATGACGGTAGCGATGCGGGCTGTCAATCCAGGGGTTGTGATTTCGAACTCAAGCCCGGCCAACATTCTTTCCGACGTTTCACAAAAAGTCACTGTGAAAATCGTCATTCGTTTTTCCACCAATGGGCTAACAGTCTGTCGAAAATCAGCCAGTTGCTTGCACAGTCTGTTGTGTGGAATACTGGTGTGAAACAAACCAGGAACTCTTGGGTGGGTGAACTGGCCGCCGTTATATGGCTGGAACATTGCTGAAAACCGCGTTAAACTCCAATCAAATAATTCTAAATGATGGTGAAAGGCGAGACAGTGATTAGGTAGGTCGAATCATGTCCTACTGTGTCTTCACTCCGGAAATAAAGTGCTTCATATCAACCGTCTGTGTCGCCGCTTCCGGTTAATTCGAGTCAAGGTAAAGCGAAAGTAAAGTAATTTACCATGTAATTTGTAAATCATGATTAACAGGTGCACACGGAAACACTGAGAGTCTACTCATTTAATTTCTTGATCTAAGCCTAATGATTTCTTTTCCAAACGATCAGCTATGGCAATTCGTTTTACATAATCGTAATAGTTTAACGTTATTTAGACAGATATCCTTACAAAAAATTAGAGATGAATCTTCAATATATATAATCGCTTTGAATTTTAGACAGATAATATCTTGATAAAATGTCTTGCGAGATATATCTCTCTATATCTCTCTTAGTAAGAGATATCTATACGATACAGAGATATGCTTCACTAACTTCATAAGATATGTAAATATCTTTCTTCTTAAATTAGATATCTGTCTAACTAAAATAGATTATCTCTTTATTAAACATATATATATATATATATATATATATATATATGTATTTTTTCGAATAAATAATAACACAGCTTGCCAGAATTCCATGTACTCGTATGTTTAAGTCGAGTCCCGGTAGCTCAGTCGGTAACGACGCGGGCTGTCAATCCAGGGGTTGTGAGTTCGAATCCCGGCTCGGCCAACTTTCTTTCCGACGTTTGACAAAAGTCATTGCGACATGCGTCATTCGTCTATCACCAATGGGCTAAGTCTATGTGGAAAAGCAGCCAGTTGCTTTGGAAGATTGTTGTGTGGGGTACTGGTGTGCTAAAACCAGGAAACACATGAGTAGGTGAACTGGCCGCCGTGATATGACTGAGAAATTGTTTAAAACGGCGTTAAACCCCAATCAATCAATCAATCGTATGCTTAAGCGGCTGATGTTTTAATAAATTATATCAACGATTGATTGGTTATATCTACGTTTATGCATGGTTGATGTATCTAATTGGTTAACCCTTCCCAAATACAACACATCTGCAGCAGACGACTTTAAAATCATCTTGGCATAACTTCTCTGAAAAGAAAAGCACAATAATTGAATACAGTTGAAAACATTTAAGGAATGGAGAGCATTTCTTTCGTTTTCATGGGGCTATGAACAAAAACACCTGATCGCTCTCTATGAAATCGCGAAGCGGTTTCATAGAATGTGTGATCAGGTTTTTTTGTTCATACCCCCATGAAAACGAAAAAAAACCCGCTCCATTCCTTATATTTTAGCATTAATATGGCTATTTCAGTGAGTAATAAAACATAATAGTATTTTACAACTTTATTTTCTATAATACAGCACGTCGCCAATGTTAATGTTTTTTATTCATGAGGTTATGAACAAAATATTTCAGCCAATCACAGACAAGCAAAAGTGATGAACACAAAAAAAACTAAAATATTGTGGCATTAGGATAAATTGCATCATGATCAATTTCTCATTTTGTCACACTGTTTTCAAAAGTCGTCTGCTGCATCGGCGCCAGGAAGAGTCTCTATGAGAGAAATGATTAATTTATTTTGCAATACAATGAGCAATTCCTCTTTTTGCATCAATGTTTTTAAAACATCCTCTGTTACATATACATATCGAACATATTTAGGTAAAAATGTTGACATAGGCGTTTTCAAAGTTGTCGGATCCATATTTGTTGTATGTGGGTTAACCCTTTCCCTCATACGACAATTCTGCAGCAGACGACTTTGAACTTATTTTGTCAAAACATAGAACATCTCAATAAGTGAATGGATAACCTATGACAAAAAGTGGAAAACATTGTGGCAAAAGGAGAAATTACACGTTTTGTGCAATTTCTTCTTTTGTCACTATGTTTTCAAAAAGCCGTCTGCTGCAGAGGCGTCAGCAAGCGTCTATATGAGGGAAAGGGTTAAAGATGTCAGTTGGTATTGAACTAGGTTAAACTATTCGTAAGATCGGTACGATCAGGAACTGATGAGTGGGATAAACCAAGTAACGTATGTTTTTATAATTGCTCAAATCATTACGATAATATTTATTCAAATTATCTCTACTCGCCATTAACGTATCCCGTATCCGGAATGATCCGACTAAACATGTTTAACGCTTTTCAACGTACAACAAATCTGCAGCAAACGACTCTGAAATTATCATGGAAAAAAATATGGAAACTAACTATAAATGAATGTATGATTATTAAGTATAGTTGAGACAAATGTGGCAAAAGGAAAATTACTCATTTTGAGCAATTTCTCCTTTCCTCAGTGTTTTCAAAAGTCGTCTGCTGCAGAGTTGTCAGAAAGCGTCTGTTTATGTAAAGTGGTAAACGTCCTGCTTGCGTGTGGCCGAAGATAACAGTTTTTACAAATTGTCTTTCATATATATCCAATGAGATGCATACACTTTCAAGATGCGAATGACTGTATGGTTGAATTTGGATAAAAACCATCTGATAGGCGGACAGACAATTATTTACACTTGTCAAACGTATCCTTGTACCACATCGGTGGTATATTGGTAGACCGCCCCCTAGGGTGCGGGAGGTCGCGGGTTAGATCCCTGGCCGGGTCATATCAACGACTTTCACATTAACATACACGAAGCCTTGGGGCTACAAGTGTAAGTTTTGTCAGAAGATGAATTAGGTCTTTATAATATTTAGGTAGAAAGTGAAGATTCCGAAAAGCTGTGCGGATGTACAGGCCCACCCGAGTCTTATCTGTACACATCGCTGCTAATTATATATAAAAAAATATTTAATGAGATTTTGTGCCGCATTTATATTATAATACGGAATTATTTCTAGGGGACTCGATAATGAACCTTATATAACAGCACTTCGGCATGACAGCCGTCTGCTGGGTTCACACCCAGGAAGCCATGTCTCTAATCCAAAATGCTTAACAACTCGGCAATGGTGAAATTGATTCAGCCATAAGGAAAATGTTACTTTGCAAAATATACTATTCTTCAAAAATGATTAGGCCCCCTAGATTATTAAAAATAGCGGCTGGAAAGACGAAGACTTCCTGGAAAAGAAAGAATCGCGAAGAAAAGCCTTGCCAATTACCTTTGAAACATTTTCAAAAGCAGGAAAACGTATGAGCAAATCTCAACAGTTGACACACACATATATGAACGGGACTTGAGCGTAGGACCTGGCTCACTTTCATCTAGCTACATGCTTTTACGTACTTAATAACGTAGTTACTCATAGTTCGAACAATTCTTTCATTTAATGAATTATTCGTGCCGGTTTTCTACCAAATATCAATGATAATACACGAAATCAAAGCACGGAAAGTGCTTACAGCAAGGGTCTAACTGCAGGTTACATTTGAACATGGATTTACCGATCCCAAATGTCTAACTTGAACACTTTTCAATAGCATTTTGTTATGTCCATATATTGAATGATAAAGGAGTTGAACACAAA
This sequence comes from Serripes groenlandicus, assembly GCA_031761405.1. NCBI lineage: Eukaryota > Metazoa > Mollusca > Bivalvia > Cardiida > Cardiidae > Serripes > Serripes groenlandicus. The sequence continues at coordinate 92,831,709 of JASEVX010000002.1, forward strand.
ATACTATACACACCGTATGGTGGTCTATCGATATACTACAATTTGACATACGTATGCGCATCTGCTATCTGGATAGTTTCTGCTACAATGGATTTTAGCCGTTTTTTTTTAATGCAATTAACACGTATACATGTCATATCAAAATCACAATTGCCTAACAATGATAAATATATTGAGAGTTCAATTCTACTATCAAAGCAGAAATGAAATCCTGTGTTATCTACATTTACTTCAGCGTGATAAAACTAAAATATTGTTAAAAGCGACGCAAAACATCATAAAACGAATTAATCAATTTCTTAAAGTGTTTCACAACGCATAGGTGAAAAGCTTTTGAATTCATTTTAAATCCCAACATTTGGAAGGAGTTTGTTGCAGCGGTGTCAAAATGACAATTGCACCAATGATATAATCGATTTATAAGACAAAAGTGAAAAAGATAATTTTAAAACATTTTTATTAAAATGCCCAGACCGGAAATCGATACCCAGGTCTCCCGCGTGTTAAGCGAATGTGATAACCGTTACTGTAGCCGGACTGCGCCATTAAACCGAGTTTATTTATTAATTCATTAAAAATAGACAAACGAGTTAGCGAATTATGTATAATTGAAGCGTTTTATCTATATAAGAAACAATTATAATCTAATAATTTGATTCTCTTTTGGAGTATATTTTATCACTGGGACTTGACTATCTTATTCCGTCTTCTGGGGTTGTTATGGTTAATTTCGGTTGAGAATCTGATGTATTTACGCAGGAATCTAGAACGAAATAATCTAGTACTTAGATTCCCGATTTACGTTACCGCTGAAAAGTATTCGAAAGGATTTTTGGATATTCCGACGCCTAGGCAAAGTTACACATTTCCGTATATGTTATATTTTGTCAACTATTTATTTTATAATCATTTCAATAATTTGATTTTTTGAGTGAATATGTTATCATTGGGACTCGATTATCTGAATTTGTTTTTGAGTCGGAATCAACAATCTGCCTTTACTCCACTCGATTTACAATATTTAGGAATCACCCATGAACTTTACGCGCGATCAAGTATGTTGAAAGCGTAGAAATACATTTTATTTTTTAATCATGTAATTCATATATTTTAACAAAAAATGTCTTTCTTGTTCTTTCCTTTGGATAAGTGATGTCGAATCAAATTTATTTTTCCGGCTTCATATTAAAATAAGTTTAATTTTTTTGATTTTTATATAGGAACTATTTGGCGGTTCGAAAGGACCGACATGGGTATTAGCTGGCAACATTCATTTTTAAAAAAATTGTCCACAGATCATCCACTTCAATTGACATTACATATATACGATCTGCAACTACCTAGACGTCTATCTGAACCCGAGATGGTGTTCAGCAACGGAGAGCTGATCTAGAAAGACAGATGTGAAGTCATTCGATACCGATATTGTAAAACACTAGTCTAGATTCCAGTTTCAAAATGATGAGTGTCTACGGATTTTGCGTACTATAGCACTTGCTTAAAAAGAGGATATTTTTTACTTATGAGCGGCGTTTGCAAAAACCAAGCGTTAGGCATTTGAAACTAGTATAGATACAGATCAACCAGAGTATTGGATCAGTCCGATGTGGCTATACACCGTTTGCAAATTAGTCATAGAAGGGTTTCCGAATCTTCTGTAAAACAGTAACCGTTTGGATCCATAGCATGAATGCCCCCAAAATGCAGCTGCGGCGATAGACATCTGCGTAATGTATCGACCAGATCAGCCTGCGCTGTCCGCGCAGACTGATCCGGCCGACACATTCCGTCCTAGGGGGATAGATGTATAGAGTAGTTATTCTTGAAACAGAAAATCCACAGGAGGCGAAAATTGTCTATCCGGGTAGGCATGTGTGGCATGCTTAGGCTGATCCGGGTCGATACTTTACGCAGAGTCCACAATGTTGATTTTCTCACGAGACGGCCTACACATTGATAATTGCAAAGCTACGCCCCTAACCGTTTAGACCCCTAGCATGAATGCGCAGACAGGTATTTTTTCACAGGTGTAATAATTACGTTAAGGTTGGTTTTCGTAGCGGTCCGCTCGTATAGATAGAAATAAACGCCTTAAATATCTCTTACTGAATCAAAGGCTTTCTTAAACGAAACGAACCCTAATTATGGGTATACGTTAACCGTTTCCTGTATATAAACGCCTCTGCAGCAGATTGCTTTTGAAAACATTGTAGTAAAAAGGAGGAAGTGCTCATAATGAATCACTGTATCTGTTTCTACATTGTTTTCAACTCTATTCAATAATTTCACTTGCATTTATAGAGATTTTCTACATTTAAAATCTATCTTCTGCATAAGTTTTCGAATTTGGGAAAGGATTAAAAGGTATCTGGAATCCGTTATTCGTACCAAGTAGTATGTTCTAGTCGCGCCTGGCAAAAAACGTCTTCATCGAAAATATATGATGTACGGACTCTGAGACACCTTCTAGCCAGAGTGTTTATACATTGTCAGCAGAAAATGTAACGGAAATCTATCAAAATGTCCCTGCATTACCTCGAAGTGTACAACGTCTGAGATTGCAGAGCGTGGGCGTTGGGTAACGTGGGAATTGACCCTCTCTCATTTGCAGACACATCTTTACGCATGTACAGCAGACGACATTTGACAAAAGGAAATATTGCTAATTATGAGCAAATTCTCCTTTTGTCACAATGTTTTCATCTCTATTCAATAATATCTTTTTTTTGTTTTTAGAAATGTGTCCTTAGTTTTGCCTAGATGTTTTCTAAGTCGTCTGCTACCGATCAGCTGTAGATAGTACAGGGTTAATAAACAACAGTAAGAGTGGGATGTTTTGGTACTGTTCTGTGTTGACGGGGATTCTGATAAATCTACCTTACATTTCTTGTATCTGAGTGAACTTGCGGAAAGGAGCATGTAGATAAATCATGATAAGATGAAGATAAAACCAGCAAACACTGACACTGCTCTCCTGCTGTACGAGATTAAAAGCAACATACCTGAATGTGAATGAATCAGTCCAAGATAAGCTTCAGTATACTCGCAGTCTGATCTTGATCTCAATCGATTGTATCCCATGTATTATATAAAGCTGTACATCTTCATTAATTCGTAGAAACTTGCCTTTTTAACCCTTTCCCTCATATAGAGGCTTTCTGACGCCTCTGCAGCAGACGGCTTTTTGAAAACATAGTGACAAAAGAAGAAATTGCACTGAACGTGCAATTTCTCCTTTTGCCACAATGTTTTCCACTTTTAGTCATAGGTTATCCATTCAATTATAGAGATATTCTATTTGTTGTCAAAATATGTTCAAAGTCGTCTGCTGCAGAATTGTCGTATGAGGGAAAGGGTTAAGAGAAATATATTAAATAAACCCTTCTGTTTCCTCAGCGGTCATTATGCATTTATACGACACAAACGGGGCTACACATCCATCTTTCGGTTAACATTTGCCCTATGTCAGACATACCTTAAAACGGACTACAGAGACACTAGCGCAACTCTGCGGATGTATAGAATGTATACTCTAACGTTGAGAGCCATTTCAGAATGACTTGGCTGAGATAAAAACACTTCAAGATGGATGGACTAAGCGACGGACTGGATCGACTTGTTTACACTTCAAAAAGGAAGTGTTGCCGTTTATATAGCGAAATGGATGATAAATAATGGTAAAAGAGAGATTAATGTAGGATTGGAACGAAAATAAGTAATGAATACAAACATTGGTTTGAAATAATGATTTCCTTTCGTTTTCTTTGAAATGACGGTTACTTGTTTCGAAAATGTTTAAGTTCATGTAGTGTTTGGCTTACATTGTGGGTTTTTCCCACTTTCAGTATCGTTAAGATATATATCATGGCATTTTGTGAGATACCTACCAATACTAGCACAACCTATGATAAAAGGTTACTTCAACCAATTTACAATGTATCTTTAAGTTACATTTTCCAAAAAAAAATGGTAAGCTTAATATCGATAACGAATTGAATATGTTGTGGGGAAATGTAAATGGGTGCATTTTACGCCGATGCAATTGTATTTATCAGGTATATTGTTAACCCTTTCCCTCATATAGACGCTTTCTGACGCCCCTGCAGCAGACGTCGTTTTTGAAAACATAGTGACAAAAGAAGAAATTGCACAAAACGTGCAATTTCTCCTTTTGCCTCAATGTTTTCCACTTTTAGTCATAGGTTATCCATTCAATTATAGAGATTTTCTACTTTTTTACAAAATATGTTCAAAGTCGTCTGCTGCAGAATTGTCGTATGAGGGAAAGGGTTAATGCGGTTGTACCAAAAAGGAAGCTTTTAACTATCCAATACAAATCATTTGGTTATCACAGAGACATATAAACACGTGTATATATGTCTCTGGTTATCATAGTAAATTATAGCAACTTTTAAAAAGGCGTAAGCTTAATAACGATAACGAATTGGTCCCATTGCAGTATGCATTTTACGCATTCCGATGCAAAGGCGTCAAGTAACGTATTTTAGGTATAATGTTGTACCAAAAACGGAAGCGTTTAAACATGAAACACACACCATTTAGTCATCATAGAAAATTATAGGAATAGTCTCCCTTTTTCGTCCGTTCAACTCGGGTCAATTTCCTCGACTCATTCCTCCTCTTAATGTTTAATCGGTCGATGGTTAAAGATAGCATATCGCGGACTGACAATAATGTCAAATCTTTGATTCAAGAACTTTGTACATGTCATTCGACAACTTAGTATATTCAGAAACAGGAGTTCGATACTACACGACCCTAATCTTGGTTCAATTCAGTACGTCTAGTGCTTTGAATGATAATGGAACCGCTCTCAAGAATGTTTATTTGTTCACACGAAATACATTAACAGTGAAAAGCAAATCCGAATGACCTCTTCACATGCGATCAAACACGTACAAATATCGGTCATACTAAATATACCACAACATATCGCATTAAATGATGAACGCATCACTAGTATATGCAGGAACACAGAATTTCATTGATTGGTCTGGTGTTTTACGCCGCATTCAACACTTTACCAGTTATATCACGTCGTTTCCTGGGTAAGTTACCAGTACTACTGGTCCTTCTATCATGACACCAGTAAGACAGTCGTGATGTTATAACACCGCAACCGTGAACGTCAAGAAGGGCAGCCATTACTACCATTACTACCATTACTACCATTTTAAAAGTGTTTAGAATGACCCGGCCCGGGGGTCGAACTCGCGACCATCCAAACTCTCGGCGGTAAACATAGACATTTAAAAGAATCGACATTCCTCCGAAGTGTTTATTAAACAATCGCCATGTTTTGCTAGGTTTAGAAGAGAAGCAAACATGATTGGATTACGCGTTTGAGTTTTGGTCATGTTGATTTACAGTTTGAAGAGAATTTGCTTTTAAGTCGGATGAAAGAGGCGTGCTTCACTTTAAGTCGGATGGAAGAGGCGTGATTTACCATTACTTTAAGTCGTATGAAAGAGACTTGCTCTACCATTACTTTTGCGACCAGTATGGGATTACACGTGTGTGCAGGATCATCTATATCTACGACAAGTCTATATACAAATTCGGACAAAAGAGGGTGTGTGGCTGGGTCAAGAATCGACTTTGATGACATAATAAATGATGTTGTTCTTAAGATACTGATAAACATTCATATCATACTGGAAAATAATTTCGTCTTTAACCCTTTCTTTCATACGACAATTTTGCAGCAGTCGACATTGAACATATTTTCTCAAAAAATAGAAAATCTCTATAATTAAATGGATAACCTATGACTAAAAGTGGAAAACATTGTGGCAAAAGGAGAAATTGCTCGTTCTTTTCAAAAAGCTGTCTGCTGCAGAAGCGTCAGAAAGCGTCTATATGAGGGAAAGGGTTAACCCTTTTCAACATACAACAAAACTCGTCTGATTGAAAACTCTCTATGAAAGAAAAAAAAGAATTTAGTTGAAAACATTGTGACAAAAAGAGAATTTGCTCATTACGAGCAATTTCTCTTAATTGCAACGATGTTTGAAAAAGCCGTCTGCTGCAGAGGCGTCAGACATCGTCTTTGTGGGAAAGGGTTAAGTAATTTACATCTGTTTGCAAAACCATTATGAAATAGGATTTTAAATGACTTTGTACTTAAGCGTTGAACTTAAAACAAAAAAAATACCAGCACATGATAATGAACGTATCAGACCGCGTTACGTAACATGAGGCCGTCCATGTGTAAACGTTCAAGTTGACATTTCTGAACAGTGTAGGTTCAGATCAGCCTGTACATCTGCTCCGTCTTCTTATAATATACACACGTTGACGGAGACTTCTAACAAAGCTTCTGTAAGTAATATTTGAACAGTGAAGATATATATCAGACTGTGAGGATGTACAGGCTGATCTGGTTCTATACTGTTCACACAAGCCGTTTTATCCTTTCTCATTGACAGGAAAAGGAAATTAATTTTATTTTTATTTTGATGAATTAAACTAGTATTTCAAAGGGATTATTTCTAAATAAAGATACAAAACGGCATGTTATAGTCGGTTATTGTTACTAATTAATTATTCTATGAAATGTGTACATAAAATTGTCAAAACATTGCCATTAATACTATTTTCATTCAATATTCATGTATGTGTTTAATGTAACTGTATCAGGGACATCGTCCTATCTACGTCCCTGACTGTATGTAGCTTGACGGTATCAGGGACGTAAACTTATCTACGTCCCTGACTGTATGTAGTTTGACGGTATCAGGGACGTAGTCTTATCTACGTCCGTGACTGTATGTAGTTTGACGGTATCAGGGACGTAGTCCTATCTACGTCCCTGACTGTATGTAATTTGACGGTATCAGGGACGTCGTCTTATCTACGTCCCTGACTGTATGTAGTTTGACGGTATCAGGGACGTCGTCTTATCTACGTCCCTGACTGTATGTAGTTTGGAGGTATCAGGGACGTCGTCTTATCTACGTCCCTGACTGTATGTAGTTTGACGGTATCAGGGACGTCGTCTTATCTACGTACCTGACTGTATGTAGTTTGACGGTATCAGGGACGTCGTCTTATCTACGTACCTGACTGTATGTAGTTTGACGGTATCAGGGACGTCGTCTTATCTACGTCCCTGACTGTATGTAGTTTGGCGGTATCAGGGACGTCGTCTTATCTACGTCCCTGACTGTATGTAGTTTGGCGGTATCAGGGACGTCGTCTTATCTACGTCCCTGACTGTATGTAGTTTGACGGTATCAGGGACGTCGTCTTATCTACGTCCCTGACTGTATGTAGTTTGACGGTATCAGGGACGTCGTCTTATCTACGTCCCTGACTGTATGTAGTTTGACGGTATCAGGGACGTCGTCTTATCTACGTTCCTGACTGTATGTAGTTTGACGGTATCAGGGACGTCGTCTTATCTACGTTCCTGACTGTATGTAGTTTGACGGTATCAGGGACGTCGTCTTATCTACGTCCCTGACTTTATGTAGTTTGACAGTGAACTGTACGTGTTCAGGTCAGGTCATACGTTCCTTATTTCAAATAAAAAATCTGTTTCGTTCAAAATAGTAGGCAGAGTTGGGGTTTCCAAAGAAACAACGGAATCGCAAAAAAGAATCCTGACCTCGCCATTTCAAAGTCTCCTTATAAAAAGCCAATATTTATTTCTCGCAAATATAACCACCTTTGTAGGTAATACGGAGCTTTTTTCTCTCTGCGTGACTCTCTCATAACTGTTAGAAAAACGTATTAGAAATAATTTATCTTGACATAGATAGCGTATGTCATGTTAGATTTAAAACCTTATCCACATAAAGTGGGGATCTTTATGCGATTTCAATGAAGATAAATGAACGCTCCGGGTCTATTAGCGTTACACTAATTTACTTTTAAGACACGAGTTTAACTGCACCAAGATTTAATGTCGACAAAATTAATGATCAAACCCTTTTTTCAAATTATTATTAATAAAACACAAGCATTGCTACTACTCCAGGAAAATCGAACGACGAAGGACGTACGATCTAATACTTGTTATAATAAAAGAGACGAGAATAGAAATTTAGTTTTTATGCATACAATTCACAAACAACCTTAAGCAGATGTTTTTAAAAATATATAGGTACATTATGGAAGCTTTCTTTAGATCTTAATGGAAGTATATAGTAAGCGATTATTGATGAACATATTGCGGCAAAAGGCTAAAAATAGAAAAGAAAAAAAGATAAGCTCATTATTCATTATAAGCAATTTCTAAATATTGCAACAACAACTTTTTTTTAAAAAAACTGCATCACATGAAACTGCGTGTGGTAAAGGGTAATTCAGTCATTTAATTAGAAGACGTTTCTGGTGTTTATATGCGCATGCTAATATAATTGTTGGATAATTAGAAAATATTGCACAACAGAGAAAGAACTCGTTTCTCCCTCAACCGTTTCCCTTATATAGAAGCTGCAGCAGACGGCTTTTTGAAAACATGGCAATAAAAGAAGAAATTGCTCAAAACGGACAATTTCTCCTTTTGTCACCATATTTTTAACTCTATTCAATTATTATACTTTCATTTAGTGGGATGTTCCAAAAGAATTCGGGTATGTTTTCAAAGACGTCTGCTGCAGAGATTGTGTATGTGGGAAAGGGTTAATCGAAATCATTCAATACCTTAACACATACAACAAAACTCTGCAGCAGACTTTGAAAACATGTCTGCAGATACTATTATGTAAAATATCCTATAAATGAAGGTATATTGATAGAATATAATTAAAAACATTGTGTCAAAAGGAGACATTGCTCATTATGAGCAATATCTTCTATTGCCACAATGTTCTAGAAAATGGCGTCTTTTGCATTTGCGTCAAAATGCGTCTATGTGAGGGAAATGATTGTAGAACATACGCCGTCCAGCGAAAGCTATATATAGAGCACGTCTGACCAGTATTGAGCCAGATCAACCTGTGTATCGACGCAGTTTGATCTTACTCTGCACCGTTCTCCTATAAGTCACAGAAGACATTTGTAACGATCATTGTGCGTTTGGATTAGATAACATGGATAAGCAGGAAGATCTTAACCCATATTTATAATTAACCATTTCGCTGCCAAAAGCAACTTAAGACTTTTGCAAACAATGCAGATTCAGGTAAAACAGCTGATAACGAGCTGTCTCACCTGGATTCTGCATTGTTAGCCTCTTATGGGGCGATCACACTGGCCCGAATGAGCTTCCGTTTGCTTTCCGTATACGAAAGTGGTGTGATTTTATAAACTGTCCGAATGACCCTCCGAATGTGTTTTATCCAATGTATCACCGGATGCTTTCCGTTTGCCTTCCGAATGTTTTCAGTATGGTTTCAGAATGCTTTCAGAACAGACCGAATGCTTCCCGCATGTTGGTTTCGAAATGTCTTTTTTACGAACGATTTCCGTATTCTTTCCGAATGCAAACAGAAAGCATTCGTCATGTTCTAGGTCCGGAAAGCATACGGAACACATCACCTCCAAATTTTCATTCCGAATGCACCAAGAACTAGACGCATGTTTCCCGAACATTTTCCGTACACACTGTATGCTCCTAGAATGCTTCCCGACATCCAGAATACACATGGAGGCCTCATTCGGATGATTCGGAAGGTCGATGACAATTATTTTGAACATGCACAACACATTGTTGTAGATACCGAAAGCCGTTCCGTATGCATCCGTCCGAAGCCGAACAGCCAGTATGCCCCTAGAACACACCGAATGCTTCCCGAATATAATCCGTTCGCTCCCCGAACACCCAAAATCCTATTTGGAAAGCAAACGGAATGGCATTCGGCCCAGTGTGATCGGGCCATTAGACATAACATTTTACCAAATTTTCTGTTGGACGAAAGATGGACTGGTCCAAATTTCAACATGGAAGAGTTGACTTAATGAAATTCGGTAGTGAAATAATTAATAAGCTACGGTTGGTAGTTGCTGAAGCTTGGCTCACGTGTTCAAGGTCAAATTACACACATCACATTGTTTGTGGACAGGAATGCATTGAATATGTGACAACTAGTTAAAATTCATTGTAAATATGTATAGGATGTACGTCAACTGTTTAATTTGATATTTTTGTTACTTTGAACTTGTGAAAATAGAATACGTTGCAAACCAGATATGGCCTAGCCCGATTGTGTACAAAATGACTGGAACCATCTTCGCGGAGTAATTTCCTTAAAGCATAATACATGCCCCCCCCCCTCCCACACATTTATTTGGAATAATTTATAGGTTAGAGGTTACATCTTTCAATGATATTGGGTGTCCTACCTGTACAACGTGATGAAAGCGTGACTATTTAGGGTGGAAACTTGTTGATTTCCATGGAAATAAAGCAGGAAATTAATTGGTGCAGTCTGACCTATAATAAAAGAGAACGTTTGATTCGGATGACACTTATTACATAAGATAAACACAAAATAATAGATAACGACCACATTGAGTTAATCTATAACTACTCCAAAAACTCTTCAAATCTTAAACATCTATAGCTTCATGAGTGCGCACTTTGATACTTATACAATATCCACCATTTTGTCTTAAGCGAACTCTCTATGCGTCTACATTCCTCAACGTCTTAGCCCCTCCCTTTCCCACATTCAATACATATGTAGCAACTGATTATGAAAACATGTTGGCAAAAATCTCCATAAATGAAAATATACTAATACAAATATAATTAGTGTCATATCAGTCTTATAGCAGATACCTAAATTAAAAGTGTCCTGGCTTCAATGATTTGTTATTTTAATCATTCTTTGGAGATCAGAAGGAAAAGCAAACATGACATTTAATAATAATAAACAGCATAATCACAATTTCCACCACAACCAAAAACAATACGATACATATTACATAGTAACCCTTATCATGTTTGGAGAAGTTTATAAATATCTAATAGCGTTGAAAAAAAATGTGGATTAAAGAGAAATTGATGAACAATTATTCCTCCATTCACACTATGTTATTTGCGTGTGCATTTTGATAAAGGCTTAAGAAGTAGAGCATCGACCTCTCGTACCAAAGGTTCCGGGTACGAATCCCGTGCTGAGCGGGTTCTGCTTTAGGGAATTTTCCACTCAAAGGACTCGAGTACTGGTTAAGTCTGAAGGAAGCAGGTATCGATCATGATTAGAATAAGCTGAAAGCTTGTTTCACACGCGATGTAAAATAAATAAGTTCAAACTAAACTAAGCCATTATCAGAAACGGTGTTTTAGAATTTTCTTCCTTGATACTATACATTTTAAAGATCATTTTGAAACCTGGATGGAAAACATTTAAATAAAAAACAAGAAATATATGGTTAATTTATTTTGGCATACCCATTGTCAATATTGAGTTCGGATAGAAGAACACAACATAACCGTTGACATGCTAGTTCGGTCAACTTACATTGACCATGACCCTCGAAAATTATTTTGAGTATCCCGAGCAATGTGTTCTGTATGATTACAAGGTGTTAAACCTTTCCCACATACAATAAATCTGTATGACTACAAGGTGTTAAACCTTTCCCACATACAATAAATCTGTATGACTACAAGGTGTTAAACCTTTCCCACATACAATAAATCTGTATGACTACAAGGTGTTAAACCTTTCCCACATACAATAAATCTGTATGACTACAAGGTGTTAAACCTTTCCCACATACAATAAATCTGTATGACTACAAGGTGTTAAACCTTTCCCACATACAATAAATCTGTATGACTACAAGGTGTTAAACCTTTCCCACATACAATAAATCTGTATGACTACAAGGTGTTAAACCTTTCCCACATACAATAAATCTGTATGACTACAAGGTGTTAAACCTTTACCACATACAATAAATCTGTATGACTACAAGGTGTTAAACCTTTCCCACATACAATAAATCTGTATGACTACAAGGTGTTAAACCTTTACCACATACAATAAATCTGTATGACTACAAGGTGTTAAACCTTTCCCACATACAATAAATCTGTATGACTACAAGGTGTTAAACCTTTCCCACATACAATAAATCTGTATGACTACAAGGTGTTAAACCTTTCCCACATACAATAAATCTGCAACAGACTTATTTGTAATTACCATATCCAGAATATAGAAAGTCTCTATAAATGATAATGATAATGTACTATGTACAAGTCAAAAGAAATAAACACAGTTCTGTTCTGTTCTGATACTATGATTATTAAATAGAGTTGAATAATCAATTATGAGCAATTTCTCCTTTTGCCGCAATGATTTCAAAAGTCGTGTGCAGCATAAAGCGTCCGATGGACGGACGTTTTGGCCAACAGATGTTTTGGCCCGGACGTTCGTCCTAGGATTTTTTGGCCTGGACCTTTTGGCCAGCCATATTGTTTAGATAGGATCTTTTGGCCAAATCACTATTTTCACAAGCGTCCAAAGGTGGGAAAGGGAACGTGATGAACTGTCTCTTTCCTGAGGTATAACACACAGTTTTTAATTGACTAAACTAAGTTTCGATGTTTTTATTAAATGTGTTATGCAATGTTCGTAGAGTAAGCCCGTTACATTTTGGAATGCACTTTTGACTGATGTTCACTTTATCGCTTCGAATTCGCAAGGCATTTTTCAAAGACATGATAAATAACGAAGGTAAAAAAACATCAGTATGTTTGAATGCATAATTACGTTTTTCAAACAATTTAAAATGCACCTATCGTATTGGATCATTCGTTCTATTGGGTTTGTTTAAGCCTTTTCAACATTTTTATTCAAGTTAAATCACGACGGTAGTACACTTATTCATGCTCCCTGGGTAAACAAACCAGTTCTAGGCTAGGCACTCTACTATGACACCCGCGACCTGGGATGCCCGATTCAAAATTCCGACGCTAACCATTCGGCCACGGCGGATTCCCCAATGGTTCGTTCGAAGAGCCGTACACAAACGCGTAGGGGTATTTTTTATGAGCAATGCCCTATAAAAATAAACTATAAGGCAATTGCGATCAGTGCAGATCCGGGTCAGCCTGCCTTTCCAAACAGTTTGATCCAGCTCTGCACTGTTCGCCAGAAGTCACGTTATTGAATAGCAGACTACTGAAACATGTGTAGTTAGATCAGATTACATTGGTTAACTCTATCAGAACCTAATTGTTAAACGTAGACTCTTCTGTGATAAAAATAGGGCGTCTTCATTTCTCATGAAATAAAAGAGTTGTCCTATGTTGATAACTAAAAGGCAAACAATGCTGATTTCAGTTGAGACAGCTTGTTACGAGCTGACTCACCTGAATCGGCATTTTTTGCAAAAATCTCAATATTGCCTTTGGCACTGAAAGAGTTAACAAGAACATCGTTATCTAGACCAGTCATAACATTATACAAGTTGGTTTCCGTGGGTCATGCTGATGCACGTACTGTGGACTCGCGATTACTCGAAGTCGATAGGGAACCAATCATACATCACTTCGAGTTATCGACGTGTTTGAGGAATGCAAACATTGTGTTTATGCACAATTCATTTATGTATTTTCAGCTTTTTATTTGATTAATGCTTAATAGCAAGCTTGTGATACAATCATTTAAAAAACACCAGCAAAGCTGCATTTTATATTAGTAACCGTAATTGCCTAAACGTGGTTTTAAAAAGACAGATTCTTTCCAGGAAATAATTCGAGTTAAACGATATATTCGAATTATCACTTGTTCGAGTTATCGCGAGTCTATTTTTAATCCCAATACATAATGGTATCTAGGGTTGGCCAAGCACATTAGAAGTACATTTGTGAAATATAATCAATTTATCGCCTTGAAATCCCAAAGCAGTAACTCGGCACTTCTGTCTAGATAAGACGAATTGTGATTATGCATCAAAGTGATGTTATAGAATTACAAAACAAATAAAAATATCAACAGAATCCACGAGGAACCGTCTGGCAACAGTGAGACGTATTTACATGGTCTTAGTGTATAAATGTTGTAACTAAATAACATTGGAATATGGAGATACACGCACTATGCACAAAGTCAAAGATTACCAAATCACATCACAAACACTCAGATATCGAGGAATAAAAGCCAGACGAATTTTAAATTTATTTTTCACATAATTCGATTAACAAATTTTCTGAACTTTATTTATCAAACAGATGCGTAATCGATCACCTAACGTACTCTCCCATTGAGAATCGGCAGCTGGTGTTATGATGATACGAAATGTGATTAATGCATCAAAATGGTTGGAATATCAGGGCTCAAGATTAAGAAAGTATTTCATTTTCTAAAATCATTATTTTACATTAAAACTATATGTTGTTGGTACTCAAAAGTATCGTCTCATTGAGAAGAATCCTTTGAGTACCCACAAAATAGGATTTGGCTTAAAAATAATTGAAATAATGTTGGTAAAAAGAGCTTTTTACTAGCCCTCATATACACCAATGGGAGACAAGGAAGCTGTACGATCAGACTGATGATACGGTTCTTAGCCCTTTCCCATGATTATACAACAACTTACTGTAGACGCAGAATCATTGAAAGGTCCGTCTACAAATGTGTATTTATTTAAAAGTTGTCTGCTTCAGATGCCCCAAAATGCAATTTCACGTGGGAAAGGATTAAGTTGTGTGTTTACCCTTTCCCACCTACAGTCGCATTGTGGCACATCTGCAACAGACGACTTTTTTTATAAACATTTTGACAAAAGGAGTACTTTCTCATTTTCATCACGTTTCAATACTTCCGTATTTTCGCCTAGATGTCTTTCCTAAGTCGTCTATTGCATGCTTGAACAGTTCATCTCCGTTTTCCAAATTGTTTTATTTTTATAATTCCGTTTCGTTTGTCATTTTCTAGAAATACAGACACGTATACCACGACACCAATGCCTGATATGTCGTGCTAATCCTGCAACCGTGTTTTGTTGTTGAGAAATGTGTGTTTTTGATCGACTAATCATTGATGCTAGAATGAATGAATGAATGTATATTGTTTTACGGCGCATCGACAGCTAAGGTCATTTAGCGCGCATTTAAATTTAATTATTCATGATCCCTGGGTGAACAAACCAGTACTAGGCTAGAAAATGTGCCTTGCCCAAGAGCACTCCACCATGACCGAATTGCTCATTGATGCTAGAGGAACAGGAGCTTAAAAATCTTAATTATTTTGAACTTACACAATATATAGGCACTTGATTAGATATGTATTGTTATTCGCATGTAATATGCGAGTTTGAACATATTTTAATTATTACATTGACTGAACGTAGACCGGAAGTTATTATTAACTAACCGGAAGATGTAAATCCGTTCAAACTCTAAATGTAGTTTGTTTCATTATGTATGTATTTAATTCTAGACATCAAGTTGTAATGGTCCACATTAGAGTTTACGAAAATCAATTGTTTATTTACATATTTACTATATACATGTATAGCGATAGCGATATAACAGGGGAGATGACCAATCTAGTCATCATTGTTAGTTCAAACCAGACGTACTATTTTTGTGGCGATTGGTTTGACAATCGCCACAATGCTAACAGAAACAACAACGAAAACAATTACATAGTCAGTTTTGTACAGCCCGTTGACTATGTATTCCTTACTGCAAACCAATAAACCTACATCCGTGAAACCGCCAAATATATAGTTCCATCAGTGATGCAGAGACACGATTAATAATAATCATGTCAGTGTCAGTGCTACTTTGGTACCGGATTGATACTAAGATTTGAGATTTATTGAGATAATATCTACAAAGAGTTAAATTATGTAAATATTATCTTTCTTCATGTTTGGTCAGATAATAAATAGCATTGCTCGTTCTATAACTCTCATTATACTCAAAACAACTCAATGACGCAGTAGAAGCGTCTGGAAATTCCAAAAGGTTCTATAAATAGCTTGCGAGAATGGATATCGATTGTTCTTAAATCTCAATATTATAAACGCTTTATTTATTTTGTAGTTGTTGCAATATATGAAAGCGTCTAGATGATAAGACTGGTTTACAAAGGTTTAAAGGACTCGAGGTCATGCAGTGTACAAGTTCAATTAGCAATCAATGCTGAAAGTGTAGCCGAATTGAGTTGGAGATCGAGCATTATCGTATATGCCTATATATATTGAAATTCGCAAGGCCTACACAGAGATACTGCTTGTTACGTTGCAGGATTTTCTACACGATCGCCACTACTGTGCCATCGGCGCTCTGATTTTTAATAGGAAGCCGGGAACCAGACAAGTTACAGATATAAATCATCACAACATTCGTCAATTTCGAAAGATTTTGTTAAAAAGCGGCTTAAAAACAATTCTCCAGGGAAACCAACCATAACGTAATTATAACATGTCTTGAACAAATACCCACATGCGCATCCATGCTAGGGATCGACTTTGAAATCGCTTACCCGTTAGAAAGGTCTTGAAACATTATACTACTAATTTGCAAATAATGCAGAGCCAAATTAGAGAGCGCGCATTTGCGTGTCGACCTAGATCTACGCCGGTCATAAGTACCTTACGGTTTGGTGTCGCAGAGCGCTACTGGTATGACCCCCCCCCCCCCCCCCCCAAAAAAAAAACACGACTGCAATGGACGCGCGATAGCTCAAACATAAGTTCGTTGTTTCCATGAAAATCAACCAGTTTCAACGCTTAATTGTCAAACTACTTTCTGAACGTTTTATAGGTAGAACACGCTGTATTACGGAAAGAGTTACCTTTAACCCCTTCCCTCATACGACAATTCTGCTGCAGACGACTTTGAACATATTTTGTCAAAAAATAGAAAATCTCAATAATTGAATGGATAATCTATGACTGAAAGTGGAAAACATTGTGACAAAAGAAGAAATTACTCGTTTTGAACAATTTCTTCTTTTGTCACTATGTTTTCAAAAAGTCGTCTGCTGCAGAGGTGTCAGAAAGCGTCTATATGAGGGAAAGGGTTAAGCTTCAAATTAATCCACACAAAACGAGGGGTCATGTTTTATGCAAGAAAGAATTCACCCCGGGAAGATGGTTATCGTCATTTTGGACGAAATCGGGCTGTTTCTTCTAGTACTCAAATTTCACTTTCAAACAAGGTCAAACTATAAAAAATGATCAAATCAAACATTTCCTGTTCGTCCCATAGATTTTAACAATGAATGTAAACTCAATGTCATATATTCAATGCATTCTGGCTAAGGTATACACTCATTTGTTCGCCAATAAATGTTTTTATTAGGAACAAGTTGGCGTAGTTTGACCTTTATCTCGAAACCGATGTATGGGATCGAACTGTCTCTTGAAATCAGCGTAGCAGCAGTACCTGATTGCCTAGAGGACCAATCAGAACTACTGCTGTGCTATTTTTGTAATATACTTTGTGCACTAGGTTGTTTACCTTAAAACACTTTAAATCATAAATGAGCTGCGAAGCTGAAAATATATAAATAGATTTAGCATCTCGAACAAGGTGATAATTCATGGGCCCTTTTCGACTTCGATATCGCGAGTCCACTGTTCTTGATAATGCAATTGTAACCTACACCGTTGCATCTTAGTTTTAGTGCTTCCTCCATTTGTAATAATATTATCACACAATTCGTCTTCAAGAAGAAAGGGTTAAGCTCATAATAATTTGTGTTTCTGATAACTTATCTAGATAATGATCCGCACCAAACAAAAAACTAACTTCCGGACAACTAATGTTATTAACAGTTCAAATCTGATGTAGATGCGCCATCATGCGTCTGCATGGGGGAATTGTTCAACAAAAGAATAAATCTTACCCGCAATTAAATGTGTCGAAACAACGGTCGTTTGGTATGAAACCTAACGTTATTTATCTATTTAATGACAGGTGTAAAAAGGCTTACATTACGTTTTATTGTCCAGTCGATGAATACATGGAAATCGACTTAAACTTTGTTGGCTTGAAACATGACGTTTTATTGCATTTCACGGAAACACACCATAAAGTACCTGTTATTTATCACAGAAACAGTCGTAAATAAATTCAATTTATATGGCAGTGTTTCATTTGTCGCCAACTTCTGCGAATGAATGAATGACGTTGGTATGTATTTTCTTGAAATTTAAAGGTGCTGAACTCCAGATGGAGATCAAACTTTTGAAATATTGACAGTAAGTAATAGATAGTTCAAAACCTTTTTTAGCAGCAAATGTTGAAAACAATCAATTGGAAGTCATGAAAATACACAAAATATGGCTTACTGGGTATGTCTACCCAGTAAAAATGAAGCATAAACAATCAATATTTAGATGTTTATTGTACTGGAAAGTGAAATTTAATCCCAGAATTCTAATATTTCCAGACAGCTTTTGAACACATTTTCAACTTTGACTAAACTATCTATAATCTGGAGTTGAGTTTCGCACCTTTAGGAACATGGTCATTGATCTTATAGACTGGTAACCGTAACCACTTAAACGATAACGACGATGTCTATCACTCATGGAGTGAGGGGGCGTTAGTTCGAATCCCGCCTCACTCATTTACTCTTTCTGGTGAAGAACAAAACAACATTGTGACTAGCGTCATATGTCATTCGTTGAATCATAACCCACGTATAGACGCATCTTGACGCATCTGCAGCAGACGACTGTTGAAAACATCGTGAAAAAAAAGGAGAAATTGCTTAAAAACGAGCAATTTCTCCTTTTGTCGCAATGTTTTCAACTGTTTTCAGTAATTATACCTACACTTATAGAGATTTTCCACATCTTTCAGAAGCATTTTCAAAGTCGTCTGCTGCTAATTTGCTGTATATGGGAAACGGTTAAGGGCTAACAAGTATATGTGGGAAGGTAGATAGTTACCGTTGACGACTGCTGTGTAGAGTGCCAGGAAACACACGTTAGATGAACTGAACTTCAATAGAAAACAGCGATAAACTGTAATCGTTAATCAATCAAACAACAAACGAGTTTAACTCTCTCAATGGCAATGGATAAAGTACGATTTTTGCAGATAATACTGATCCAGGTGAGTCAGCTCGTAACGAGCTGTCTCACCTGAAATCAGCATTGTTTGCCTTTTAGCTATCAACATATTCCAATACTCTTATTACATGAAAAAAGGAAAGGCCCAATGTTTAACATGGAAGAGTCTACTTTAAACAATTTGGCGCTGAAAGAGTTAAATAAGTACAAGAATGTCGACAATGCGGGCAAATACCTGATAATTGGTAACGTGCTCAATAGTGTTGAACGACAGAAGCAAACTCTGATCGGAGTCTCAACTGACCAGCTTGTCTCACGGCAGCAATTGTTATTCATTGAAGTGTTTTTACAAAGAAATGTTGAACGCTTGCCTCCCTCCCCTCTCTCCCCCTCCCACACACAACACATTTGAAGCAAACGACTTTGCAATCATCCTAGCAATTATAATGAACACCTCTATACATGAAAACATAATTTTTGAATAAAGAACAAAAACATTGTGGCAAAAGAATGTCGTCTGCTGCAGACGCGTCAGAATGCGTCTGGAACTGGGAATGGGTTAAAGACAATATGCGCCTTTAAACTACGATTGTGGTCAACCTAA
This sequence comes from Serripes groenlandicus, assembly GCA_031761405.1. Classification (NCBI taxonomy): domain Eukaryota; kingdom Metazoa; phylum Mollusca; class Bivalvia; order Cardiida; family Cardiidae; genus Serripes; species Serripes groenlandicus. The sequence goes on from JASEVX010000002.1 coordinate 92,851,276, forward strand.
ACCAGTGTCCGTTATCCATTCCCCACATATGAAAAATCTGCAGCAGACGACTTTGAAAATGTCTACTCATACATATGGAAAATCTCTATAATTGTAGGTATAATTACTGAGAAAAATTGAAAACGTTGTGGCAAATGGAGAAATTGCTCGTTTTGAGTAATTTCTCCTTTTGCCACGATGTTTTCAAAAGTCGTCTGCTGCAGATGCGTCAAAATGCGTCTAGGTGAGAAAGGGTGCCGTGCAGTTTTTTCTTATCAACGATAAGCCGAATTCACTTCATAAATATGTTAGACTTTAAAATTCAGAATGATGGTACAAGAATATAGCAGAATATATTTTGGATTACAAATTATGGATAACGAATCAAAATAGTTGATTATAACTAGATTGCTGCTAAACAAATCAAGATTAAGTTCAATGGCCAATTTCCCGAGTTCGTTCGCATCTTTAGAATAATAGAAAACGTCTTAATGGGCAATCGTTCGAGCTCCATGCAGTTATCAATCACATTGTTTACGAAGCCGCATGCCAATTTGTGTTCGATTGTATTGTTATTTTAAACGCATACCAGATGAGATATTATCGAAATTGTCTTCCCCGAAAACAATCCTCTTTTAGAAAAATGTGATCTACATTTATGGCTTGAGCTGAAAACATTGTGCGATAGGAATAAATGTTTTACATTTGTTGAAATTATTTCCAAGACTCTTTTAACCCTTTCCCTCATACGACAATTTTGCAGCAGACGACTTTGAACATATTTTGTTAAAAATATGGAAAACATTGTGGCAAAAGGAGAAATTGCTTTCTTGACCAATTTCTTCTTTTGTCACTATGTTTTCAAAAAGCCGTGCTGCAGGGGCGTCAGAAAGCGTCTATATGAGGGAAAGGGTTAAACGTCGGCTGCACAGTAGTCTATATTTATGATGTCCTAATGGTTTGCTGCTACACCGTAGTTCTCTATAGGTGACAGATCTTTGTTGCACAAATTAAACATTTAAACTGTTAACCTATTTATTTTTATTAGAGCCGTTCCGTGAGAAAACTAACATTATGGATGTTGCGTAATGAATCGACCCAGATCAGCCTGCGCAGCCCACGCAGGCTAATCCGGGCCGACACATTCCGTCTCAGTGAGATAGAAGTATAGAATAATGATTCCTGTAACAGAAACTCCAAAGGAAGCGAAATGTGTCTGTTCAGGTTAGCCTGCGAGGCACGGAAATCCTGATTCGGATCGAGTCTACACTGTTTGATTCTGGTAATCATTTTGCGGCGGAGTCAGGGGAGATGTGTCGTCAGGGTGTGTGGGTGTGGAGTGGTTAATAAAGTATCGTACACACCTTTAACTACACTAACCTTAATTGTCAAACAATGAAAGCCTCGGTTCAAATAAAAAATAATACCCGTTCCAGGAACATTTTTGATTGAAATCAGAAAATGTAGTTTGCGAGGGAATCGGTTAATGGTACTCGAAGCATCGTGTGATTGATTCAATTAAGACAGATAACCATTGAAGCGGGGCTCCAGAAAAACCAACTAAGGATAAGTGTGTAGCAAGTGCAAAGATTGTCTGTCTGCTCATCCTTATCATCAGATCAAAATTTTAAAAAATGTTGTCAGAAATGTTTGGGATACCTTCTGTGACTTATTTGCGAATTGAATGCCAAGGCGCAGGTTGATACGGTACTACGCCTGTCACATCTACCACATAGTTGCTTTTTGTTGATCACGTTTCATTTGAATCATTTTGCTGGTTCTTTTGAAAGATAAACTATGTCATTAACCGTTACAGATATTTCCACTTCGCTATATCTAAATTGTTGTTGTTCTGAACACTGTATTTTATATAACTGATATGTGTCCCGGATAATTCGTATTCGTATATATATGCGTTTTCTCCAATTATCTAGCACATATTTCGGCCAAAGTTAAAAGGTTAAAGCAACGAAGGGATAGAAGCATGTTTGAACTAAAAGCTTCCTTTGAAATGTCATTCAGTTGATAGAGTGGCAATACCTTTTTGAAGCATTTTCTTGTCAACCATTAGTGGTTAATTTATACAGCTTCAAGTACTATTTTAGTGAACAGAGGAATATTGAATTCTCTAATTGTACCACTCGCTTATTGAATCTCCATTTACCTCATACAAAACGTTAACAGACGCTTACTTTGAACATGTCAGAGGGTTTAATATAATGTCTGTTAAAAACGGATTCATGACTTTGATAAAGTATTAGAAACATATTGACGAAAGGTATTAGCTTTCATCCGGCGCTCAATGTGATCCAATTTGTCCAGACTAATTTCAAAAGTATTGTGCATCAGCGACGAAACTTTAATTGTATTTTTTCATCCTAAATCAAAATACAGTATACGAATTCTTTTGGCGGTGTTTATTTTGGCTATATTGTTCAGGCGATTTTATACAAAGTCATCCCGAGCAAGAACCACTAGGTAACCCTTATTCTGCTATCCGTTAAACAACTTTCATGTGTGTGCAGTCTAATAGTCGTCTACATCGTTCCGGACTAATATGTTAATTCATTAAAAGAAATCTCCATTAATGTGTTTAAACTTATCAAAACACTAAATGCTGATGATATACAATACAATACAATACAGTTTCTTTATTGCCCCCTATGAGGGAGATATTGTCAGTACATATATAATGTTCACAACTTTACAGAAATAAAAACAAACAAGTGGAAGCATATTCATAGGTGGGAGAAAACACGAGGTCGCCACTTTAAATACCTTCCAAGCAATAGTACTCGTATGTTTAGTATCGAAGGAACAAAAATATGCACACACCATAACATGTTATATTGATTAAGTTGAGTGGTGACTTGTCAAAGCAACATGTCGTATGTCAATAATGCATCATTACATATTATATTGGTTAAGTTGTGTGGTGACATGTCAAGGCAACATGTCGTATGCCAATAATGCATCATTACATGTTATATTGGTTAAGTTGGTTGGTGATTTGTCAAAGCAACTTGTTTGTATGTCAATAATGCATTATTACATGTTATAGTGGTTAAGTTTTGTGGTGACTTGTCAAAGAAACTTGTTTTTATGTCAATAACGCATTATTACATATTATATTGGTTAAGTAGTGTAGTTACTTGTCAAAGCAACATGTTGTTATGTCAATAATGCATCATTACATATTAATATTATATTGGTTAAGTTGAGTGGTGACTTGTCAAAGCAAAATGATGTTATGTCAATAATGCATCACTACATATTATATTGGTTAAGTTGTGTGGTGACTTGTCAGAGCAACATGCTGTTATGTCAATAATACATCATTACATGTTATATTGGTTAAGTTGTGTGGTGACTTGTCAAAGCAAAATGCTGTTATGTCAATAATGCATCACTACATATTATATTGGTTAAGTTGTGTGGTGACTTGTCAGAGCAACATGCTGTTATGTCAATAATGCATCATTACATGTTATATTGGTTAAGTTGTGTGGTGACTTGTCAAAGCAAAATGATGTTATGTCAATAAAGCATCACTACATGTTATATTGGTTAAGTTGTGTGGTGACTTGTCAGAGCAACATGCTGTTTTGTCAATAATGCTTGTTATCTTGTCTAATAGACATTCGATTATATGTGAAATATATGTTTTATTCAGTGCATGGTCCATGTCGTTGTGCCTATAAAGTTTGCTGTTCTGTCGAAATGTTGTGGTATCTTGGTGATTTGACAAAGCTATCAAGTGAAGCACGCAAAGCATCTTATTAACTTGTGTACATGAATAACACACATATGTTTAAAACACGGCACAACCGTTTTATTTTGCCTGTGTTCCATTTTAATATGTCCATTAAGCGTTTTATCTAGTTAAAATATGCTTTTAAAACAAGATAGCATAATGCTTTGACATAACGGCATATGTCGTCAACAAAATAACCTAGATATAACACAGACACAATGACATGCATTTTAACATAATAGCATGCTACTTAGACAAGTTTATACAACAGTTTAAGATACCATGTCTATTTAACATAACAACTGTCTACATTAATAAACTACCTCGATATGTTGACAAGGCTACGCGCATACTAATGCCGATACTAACACGTTCATTGGTCATAACGGACTCTTTGAGCAGAATTCCTTTTGAATAATGTATCATGCCTTCAGACAGACAAACAACTTTGTGAACAGAGAGAACATGCCAATTTCACAAGACATCACAGATTGTAAAGAGGTTAAAACATGTCACGAATATAAATGGGTGCCGGATTAATTCTGCTTTTTTGATAGAATCATGCTTTAGTTACTGTCATCGAACCTGTCACAATGGATAAACTTAAGTGAGCATGTTCAGCATAATAATCTCTCTCACAAGGCATTTACAACAACGGGATATAAAACAAACTCTTTTACTATTTCAGTAAGGACTATGTTGGGGTTTGTGAAATGGAAAGTAGGTATGTACACATCCCTTCTGCATGTTCACCTGTCACTGTTACGTGATTGAGAGGTCAGTAAACACACTATATTTCGGTGTTATTTGATATGTTTGTAGATTAACATGTTCACCTGTCACTGTTACGTGATTGAGAGGTCAGTAAACACACTATATTTCGGTGTTATTTGATATGTTTGTAGATTAACATGTTCATATGTCACTGTTACGTGATTGAGAGGTCAGTACACACACTATATTTCGGTGTTATTTGATATTGCTGTAGATTAACATGTTCACCTGTCACTGTTATGTGATTGAGAGGTCAGTCAACACACTATATTTCGGTGTTATTTCATATTGTTGTATATTAAAATGTTCACCTGTCACTGTTAGGTGATTGAGAGGTCAGTAAACACATTATATGTCGGTGTTATTTCATATTTCTGTAGATTAACATGTTCACCTGTCACTGTTACATGATTGAGAGGTCAGTAAACACACTATATTTCGGTGTTATTTGATATTGCTGTAGATTAACATGTTCACCTGTCACTGTTACGTGATTGAGAGGTCAGTAAACACACTATATTTCGGTGTTATTTGATATTGCTGTAGATTAACATGTTCACCTGTCACTGTTACGTGATTGAGAGGTCAGTAAACACACTATATGTCGGTGTTATTTCATATTTCTGTAGATTAACATGTTCACCTGTCACTGTTACGTGATTGAGAGGTCAGTAAACAAAGTATATTTCGGTGTTATTTGACATTTCTGTAGATTAGCATGTTCACCTGTCAATGTACGTGATTGAGAGGTCAGTACACACACTATATTTCGGTGTTATTTCATATTGCTGTAGATTAACATGTTGTCCTGTCACTGTTACGTGATTGAGAGGTCAGTAAACACACTATATTTCGGTGTTATTTCATATTGCTGTAGATTAACATGTTCACCTGTCACTGTTACGTGATTGAGAGGTCAGTAAACACACTATATTTCGGTGTTATTTGATAAAAAAAATACTTTCAAGAAGTTCTAACTGAGCAAGTATCTAAATTGGTCATGCCAGCACATGTTTCGTGTGTTTTTTTCTAAATAAATGTGCAGACAGTCTTCTCGGAGCTATTGCCTTTTAATTACTTCATTAACAGTACGCCCACCATTGGATGATTAATGTACATATAATTGTGCAACTCTAAAGTCATGGTAAGTCAATAATGCCAGGACATTTTGTGTGTATATGATTTCTTTGATTGCACCAGGATTTGACTGGGGTTTTCAACTGATTTTTGAACACTTAATCTCCAGTGATCTCCTAAAGTAACATTACCACACTCATTATGCGTTTTGCCACAATATATTCTTTTTACAAATATATTTCAAGCAAAATATCCATTGATGATTTATACATTGCTCCCCAGATAGTCTCAACCGTTCACACTTGCAGACGTATTTAGACACATCTGTCAGGGAGAACGTTGAACACAGTGTAGCAAAAGGAGAAATTGCTTATTATGAGCAATTTCTATTTTTAACCCTTTCCCTCATACGACAATTCTGCAGCAGACGACTTTGCACATATTTTGTCAAAAGATGGAAAATCTCTATAATTAAATGGATAACCTATGACTAAAAGTGTAAAATATTGTGGCAAAAGGATAAATTGCTCGTTTTGAGCAATTTCTTCTTTTGTCACTATGTTTTTAAAAAGCCGTCTGCTGCAGAGACGTCAGAAAACGTCTATATGAGGGAAAGGGTTAATGTTTCAACTCTTATTTAATGAATATACTATCATTTAAAGAGATTTCATATTCTCCCAAGATGTTTTAAAAGTCGTCTGCTAAAGAACTGATGTACTTTGGTAAGGGTTAAACCATTGTCTTTGATCAATATTAAATATTCTGAAAAAGGTGAATTGGTTAATCAACTTTCTCCATTTTCCCCCAAGTGTGATGCATATGCGTTCAAGAGATGGCGGTGACTTCACGGTATCAAAGTACTTTTCCTGAAT
>JASEVX010000002.1:92862731-93011313 GCA_031761405.1 Serripes groenlandicus
CAACATATTGTAGCAAAAGGAGAAGTCGCTCATGATGGGCATTTTTTCCGTTTTCTACATTGCTTTCTAACGTCATAGGCGTAATGACCCTTCTATATGAGGGAAAGGGTAGATTGTGACCAACCTTAACAATGCAGTCTGACCAGAACATGCACTTTTCACGGTATGCATAGCAGAATGTTGAATTTTAACGCTTCAATACTGGATTTTTTTAAAAATGGAGTTGACCAGCATTGAATTTGGAAGAGAACATAGCTAATCCTTTTTTTGAATATCAAGATAAAGATGATCAGCCAACAGTAAAGTGCCAGACTAATCGGAGCCTCGCGGGCTTGATTTTCCTAAAAGCAGGGCGCATTGAAAACTTGATTGATACTTACATCTTTATTGAAAGCTTAACTAATTTTGTCTTAGATACTTGTGTTCAATTTTTAATTTGAGAGATTTAATCTCATTGAAAAATAAAGAAATATCTCAATTAACCCTTTTCCACATATAGACGCTTTCTGATGCATCTGCAGCAGACAACTTTTGAAATCATTGTGCCAAATGGAGAAATTTCTCGTAATGAGATATTTCTCCATTTGTCACAATGCTTTGAGCTCGGTTCAATGATCATACCATCATATATAGAGATGATATTTTCCATTTTGTTCTTGATAATTCCAACGTCGTCTACAGCAAATGTATGTATCTGGGAAAGAGTTAAAACATGTATACAATCGTTTTCTCGGAGACGACAGTCCAATGACGCCATGTGAGAAGACTACGGTGAAGTATTAGTTATAACCTAGTTATCATGCATCAACTAAACTCTTTCCCACATACAACCAATCTACAGCAGACGACTTTGAACACTTTTAGTGAAACATATGGGAACTCTCTATAAATGTAAGAACATTTATGGAATTATGTTGAAAACATTATGACAAATTGAGAAATATCTCGTTATGAGCAAGTTCTTCTTTTGTCACAATGTTTTAAAATTAGGTCGTCTGCTGCAGAGTCGTAAAAATGCATCTGAATGTGGGAAATGGTTAAAAAATTTCACCTGGATATTATAAACGAGTGCCCAAAACACCTCGCTTTAGGTTCATAGAATTGGTTAATGCATTGCTGGGCTCAATATAAAGCATGCAGTATTACCCATTACGATTTTAAATATGAGTGGTTCTCTATTAAAACCCAACATAAACGCATTTGCGACCAGTGTAGATACAGATCAACCTGCACATCTGCACTCTGCACTGTTCGACAATTAGTCAAAGTAGCTTTAAGAAAACTTCCGGTATTCAATATCTATTTAGATATTTAGCATATATGTACAGATTGGTATTGGGGGTTCATGCATTATGCAAGAAAATGGTTACCGTCATTTTGGGCCAAATCGGGCCCTGACAAAACCGGTGTTTAGCATTCTCTACTTTCAAACAAGGTCAAAATACTAACAGTGATCAAATCAATCATTTCCAGTACATCCTATACACATTTACAATGAATTTAAACTAAATGTCATATATTCAATGCATTCTGGTGATGGTATACACTTATTTCTACACAAAAAAATGTTAGTTTAGTGACTATTTGGCGTAATCTGACCTTATCGTGACATCAGCGCATCATTCATAAGGCTATCTCCCGCTTAAATGAGCACCAATGTGCTAAACCCATTCTACAATGTTAAAAGTATTTGGTATGACCCAACCCAGTATCGAACCTGATATTCCGCTCTCGAGACGGACGCGCTAACTTACTACATTACCGAGGCGATCATATTTTTTTTAAAGCAGTTTAGGATAAATGTGTCATATTTGGTAAATCATGTCATTCACTTTCAATAGAACACACGTAATCTGATCCGGTCGTTCATACTGATCAAACTCGAGTTCTTGCAAATATGTGTTTTCGGTCGTCAATATACACCGTTGACCAAATATGTGTTTTCTGTCAACTATATACACCGTTTACCAAATATGTGTTTTCGTTCAACTATATACACCGTTTATCAAATATGTGTTTTCGGTCAACTATATACACCGTTTACCAAATATGTGTTTACGGTCAACTATATACACCGTTTACCAAATATGTGTTTTCGGTCAACTATATACACCGTTTACCAAATATGTGTTTTCGTTCAACTATATACACCGTTTATCAAATATGTGTTTTCGGTCAACTATATACACCGTTTACCAAATATGTGTTTACGGTCAACTATATACACCGTTTATCAAATATGTGTTTTCAGTCAACTATATACACCGTTTACCAAATATGTGTTTTCGGTCAACTATATACACCGTTTACCAAATATGTGTTTTCGTTCAACTATATACACCGTTTATCAAATATGTGTTTACGGTCAACTATATACACCGTTTACCAAATATGTGTTTACGGTCAACTATATACACCATTTACCAAATATGTGTTTTCAGTCAACTATATACACCGTTTACCAAATATGTGTTTTCAGTCAACTATATACACCGTTTACCAAATGTGTGTTTTCAGTCAACTATATACACCGTTTACCAAATATGTGTTTTCGGTCAACTATATACACCGTTTCCTAAATATGTGTTTTCGGTCAACTATATAAACCGTTTATCAAATATGTGTTTTGGTCAACTATATACACCGTTTACCAAATATGTGTTTTCGGTCAACTATATACACCGTTTACCAAATATGTGTTTTCGGTCAACTATAAACACCGTTTACCAAATATGTGTTTTCGGTCAACTATATACACCGTTTACCAAATGTGTGTTTTCGGTCAACTATATAAACCGTTTACCAACTGTGTGTTTTCGGTCAACTATATACACCGTTTACCAAATATGTGTTTTCGGTCAACTATATACACCGTTTACCAAATATGTGTTTTCGGTCAACTATATACACCATTTACCAAATATGTGTTTTCGGTCAACTATATACACCATTTACCAAATATGTGTTTTCGGTCAACTATATACACCGTTTACCAAATATGTGTTTACGGTCAACTATATACACCGTTTACAAAATATGTGTTTTCGGTCAACTATATACACCGTTTAACAAATATGTGTTTACGGTCAACTATATACACCGTTTAACAAATATGTGTTTACGGTCAACTATATACACCGTTTACCAAATATGTGTTTACGGTCAACTATATACACCGTTTACAAAATATGTGTTTTCGGTCAACTATATACACCGTTTAACAAATATGTGTTTACGGTCAACTATATACACCGTTTACCAAATATGTGTTTACGGTCAACTATATACACCGTTTACCAAATATGTGTTTACGGTCAACTATATACACCGTTTACCAAATGTGTGTTTTCGGTCAACTATATACAACGAAGATACAATCGTACCTAAAACATTTATAAAACGTATAAACGTCGGACATGTACGACGTACAGGGTGTTTCATAAAATGAGCCGTTCCACGAGAAAACCAACATTATGGAGTCTGCGTAATGTATCGACCCAGATCAGCCTGTGCAGTCCACGCATGCTAATCCGGGCCGACACATTCCGTCTCAGGGGGAAAGAGGTAAAGAGTAATGACTCCCGAAACAGAAAATCCGTAGGAGGCGAATAGTCTCTGTCCGGGTAAGCATGCGCGGCATGCTTATGCTGATCCGGATCGGTACTTTACGCAGCGTCCACAATGTTTGATTTCCTCGTAATTCGGCTCATATGTGTTGCCATTAAACATGAATGTTTTATAAAAAGATGTAAATCTAATAGTGAAAAAAGCACCTCACCTTTAGAAAGAATACAGAACAAAGTGTTCAACTATATAACACAAATTCGGAAGAACGTCGACGTCATGACGCCAGTTTTGACTAAATTTTGTTTGTAAACATGCATTCCAAGATGGTTGTGTCAAATGAAAAGAGTGCTGAAATCGTTAGACTTTATTATGAAAGTTATTCTCCCGTAACAGTGATTCGAGAAAATGCAAACATTGTATCATCAACAAAATGCAGGTACATGTACATATAATTATTGAACGGTTTGGGCAGTCTGGATCCGTAGCTGATCAACGTCACGTCAACCCCGGAAGACCGAAGTCTGTCAGTAAGACACAGAGCATAGAGGAGCTTAACCCTTTCCCTCATACGACACTTCTGCAGCAGACGACTTTAAACGTATTTTGTCAAAACATGGAAAATCTCCATAATTGATTGGATAACCTATGACAAAAAGTGGAAAACGTGACAAAAGGAGAAGTTGCACGTTTTCTTTTGTCACTATGTTTTCAAAAGGCCGTCTGCTGTAGAGGGGTCAGAAAGCGTCTATATGAGGGAAAGGGTTATGACTGCTGTTACACAAACGCCACAGAAATAATCTGTTCGGCGACTACTTGATGATGTCACTTACAAAACAAGTGCATCTAGTGTTTACAGGATGTTGCAACACGATTTAAAATGGACTCTTTTACACTGTTTCTTTTATGCAGCACTTGACAACAACAGATGGTCGCAGTCAACTAACATGTTCAACTTGGATAAAAGATCACCTCAACATTCTAAACGACACCCGGTTTTCCAATGAAGCACATTTCTTTATAAACGCCTATATCAACAAACGTAACTGTCGATTTTGGGGAAAAGAAAAACCGAACTTTCTTTTCGAAAAAGACCATTAATTCTGACAAAGTAAATGCCTGTGTAGCATTAAGCTCTTCTGGTGTAATCGGGCCATTCTTCTTTGAAGATGAAAATGGTGATGTGACAACAGTTTAGAGCACTCGGTATTTAGCCATTTTAAAGAAAACGTTCCTTCCGGCTCTTTGACTTAAATTTATTTTACTGAAAACATATGAGCCGTTCCACGAGAAAACCAACATTATTGACTCTGCGTAATGTATCGGCCCAGATAAGCCTGCGAAGTCCGATCAGGCTAATCCGGGACGACACATTCCGTCTCAGCGAGAAAAGAGGTATAGAGTAATGCGTTTTGAAACAGAAAATCCACAGGAGGTGTAAAGTGTCTGTCCGGGCATGCCTAGGCTGATCCATGTCGATACCTTTTACGCAGATTACGCAATGTTGGTTTTCAAATGTTTATGTTTTCAACAAAATGATGCCTCACCACACACATCCAAAGATGCAATCACATGGTTGGAGCATGCATTTGGTGACCGATTAATTTCATTCAAGACAGCAAATAAATGGCCACCTCATTCGCCAGATTTAAACCCTATATACATGTTCTGCCTGGGGATACCTTAAGGATAGAGTGTGCAAGAAAGTACCATCATAAACTGACGAGTTCAACCAAGCAGTCGTGCGTGAATTAAAATTAATTGCTCCTAAAACATGCAAATCTGTGATGGACAATTTCAAGAAGCGTATTGACGTCGCAATTCAACAAAATGGACGTCATTTGGAACATTTGTTATAATTTTGTCTACATACATGTATATGTCACCATATATCAAATGAGGTATTGATACAATAAAGTATTGTTATATATTAAATAAAAACAGCATGTATATTGTACGGACGTAATGATGCTGTTTTTAAATCTGAGGTCCATAACTTGTTGTTGAAGGAATAATGACCTAAAATGTTACGTTTTTGACCTCCATCTGCAAGCTGGAAATGGTGCCGTAATGAACAGAAACGATATCGCAATGAATGATGATACCGTCTTTTAAAAAAAGAACTAAATCCTATTATTGAACGTACAATACTTGTCTAAATGTGTGTTCTATAGTGTGGTCTCTTAAGACAGGTTTGCCTGTACAATGGAATCTGCGTATAAAGACCAATACTACGGTATTTGTTCACATGTGGTCTTTAATTGCAGGGTCATTAATGCAGAACATGAGTAATTCGGAAACTTAAGGCCTGTGCTAAAGACAGGGCATTTCTATTCCAAGTTGGTTTTTACTGAGCCCGAGTTTGACTGTACTGGAATTCTTGCAAATCTCTTAAGTAGCGGTTCATCTTTCTCAGGGGGAAACAAATCTAATATTCAAATGATTCAGATTGCCAGTAATACAAGATTGTTTTTATTGCCTTCTTTGTGAGGGTTGGACGAACTTTTGAACTTACCCCACTAATTGTAAGATACGTGCATGAAACTGATACATTTTTATCGGTACGGAAGATAAAGATGGCGATAAGGCGGATCACCATTAAAATATGCAAATAGCAAACAGCTTCAGAAAATAGGGTTTCTAAACGAGAACAGTCATGAACTTTGCTTGGACATTATTAAATTACATGCAGCTATGTACAGAACTATACGGAATACCGTTAGGGCCATCGCCTGTGAATTTGTTGATCTGAAACGCGATACTCGACAGTACGACGATGATAACGCAACAGTACGATGATGATAACGCGACAGTACGATACTACGATATTACGATGGTGAAAACGCGACAGTACGATGATGATAACGCGACAGTACGATAACGAAAACACGATAATACGACAGTCGTACTGTCGCGTTATCATCACCGTACTGTCGTGTTTTCATCATCGTACTGTCACGTTATCATCATCGTACTGTCGCGTTATCATCATCGTACTATCGCCTTCCGGTGCGCATGCACATAGAAGAATTCCCCTTCCATGTGACACAATGTCTTCTTTCTTCTTTGCTGTATGATTCATAAATCCGTATACATTTGTATTAGATCTATGTTATAAACGTAATTAACTTTGCCTTCTTTAAGACAAATTATATATGATACCAGTATTTGCCAGATCAAGGTAGAATCTAGTTTGCACGTTACACAACATAAAAATATACAGCAAAGATGAAAGAAGGCAAAACCAACATTGTGGAATCTGCGTAAAGTATCGACCCGGATCAGCCCTAAGCATGCCGCGCAGGTTAACCCGATATACACCTTTCGCTTCCTGTATATCTCATTATCATCATCGTACTGTCGGATTATCGCGTTTTCGTTATCGTACTGTCGCGTTATCATCATCGTACTGTCGCGTGTCCACCGTCGTAATATCGTAGTATCGTACTGGCGCATTATCATCATCGTACTGTCGCGTTATCATCATCGTACTGTCGAGTATCGCGTTTCAGATCAACACATTCACAGGCGATGGCCTGTGATGGCCCTAATGGTATTCCGTAGAACTATGATAAGGACGTATCCAAGATAGAAATACAACGAACATTCTGCATCTTACTTTTCAAAATCGCCTTGTCTTGTACCAGGCGTACTATAGTCAATTAGTACGTATTGCATGAACCAACAATATAGTCTTGTACCAGGCGTACTATAGTCAATTAGTACGTATTGCATGAACCAACAATATAGTCTTGTACCAGGCGTACTATAGTCAATTAGTACGTCTGACATGAACCAACAATATAGTCTTGTACCAGGCGTACTATAGTCAATTAGTACGTCTGGCATGAACCAACAATATAGTCTTGTACCAGGCGTACTATAGTCAATTAGTACGTCTGGCATGAACCAACAATATAGTCTTGTACCAGGCGTACTATAGTCAATTAGTACGTATTGCATAAACCAACAATATAGTCTGGTACTAGGCGTAATATAGTCAATTAGTACGTCTGGCACGACTATATTGGTCACCTCTAGTCTGGCACCCGGCGTACTATAGTAAATTTGTACGTCTGGCATGAACCAACAATGGCGACTTGAATGTCACCTTTAGTCCGGCACCCGACGTACTATATAGTAAATGAGTACGTCTGGCATTTTCGCAAACTCTTTACACGAAAGTCCGGAAGTAAAGTTCATTTGGATGAATGTGTCAGGATATACTGAAAAGGTGTCAATCTCATCTTAAACTCTTTTCCCTGCAAAGATGACTTTCGAAACATCTATTAAAAAAACAATGGACAAACTTCAATTATTGATATAGCAATTTTTCCATTTTGTCACAAAGTCTATATAAGCTATCTGTATAAGCTATCTGCTGCATGTGCGTCAATTTGCGTCTGTGTTTGGGAACCGATCAGATATAAAGAAAGAACGCAAATAAGTTTAAAATAAGTTAACATATTTTCTAGTTTCATTAAATCCAAGTCAATGTTTAACCCTTTCCACCAAACAAAAAACCTGCAGAAAACACATTTGAAAACATTTAAGCAAAAACATATAACTATAAAAATGATAGAATAGTAATTGAAAAAAGAGTTGAAAACATTGTGACAATGATGTTTTCAAAGGTCGCCTGCTGCAGGTGCGCCAACATGCGTAGGATTAAATTCCATATTAAACTTGTAGAAAAATACCAATTTGTTTACGTCTTTATACAATTCAGGATTTATGAGAACTTAATGCACATCTGATATTACATTTCGAATGTTAATTAACCCTTTTCCAACATACAGACACTTTCTGACAACTCTACAGCAGACGAATTTTGGAAATATTGTTGCAAAAGGAGAAAATTTCTTCCAACTTTATTCAATATTTGTTTTTTTTTATTTATAGAGAGTTTCCTTTTTATATTACTTAATGTTTTCAAAGTCATCGGCTGCAGCTTTAATGTATGTGGGAAAGGGTTAATGTTATAAAATATATTTAAGCTTCGGAAATGTGAATCTTTATCCTTCAAACAATTCCTAAAACTGGCAGCACAATCCTAAGTAGTTGTTTATTAAAACTTGTTACATTTTCTCAATTACAATTTAAAATTACTTTGAAACGCGAGCAGTTACTTATTCGCTCTGTCTGTTTGTATATGCGTCGCCCAGCTTCATAGTACACCTTAAAATACTATGACCATGATGTGTTTGCAATATTACTGAAAAGAGCGTGGATACAATGTATTCTTCTTAAACGACGTTTACAAAGTGTCCACAGTCAACTTTTTTTTTTAAAACATCGGACAAAAAGACAGCAAAATCGCAGATAATGTATAGCCTGTGACTTTATATCATAACATGTAAATATGTATATATGTATACAAATAACGGTGACTTATAGAACAATTGGAGATAAATTAGTGTAGGATATAGAATAGCCATTATGTCATTGATATCATATATATCCGAAGAAGTATATAACATTTGGAGATATATTAGTGTAGATATAGAATAGCCGTTACGTCGTGGATATCATATATATCCGAAGAAGCATTGAACATTTGGAGATATATTAGTGTAGATATAGAATAGCCGTTACGTCGTGGATATCATATATATCCGAAGAAGCATTGAACATTTGGAGATGAATTAGTGTAGATATAGAATAGCCGTTACGTCGTGGATATCATATATATCCGAAGAAGTATTGAACATTTGGAGATAAATTAGTGTAGATATAGAATAGCCGTTACGTCGTGGAAATCATATATACGAAGAGAAGTATTGAACATTTGGAGATATATTAGTGTAGGCTATAGAATAGCCATTATGTCATTGATATCATATATATCCGAAGAAGTATATAACATTTGGAGATATATTAGTGTAGATATAGAATAGCCGTTACGTCGTGGATATCATATATATCCGAAGAAGCATTGAACATTTGGAGATATATTAGTGTAGATATAGAATAGCCGTTACGTCGTGGATATCATATATATCCGAAGAAGCATTGAACATTTGGAGATGAATTAGTGTAGATATAGAATAGCCGTTACGTCGTGGATATCATATATATCCGAAGAAGCATTGAACATTTGGAGATGAATTAGTGTAGATATAGAATAGCCGTTACGTCGTGGATATCATATATATCCGAAGAAGTATTGAACATTTGGAGATAAATTAGTGTAGATATAGAATAGCCGTTACTTCGTGGAAATCATATATACGAAGAGAAGTATTGAACATTTGGAGATATATTAGTGTAGGCTATAGAATAGTCTTTAAGGTCGTGGAAATCATATATACGAAGAGACGTATTGAACATTTGGAGATATATTAGTGTAGGCTATAGAATAGTCTTTAAGGTCGTGGAAATCATATATACGAAGAGACGTATTGAACATTTGGAGATATATTAGTGTAGGCTATAGAATAGTCTTTAAGGTCGTGGAAATCATATATACGAAGATAAGTATTGAACATTGGAGATATATTAGTGTAGGCTATAGAATAGTCTTTAAGGTCGTGGAAATCATATATACGAAGAGAAGTATTGAACATTTGGAGATATATTAGTGTAGGCTATAGAATAGTCTTTAAGGTCGTGGAAATCATATATACGAAGAGACGTATTGAACATTTGGAGATATATTAGTGTAGGCTATAGAATAGTCTTTAAGGTCGTGGAAATCATATATACGAAGAGAAGTATTGAACATTGGAGATATATTAGTGTAGGCTATAGAATAGTCTTTAAGGTCGTGGAAATCATATATACGAAGAGAAGTATTGAACATTTGGAGATATATTAGTGTAGGCTATAGAATAGTCTTTAAGGTCGTGGAAATCATATATACGAAGAGAAGTATTGAACATTTGGAGATGAATTAGTGTAGGATATAGAATAGTCTTTAAAGTCACGGATATCATATATACGAAGAGACGTATTGAACATTTGGAGATGAATTAGTGTAGGATATAGAATAGTCTTTAAAGTCACGGATATCATATATACGAAGAGACGTATTGAACATTTGGAGATGAATTAGTGTAGGATATAGAATAGTCTTTAAAGTCACGGATATCATATATACGAAGAGACGTATTGAACATTTGGAGATGAATTAGTGTAGGATATAGAATATACTTTAAAGTCACGGATATCATATATACGAAGAGACGTATTGAACATTTGGAGATGAATTAGTGTAGGATATAGAATAGTCTTTAAGGTCGTGGAAATCATATATACGAAGAAGTATTGAACATTTGGAGATGAATTAGTGTAGGATATAGAATAGTCTTTAAAGTCACGGATATCATATATACGAAGAAGTTTTGAAGATTTGTAATGTAGGATATAGAATAGCCTTTAAAGTCGACTAACTGTAATTAACTTCACAGTGTTATCGTTTTACAAATGTTAACGTGTGCGAGCTATGTCAATGATGGGTAGACGATACGTGAGAACGAGTGTGGCTACAGGAAAATCAACTTAAGGGCATTTATGACCAGTGTGGAACCAGATCGTATTGCGCATCCTCGCACATTGATCTGTTTCTACACTTTTCGCTAATGAAACAAATGCACATTATATAAGCCTCTGGTATACACTATACAATTAGAAGACATATATGAAGTATTTTCGCTCGATTTGCTCGATTATTTCACGCAAGTAAAACATCTATAAGGCTGTTTTTCGTATAGCCCGGTTTAACTGATAAACGGTTTATATTAACCTTGCACGTTATTTGGTCCTCGTAAATAGCAACACACGTCGGATATGCATGCATTTCAAACTGGGAACGCTAATTGAAAAGTTGCATTGCTATTTACATGAGAATGTCAACTTGGGCATCCCTTTTATTTTTATATAACAATGTCGGTAACGAAACAGAATGTCGCTCTGTGAGTCACAAGATCAAATATCGGAACAGACAAGTTTATCTCCGATGAGATACTAGAGTTCACTTTGCTAAATTGAGCCGTCCCGTGAAAAAACCAACATTATGGCATCTGCATAATGTATCGACCCAGATCAGTCTGCAGAGTCCGCGCAAACTGATCCGGATGGATACATTCCGTCTCAGGGGGAAAGAGGTATAGAGTAATGATTCATGAAACAAAAAATACACAGGAGGCAAACATTATCTATCCGGGAAAGCCTGCGCGGCATGTTTAGGCTGATCAGGTTCGATACTTTACGCAGAGTTCACAATGGAGGTTTTCTCGCGGGACAGATCAATTGGTGTTTACATCGTCTTCAACATAATGTCAGCATTATCACGACGACAATTCAATTATACATGCTCGCTGCGTTAACAAACCAGTACTAGGCTAGGAAATATGCCTTGTCTATGGGCACTCCACCATGATCGCTGGGTAAACAAACCAGTACTAGGCTAGGAAATATACCTTGTCTATGGGCACTCCACCATGATCGCTGGGTAAACAAACCAGTACTAGGCTAGGACATATGCCTTGTCTATGGGCACTCCACCATGATCGCTGGGTAAACAAACCAGTACTAGGCTAGGAAATATACCTTGTCTATGGGCACTCCACCATGATCGCTGGGTAAACAAACCAGTACTAGGCTAGGAAATATACCTTGTCTATGGGCACTCCACCATGATCGCTGGGTAAACACACCAGTACTAGGCTAGGACATATGCCTTGTCTATGGGCACTCCACCATGATCGCTGGGTAAACAAACCAGTACTAGGCTAGGAAATATACCTTGTCTATGGGCACTCCACCATGATCGCTGGGTAAACAAACCAGTACTAGGCTAGGAAATATACCTTGTCTATGGGCACTCCACCATGATCGCTGGGTAAACAAACCAGTACTAGGCTAGGACATATGCCTTGTCTATGGGCACTCCACCATGATCGCTGGGTAAACAAACCAGTACTAGGCTAGGCAATATGCCTTGTCTATGGGCACTCCACCATGATCGCTGGGTAAACAAACCAGTACTAGGCTAGGAAATATACCTTGTCTATGGGCACTCCACCATGATCGCTGGGTAAACAAACCAGTACTAGGCTAGGACATATGCCTTGTCTATGGGCACTCCACCATGATCGCTGGGTAAACAAACCAGTACTAGGCTAGGAAATATACCTTGTCTATGGGCACTCCACCATGATCGCTGGGTAAACAAACCAGTACTAGGCTAGGAAATATGCCTTGTCTATGGGCACTCCACCATGATCGCTGGGTAAACAAACCAGTACTAGGCTAGGAAATATGCCTTGTCTATGGGCACTCCACCATGATCGCTGGGTAAATAAACCAGTACTAGGCTAGGAAATATGCCTTGTCTATGGGCACTCGACCATGATCGCTGGGTAAACAATCCAGTACTAAGCTAGGAAATATGCCTTGTCTATGGACACTTGACCTTGATCGCTGGGTAAACAAACCAGTACTAGGCTAGGAAATATGCCAGGTCTATGGGCACTTGACCTTGATCGCTGGATAAACAAACCAGTACTAGGCTAGGAAATATGCCATGTCCATGGACACACCTCCATGCTCGCTGTGACTTGAGATCGAACCCGCGAAGCTCGGTTTCAAACCCCGACGCTTACGGTACCACTCGTCCATAGCGGATTCCTATTAGAGTACACACACTCTTCATACCACGCAGTCCACCAGTGTGCTGTTCAACTTTCTAAACTTTCCCAACTTGCAGACGTATTTTGACCCATCCGCAAGTAGGAATAGTGTAGCTTCAGATCAGCTCTTATATCTACTCCGTCTTATCAGAATCTACACGTTGATATATAATGTTCTATCAAGCTTATGTTAGTATTATGTGAACAGTGTATATCTTGATCAACCTGAGCGGATGAGAAGGCTGATACGGATCTGCTTTATTCACACAAGTCAATGTGAACATGTTTTTTTCATTAACAATTAAAATAAAGACTGATGATGATTAACAGGGCTCTAGATATTCATAAAAGCGATCCTTATTTAACACTCAAACCATACGTTGGCGGATTTCTTTTGAGTACCCACAACATATGGTTTGGTTGAATGATAATAGAGAATTTGAGCCGTCTCGCGAGAAATCAAACAGTATGGACTATGCGTAATGTATCGACCAGATCAGCCTGCGCTGTCCGTGCAGACTGATCCGGCCGACACATTCCGTCTTAGGCGGATAGATGTATAGAGTAGTTATTCCTGAAACAGAAAATCCACAGGAGGCGAAAAGTGTCTTTCCGGGTAGGCCTGTATGGCATGCTTAGGCTGATCCGGGTCAATACTTTACGCAGAGTTCACAATGCTGATTTTCTCACGAGACGGCCGACACATTTCGTCTTAGGGGGACATATGTATAGAGTAATGATTCCTGAAACAGAAAATCCCCAGGAGACGAAGCTTGTCCATCCGGTTAACCCAGCGATGCATGCTTAGCCTGATCCGGGTCTATACTTTACGCAGAGTGCACAATGTTGGTTCTATCGCAGGACGGCTCATTTGTGGGGGAAAGACCAGTTTACTACCCCTTAGCTAGTCCTCTGGATGAAATGGTTAATCCCGACAGGTTAAAGATACGATATATTATTAAAGGTATTTAGAAATAACCCTGCAGCATATATATAAATCATTGTTTTCTTCAACTTGAATGAAAATGTCATATCGGTCTGGTCAATTCGCCATTTGTCGAAGCGTAAACATTAAAATAAATATCTACACTTGATGTCAAACTGCAAGTCTGATCAAACATGAATAAAATAAAATGTTGTTTACGTTGGAAACATTTACATCGCGTCATGTTAAAATGGGTACGAAGAGTCTGTGTAAGAGTACACGCCTTTTCTCTGATTAAAATTACTTCTATACACATGGGCAAACATATAGGCACCTTATAAAGTTTCTATCAACTTGTCAATTTCATCAATTTAGTACGGAAAAAAATGAAGATTCATAGACTTTGATTAAGATTTTAATTTCTACTATCACGTTTCAAAAACTTGTCATTTCTTTTAACATTTCCTTTTCAAGAAAAAATTAATTGGCATTGTTTCTTAAAAACAAAGTGATGGTAAACTTAGAAAAAATACAAAACGCGATTCTAAAAAAGAGCCGTAGACGGATAGAAATCCGAAGTATTACTAAACTAATAACACTCTTATCAAATGTTAACATTTATTTAAACTATACTAAGTGTATATTCTTAGACATGTTAATTGTGTTGTTGCAAATAAATTAATTGAATTGAATTGACTTCTTAATATTTCATCAGCAAAACATGTCAATGGATATGTTGATTTTTATGTCAGATTGTCACTGTCAATATCTGCTGCAAGCGCCTCTAGCCCTGATTTGGCCATTCACACACCTGTTTATTGAATATATCAACTAATTAAAAGAGCGCTCTGGAATATGATTTAATTTATTCGTACAAAAAGGACCCTGAATTCATGTGTAGAACATTCGGGAGGTTCAATACAACGATTCCTGCGACCTGTATGTCCCATAAGTATCATTTCTTTCTTTTTTGAAAAACGAATGAACGGTTATGTTTTTTTGAAAATAGCATAACAGAAGTCAGAACTGCTGCTCTGCTGTTGTCTCACGGACTCGCATTTCATTATTAACAAATAAGTTTAAACTAATTACGCACTCGACAATATTTACTTGAAGTTTGAATACATCCAGAGATTAGTAGTAAATGGGCCTCTTACTAGAAAATATGGCTGATTTATCGTCCAACTCGGGTTTCAAAATTCAGCAAAGCATCATTGATCACATATATACAAATGATGTAAACCATATCAGTGTTATATTCAGATCAAAACTATCGCTTAGCGACCATTTTCCAATTCATCTCATTTGTGTTGATAGTGTTCCATTACATGTAAAGCATTCACAACATAAAACAATGACATACATGTGTTTTAAAAAGTTCAATGAAGGTATTTTTCAAATCGAGTTCCAGGCTAGGAAAATTTTGAATCTACTGCTGACCCGAACGATGCTTTGAATATATTTTATGATAAAGTTCATAGCATTTTATCTAAACACGCTCCAATGAAAGTAAAAAGGGTTTAAGCGCGCAAACCAGGCGTAGTGGTTTACAACGGAAATTAAGTCAAATATATATGAACGCGATAAATGTCGCAAAATTGGAAATGTTGATCTATACAAACTACTTATAAATAAACGATCATCAATGGTAAAGGGAAGTAAACGAGATTTCTTCAACAAAGCCATCAATGAGAATAAAACGCCAACATATTTATTGAAAAATCTGAAAGGTATATCAAATCTGAACCAATCAAATGCTTTACTAATTACAAAACCATTGAAAAATAGCAATACAAAAATAGAAGGATAAATAAATGTAATAAACGAACTGAACAGGCATTTCGTAAATATTTGTAAAATTGTAAAAAGAACAGATTTCTCTGAAGACAATTTCTTGTCACTTAAAGAAACACTCGATGAGGCACTTAGCAGGATGTCTTCGATATACGCTTCATAACGCCATATGAAGTTAGAAAAATCATAGACAAACTGAATCCCTGCAAGTCCATTGGCTTAGACGGCATTGGTCCAACAATTTTAAAGCATTGTGGTGACATTATAACTCCTTACAATTCATCAATTATAAACAGTAGTATTGCTAAGGGTATATTTCCAGATAAACTAAAAGAAGCCAGAGTATTGCTGATATTCAAATCTGGTGAAAAGAGCGACTGTAATAATTACCGCCCGATTCCGTTTTTCGGATAATATCAAGTCTTTGAGCGCCATATTGCCACACAAATGAAGTCGTTCCTCGAACAAAATAATATAATACGCAAAACGCAATCTGGAATTAGAGAAAATCATTCCTGTAATACAGGACTTATTCGACTAACAGATGCATGGTTAATGGATGTTGATGTCGGAAAATTGGTAGGCACAGTGTTTCTAGATCTTAGTACAGCACTTATTCGACTAACAGATGCATGGTTAAAGGAGGTTGATGTCGGAAAATTGGTAGGCACAGTGTTACATAAAATCCTAGTTCATAAATTAAAATGATATCACTTTTCGCCTCTCACTTTGAAATCATTTCTAATCGTATCTTGAAAAAAGGACACAAATGTTACAAGTTGGAAATATTACCTGTGCCATGTGGTGTACCTCAAGGGTCGATTCTGGGACCGTTCTGTTTATTCTGTACATAAATGATATGTCATTCTCAAAACCAAGCATGAATCTAGACTTGGACGACTCGACTATATTTGAATCCGTTTATAAATTGGCACAAATTGAAAACAAGTTACAAAATGACTTAAATTGTATACAGAAATGGTGTAAAATAAATAACATGGCACTGAACCCATTAAAGAGCAAGTATATGCCAATTGGATCTGCCTATCATTTGAGATATACTCAAACCCTTAATCTGTACGTGAATGGTGCAATATTAGAAAATGTTACCACACCAAAAATACTTGGCGTATACGCTGATTACAAATTAAACTGGAAAGTGCAAACTGATAGCGTTTGTAAAAAGATGAATAATAAGATTTCACTCCTGAAACCTGTTATTTATTTCCTTAAACCAGACATGAAGGCTATGTTTTATAATGCTTATATATTACCAATTATAGATTACTGTTGTTCGGTCTGGGGTAGAGGATCTAATCGTCATTCGAATACCGTATTTAGCTTACAAAAGAGAATTGCCAAAATCATACTTAAAAAGTCGACAAAAACACATTCAGCTGAACATTTCAAAGAATTAAAGTGGCTTAAATTTGCTGATCGATGTAAGTATCATACAGCTGTCCTTATTTATAAAACTATGAATAATATGGTACCATCATACTTGACAGATATGATACATTTTCCTGAAAATAAAACCGATAAGCTGCGATCAATATCAAATAAGGATCTTGTTTTGAAAGACATACCTCGTACCAATGATAAGAAGAACTCATTCACATATTATAATAAATCTATATGGAACGATATCCCATGTGACATACGAGCATCGCTTAGCGTTAAAACATTTAAGGAAAATATTAAAAGATGTTTACTGCAGTCTTGAGTATTATCTATTTCAATTATATATGACTGTTAATTATCATGAAATTGTGTCATATTATGTTTATACGCTGCTGAGCGTCTGTCGCGAAGTTGATAACAAGTTAAATGTTATGTGTGCGTGTCTGTATATAGTTATATATGTATGTATGAGGATTGGTATGTGTATGTAAGTATATGGGTATGTAAGTATATGGGTATGTAAGTATATGGGTATGTATTTGTATGTATATATGTGTATGTATATATGTATATATGTGTATGTTTATACGTATATGTACGTGTTTATATGAGTGTACGTATGTATGTGTGTATGAATGAGTATAGAGGTATATATAAGTTGAAGGCCATATGCTAGATAAGATTATTTTCTTTGTTCATCAAAATACATCTTCGTTAAATAAATATATTATTATTATTATTATCATTCTTATTATTAATATTATCCATTGTAATTGTTCTTTCGGTGTAACACCACAATATGTTTTCATTGGATCAGTACCAAAAGTGATATGTCGAGGGCTTGGCGTGAAACGGTTGTAACTTAAATTGGTATTATTTTACCAAGGTTAATCACCTCGTTATAAAGTAAGTCATTTTTCTTGGTAAACAATGGAAATTTAGGTGCCATTGCTCGTTTGCATTGTTTACAAAGGGGTCAAAATTGCCCCTAAACCAGAGTTTTCAAAATAGGTGTTTAGTTACAACCGTTTCACGCCAAGCCCTCGGTATATTCTTTCAGTTGTGACTATGCCTAGACATGTAAAGTTTTATGGTTAAACAGACGTTGTCTGTTGCAGGTTTTCATTAT
Source organism: Serripes groenlandicus (assembly GCA_031761405.1). Taxonomy (NCBI): domain Eukaryota; kingdom Metazoa; phylum Mollusca; class Bivalvia; order Cardiida; family Cardiidae; genus Serripes; species Serripes groenlandicus. The sequence continues at coordinate 92,881,177 of JASEVX010000002.1, forward strand.
AGACTCGTTTTTCCCCCCATGATGTTCACACACAAAATAAATAGAAATGGCGCCGAATTTCCGAGAAACATCCACGTGACGTAAACATGATGTAACACATAAATAAATCATATTGCGATTAATTCTTGAAATGTTATTGAAAAGAATATCGTTCAATGTCTATACAACATCTTAACCCAACTAACTAGCAATTGTAACACAATTTACTTAGGCTTGTCTTGAAGTGATGTCATATCTTAATCCTTCTGCATTCGTCTTAAATGTATTTGATTTACAGTAATACTGGTATGATATTTAATCGTCGTCTGCTTTTAAAAAAAAAAATACCGAGAAAAGTGTGTTTCGAAAAATGGAAGCGTTATTGTGATAAATATAACAAAACATTGTGGGTATTTGTTTGTTCTAAGCCTGATTTTCCATTTTTCCCCGACATTGTTTTCGGAAGACGTCTACTGCCAAATCGTCAAACCATGGAAGTATCGGGTAAATGGTTGAACTAAGCATATAAACAGATGCAACGGCTTCGTGAAAAAGTTGGCATTGGACATCGCGCATCAATCTGAACGTCGTAAAATTCTGATTAACGCTCAGTGATGCAAAATCTGATTTCTTTCCACTTATCGTTCTTAATCTGACCCTTTCCCACATACAGCCGCTCTCTGCTGCAGACAACTTTTGAAAACATTGTGACAAAAGTAGAAATTGCTCATGATGAGCAATTTCTACTTTTGTCAGATTGCATTCAACTCTATTAGATAATTATACTTTCATTAAAAGAGTTTTTATATACATATATCTAGACATTTCCAAAGTCGTCTGCTATAGATTTGTTGTATGTGGAACATGAGCCTTCAGAGCTGTATGGCGAAGAGATGTAAATCGTTGATGTCTGTATATTTTCTTTTTATGCATAGCTATGCAATCAAGTAAATCTTTTTTTAATCTTTTAAAGAAAATAAAATCTGGCCAATTGGAAACTGGCACCGTCCTTTTTCATTGATAAAATGTTTTTTGATATTTTTTCATTATTCAACCCCTTTCCTTCCCTTTCATAAAGTAGTTTTACGCACCCTCAGTAGACGGCAGTAATAAAACATTTTAGAAAAGGAGAAATTGGTCTTAATAAAGAAATTTCTAAATTTTGTCACAGAAGATTAAACTCTATTAAACAATTTCTATACCTTTATTCATGAAAATTCTTCACAGTTTTTGCTTAGATGATTTCAAAATCGTTTGCTGTGGTATCTGTTAAAGTGGGAAAGTAATGAAAAGAAATATCGAATTGTCCGCATCAAAATTTCGAAAAATATTCACGATTCGAATAAGATTGAATTACTTTTTGTGCCTAGCTGGCTGCAGCAATTCGCTAAATAACACAGAAGCGAGCAAACGAGACTTCGACGCAACGGCTTATTTATGTCTACACTGATCGCAAAGGTCCCGATATGGATTACACTACATGATGTAGTTCAAATACCAGCGAACTGGCTCAAAATCATGGTTTGGAAATTTCAAAACATACATGTACACAGAAGTCGCAACCAGTTCCCATATGCAAAAGCATTTTGGAGCACCTGCATGTAACGAATTTTGAAATAATATATCCTATAATGTTTTCAAATTTATTCCATTGAATATTGAGCCGTACCTCGAGAAAACCAACATTATGGCCTCTGCGTAATGTATCGACCCAGATCAGCCTGCGCAGTACGCGCAGGCTAATCCGGGCCGACACATTCCGTCTGAGGGGGATAGAGGAATGATTCCTGAAACATAAAATCCAGATGAGGCGAAAAGTTTCTGTCTGGGTTAGCCAGTGCGGCATGCTTAGGCTGATCCGGGTCGATACTTTACGCAGAGTCCACAATGTTGGTTTTCTCGCGGGACGGCTCAATTGTGCTTTCAATCATCATACGGAATTTATATGTGTGTGGTATTGATGTTTTCAAGCTTGTCTGCTAAAAATTTGTTGTATGTGTTTAAAGGTTTCAGTGCATTTTGTTTATTTCTATCTTTTCTCAAATATTTGAACTTTAAAGTCGGTTGATGTATTGAAATTCCAGTCTTTGACAGGCATGTCCATCAGTTACACTTTCTTTGATTCAGAAACAGTTAACCCTTTCCCACTTACAGACGTTTTCTGACGCATCTGCAGCAGACGCCTTTTGAGCATTTGCGGCAAACGGGGAAATTAATTATGAGCAATTTCTCCTTTAGCCATGATGTTTTGAACTTTAATTAATAATTATACTTTCATTTATACATAATTGTCATATTTTTGTCTAAACGTGTCTTTTTGAGATTGTTTGCTTGCGGGAAATGTTTAATTTCTCTGCGGCAGGCGACTTATGCAAATTCGAGCGTTCAAAGAGGATTGATGTCAATGCGTAGATGAGCGGCGACGTTCTGCGAAAACGAACCGTATGGCATTTACGATCAGTGTAGCTTTAGATATATCAGCGCATCACAGCAGCCTGATCTGGTTATGCACTGTTCTTTGAGTAGTCATGCTTCGGGAAACTTCTGTAAAGGTGTAACCATCTGGATCATTAGCACGTGTGCGCAGACAATACGTTTTGCAACACGTGAAATAATTACGTTAATGTTTGTTTTCACGGAGCACCGTTTATATAAACAAGAATGGACCGACCGTGTTGGCAGTTTTAGTTTATCAAATCTGCAGCAGACGACTTTGAAAACATCAGGAATAAAATAGGGAAACTCTGCATAAATGAAAGTATAAGTATTGCGTAGGGCTGGAAACATCGCCACAAAAGGAAGATTTGCTCGTATGCTGTATAGATGCGTTAGAATGAAGCGGAAATGCTCGAAAATAGATCAATCATTATGAGAAGAAACGTATCCATGCTGTATACGTTCTCTTTCGGATTTGAAACTAAATAGAATAAGTATGCAAACTAAGTTGACCGTCTTAAGCAATGAACATAACTGTATCATGCATGTGACACGCATTATTACCCTTTTCAGCTCGAATTGTCGAGGAATATGAAGAGCTTTCACATATACCATTGTGCTGACGTCGATATCCCGTTATGCATTGGTTAAATACACGCTTTCTGACGCTGCTGCAAAAGACAACATTTGAAAACATTATTGCAAAAGGAACAAATGCTGAAAACAAGGCATTTTTTCCTTTTGCCGTAATGTTTTCAAATCTTTATAATGATTATACGTTCATTTGTGGCAGTTTTTCGCGTTTCTGTCAATGTGTTTTCAAAGTAGCCTACTGCAGTTTTGTTATATGTGGGAAAGGGTTAAGTGTTTGCATGCAACCTCGTTCTCCTTAACTACTAGGAATCCGCTGTGGTCGAGTGGTTAGCGTCGGGGATTTCGAAACCGGGTGTCCCGGGTTCGATCCCCAGTCGCGGCACTACGATTATAGTGGAGTGCCCTTGGGCAAGGCACATTTTCTAGCCTAGTACTGGTTTGTTTACCCAGGGATCATGAATAATTAAATTTAATTGCGCGCTAAATGACCTTAGCTGTCGATGCGCCATAAAACAATATACATTCATTCATTCATTCCTTAACTACTTGGGATTTAAGCCTCAGTCATGTTTTTTAGACAATTGCATAGAGAACCAAATTACGTTCCACAATTCTGCACTTTATTGCAAATATGCCCCTTCTTGAACTATTTTGTTAAACCCTTGCATTCGCTCCCACATATCAGTAACTACAAACGGTATTCGAGCAGTCACGTGACTAAGACAGGGAACATCTCTTATCACATATCATTTACGTGACTGGTCAAGTTCAATGTTCGCAGGAAACAGCTTTGATCAGATAAACCAATTTTTTTTTTTGGATGCTAAATTCCAAGTACCGAATGTTTTCCCCTTTATTCGTTACAACTGCCCGTAAGAGAGGCGTGAGAGTGATATATCACGTTTGTGCAATGCAATCCTCAAAATGACAGTATCATTTCAAATTGTTTGTATTTGGTCGATTAAGTAAAGAACATAATTTCCCAAACAGTAGTTAAAGAGGCGTTGGTGTGGGTTATCGCTTGTTTTCTACGCTGTCCAGCAAAGATATATTTACAGTGTGATATACTACTTTCGTTTATCACCCAATGTTTAGACGGTATCAAAAACTGGCCAATTAACGTGAATCAATAATAATTAAGGTTTCATACTACTTTTACAATTCCTTCTTTATTTCAATTTGAATTAACACATTTTGTCCCAAAAGTATGCACTATTACCGTTTATGTATATCTTCCAATTATCAAATATATACCACCGGAAAGATTTACCTAACAGTTTAAAAACAATCCATTTATAAAGAGAATCATGGATATTATAGGATATAAAATGTAATGGTTACTTACAAGAAGGTACCCTTTTTACCAACCGGTGAGAACTTGACCCAAGTTGGTATCCTGTCGAAAAGAGTGAAACAGCTGACAAACTGTACGTATAATTGTGTGACAAATGTCTGAAAGGTGCTTCATGGCGCTTTACTCTATTGATCAGCTATATCACGGCATTTCACAGGTACAATTATAAGCACTACTAGTACGGTTATCATGATACCAGCCTCGACCCAAGAAGAAAGTCTATCATTTAGAATAAAACAATATAACTTATATATAGATGGGGCCGACGATATACCTCTATAAGAAAGAGGATTTCTTACATCAAGACCAGTTGACTTGGAAATTGGATTAATCACACATTTCCCTAATAAAGAGGGAACAATGCCCTTACTAAAACAAACGTAAACAAGGCATGTACAAACATTACAGTAGTATCATGTATAAGGGCTTCATACGCTTTACCACGTTTAGCAGCATCAACTGCTATCTTAATATCAAGCACAGATATTAGATTATTAAAGGGCAACCAGTCATCATCATTATCAAAAGAATCGGATGACGAAGGCTCGGCTGAATTGGTCATATTATACAGAGAGCTGAAGTCATTTTTCCATTTATTTAAAACCTCTTCTATACAGGAAGACGAAGAACCAACATCAAGAATAACCTCCTCGGGAATTGTTTTCGTTATCCGTTATAGTTCCATCATTGATGCAGAGACGTGATTAATACTAATTATGTCAGTGCTACTTTGGTACCGGATTGTTACTAATATTTGAGTTTTATCGAGACATTATCTACATAGAGTTAAAATATGTAAATATTATCTTCGTCATGATTGGGCAGATAATAATAAATATCATTGCGCGTTCTATCTGCCTTGCAATAACTCTGATGATACTCAAATCTGGAAATTCCAAAAGGTTCTATAAATAGCTCGCGAGACCGTTATCTCAATATTATAAACGCTTTATTGTGTAGTTGTTTAAATATATGAAAGCGTTTAGATGATAAGACTGGTTTACAAAGGTTTAAAGGACACACGATGTCAGCGTGTACACACGTTATGTATACACGTCTGCACGTTCTAGAGTCAATTAGCAATCAATGCTGAAAGTGTAGCCTAATTTAGTTTGGAGATCGAGCATTATAATATATGCCTATATTTTTATAAATTGAACAGTTTGGCAAATAGTGAAATTGTGCTTTTTGAGCATGTTTTGTGTTTGTTTTTGCACTCGCATTATTCGAAGCAGTTTAACAACCTCAGATACATATAAATACACTGTGTTTATATGTCTCTGACAACCCTCAATCATGCAATGTGAAGGGACTAAATTGAACAGACCTGTTTAATATCGGACATCATTGAAACAAACACCAAACTAATGGATACTGTTTTCTCTCCTTTCTTGATAATTTAGTCATTTCTAAAGTGTAAAAAATGTTTTATCTTAATATGGCCTAGCGACCTGGTGATGAACATGTGATTACCCGAACAATTTAGATTACAAATAGCCATTCTAATGAGCTAAAACGGTAGTCTATCGCATACCAACTAAATTTTTCATAACTTTGGAATGGCCTAATTTTCAACACATCATGACCAATTTCAGAACGTAACTAAAAAAATCTCCAAGACAACATTCTGGCAAAGCCCTACATCGATATACTGCTTGTTACTTTGCAGGATTTTCCATACGATCGCCACTACAGTGCCATTGGCGCTTTGATTCTATTTGCAATGCCGACTTTACCAATACTTTTCCAAAATTTGGACTGGTCATCGTTACACTCATCTAACAATTCCCTTTGGAGAACATACCAATGATGGCGCTTCGCTCTCTGGGCCTCTTTATCAAAGTGTTTCCTTTTAAGTACATCACGACTTTTGAGATTTGTTTTATCATGTCTAGTTTTTCAATGTAACCAATGCTTTTCGGATTCAGGTACCTCACTCCATAATATTGAAAGTTCTTCAGACCACCATGGTTTTTCAACGTGATGTTTCCTGTTAGAATTTCCAGTTTTAATGGTTTTATATGGCACCTCTTCATACATAGATGTTTTAACAATGTCACACCATTCCTCATAAACAGCTTCCATATCACTCTGCGAACGGAAGCCATGTTCAATATTGTCAAAGGTAATATTAACAGCAATAACTAATGTATTTCAGGTTTGCTAAAAAATTAACTATCAAAACAAGAACGGTCAAACTTGACATAAGACTTGTCAGTGTGATTTGGTGTGTATACATCAGTCTCGATTACACAATCAATTTTCAAAGAAAGAAGTGAATGATCCAGCACACTGGTTGGGATCATTTGTCTAAGACTATAACAACTATTGATCACTTCAGATGTTAAACTCACACAAAAATCTGAAAATACATCAATGTTTTCGTGTCGTATAACACAGTAATCTACAACCGAAGACCCCTTAATTGACACAGAGGTAAAATTATTCTTATTGTAATTTCTACCATTCAGCATACACATGTTGGTATTAATAAGGAAGTCCATAAACATCTCGCCATATGCATTTCTAGAAAAATCAACTATATTGCGGGTCGGAATTGCGTCAACACCCACAATATAATCGTCTAGATCTCTTTTATATGTAAAATTATGTGATTTCTTTATTTAGAGTATAGAACTACTGCAACATAGTATTCCCTATACATACATCACTTACACATGCATACATATGTTCACCCTTATAAGCATGCCACTTGTATCACGATCCCTGATTTGTAATCAGTTTGGATATATTAATGAAGCAAACTTTGCAAAACACTTACAGATATTGAGCTGACATTGTAACCCAAGATTAGAATGCACGCATAGGCCAATCTTGGTCAATACAGTTTGCAAATGCTGTTTTAAAAATTGAATATATAGCTTGGTTGAGAAAATGATGTTTAATGTCGAATACAGCAGGATAAGGGTTAATATGGGATGACAAATGCGTTTAAACTCTTCCCACCTGCGGACGCATGTTGAAGCACTTGAAGCAAACGAATTATGAAAATATTGTGACAAAAGGGGGAAATTGCTCATTATGAGCAATATCTTCGTTTGTCACAATGTTTTTACGTCCATTAAATTATTATACTTTTTAAATAAACTGTTCAATGCTTTGTGCTGAAAGTCATATGCTGCCAAGTTGATAAGGAGCGTTTCACATCTTATCAGTTTTCTTTTATTATACGCCGTAATTTCAGTTATATCACGGTGACAGTTCACTTATTCATGATCCCTGGGAAAACAAAACAAATACTAGCCTAGGAATTTCCCAATAGCACTCCACCATGACCGCTGCGACTGGGGATCGTCATTCGACCCTGGGACGGCCGGTTACAAATCCCCGACACTAACCACTCGACAACAACGGATTCCTAAAACATATTTATGTGAACCACTTTGCATATGTTGTGGGTACTCAGGAGAAGAATCTTTATGAAGGTTTAGTATATACATAGCATAACTGTTAAGACAGAATAAAGGAAAAATGTACAAATTAAAATATTTTCAATAACGAAATAACACTATTTCGACGTGTGAATGACGTCCCTATTACCGCACTTTGAATGACGTAAAATCATATTTCAATGACGTCACATCATATATCAGTGTTGTCCAATATATTTTAAGTACTGTATTTGCCTTTCAAATACGGCATTCTAATCCGTCGTGTTGTATTTTAACGGAAGATGTAAAGGTATGTAATAAATATTGATAATAATCAGAGAGTTATTGAGGAGAAGAGAGCTTGATATCCATTCTTATCCGGTTCAAGTATAAGGAGCCCGTTCTAATAAGTCGCGTACAGCGAGTGAAGGGTTAATGTGGTCGGCGTGATACAAATTGGGAAGTCATATATCACTTTCTTATTATAGTGCACTTAAACAGTCGAAGATAAAACTTAAACATTATAAAAGGGACCGGAGTCTATAATTAAAACGGCCTATCATTTACAGTTCGTCCTTTCCCTTAAATAAGCGACTGAGGCAACTAACGTTGGAAAATATTGTCGGAAAAAGAAAATGAGCTGAAAATGAGAAATTTCTTGTTTTTCCATAACATTGTTCATACTTTCAAATTTAGATATTTTCTTTATTTAAGACGGTTCGCTTCAGTTCTTCATGTTTTAACGTTGAAAGGTTGAATATGATCAACCCATAAATTCTCCAACACTTCAAAGATATATTAAAACAATTATTAAATTATACTTCAAATATAGTTTTACTCTTTGTTTGTACCTTCTTGAACCACAGAGGGAAAAGGAAACCAATCAATATACATTAAGCCATACCCATTGGTACCAACAACTGCTTTTCCCCTACATCATTTTCAAATCACAAACACCTTTTTTTAATGTGAAATTGTATAATAGATTCCGAATAAAGGGATGATGTTTTAATATGCTACAATTTGCGACAGTTTCACTATCAAATCTCTCCCATTTAATAAAACGCGTGGCCTCAAGCTGGGTATTTTGTGGAGTTTTAATACAATTAATTACAAGTATTACTTATAGGAGATTTGCCAGATAACGCAAGTATCGAATACAGCGAGGCTTGACCGTTGGTCAGTGTAAAATAAATGGCCATTACAGCGTGGACAATACGATACTTGTGACCAAGTGTGACCACGGATGGATCTTTAACAGCGAATCTTAAACAAATAGTGGTAAAACGGTGGGAAACATTTCAGTTTCATTTTGATAATTATCTGTGCAATTTCAGTGATGATGAACAAAATGTAAAAACCGGGAAATATGTGAGATAACGAAAGGTAATGCATTACATTAACCTCTTCCCTGATACCGCCCGCAATTGACTTTCATTTTTTTATTAATCTGATAATTGTAAATTTTCCCTTTTTCTCATATGATTTTTAACTCAGATTTTTTTGAATTGTGTTTCTTAACTCTTGTCTGCATACGACACATTTGCAGCAGAAAAAAAAATCTGGTTTAAAATATTGTAAACCTTTTTAAATGCAAGATTAATCAATGAATAAAGTTGAAAACATTTTGAGCAATTTCTCCTTTTGCCAAAATGTTTTCAAAATTCACGTCAGAAAACGTAGATGTAATTGGAAAAGGGTTAAAGGCTCATATCATCATATAAGCCATCTCACGAGAAAACCAACATTATGGCATCTGCGTAATGTATTAACCCGGATCAGCCTGCGCAGTCTGCTCAGACTGATCCGGTCCGACACATTCCGTCTCAGGGGGATAGAGGTTTAGAGGAATGATTGCTGAAACAGAAAAGTGTAAGTCCGGGTTAGCCTGCGCCATCATCATGGTAAGGCTGATCCGGGTCGATATTTTTCGCAGAGTCCACAATGTTGGTTTTCTTGCGGGACGGCTCAATTATGTTTCTGTTCCATAAAATAATCCGGCTGTAGCTTAAACACTCTACATTTTATAACATTTCTAGGTTCGTCTGCATTCAAACAATTTGGAGATTATATTACAAAATCAGGACAATTCAAACTCTGATATTGATACAGTGTTGAAAAACATTTCAGCAAATGGGACAATTGCTGTCTTTGAACAAGAAGTTACTTATTTCACAAAGTTTTCAAAATTGTGCCCTGGAGAGGCGTAAAATTCGTCCATTTTAATTTTAAAAGTTTTAATTTATATTAGTTATGTGTTTATTTTCATTTACATACATATAAACCGCGTCTTGCGATTTTGGGTCTTAATGAATCTGCGAATAGTGAAGACTCAAACTAGCCTATGCATACGCACAAACCTACCAGGGCCTTCACTACTCGTCCATATGTAGTTGAGTTATTGCTGCATCTTTTGATACAAAGCTGGGACTGTAGCGCCATTACCCTTTCCAGCATATAGACGCTTTCGCACGTCAATGCAGCAGACGACTTTTTAAAACATGTTGACAAATATGTTCAATAACTAAACTATCAATTATAAAAATGTTCCCTGTTTGTCATTTCAATGTCGTCTGCTGCAGAAAGGGTTAAGCCATTACGGTGAGTCCAAAGGACTCCGAATTCCATCACGCGGATCATCTGCATTTTCGATGCGAAAATTCAATATGTTAACATCGTGTGAAAGAAGCATGTAATGATTTAAGTATAGATGTAACATTGAACCCTGCCCTCACACAAACACTCGGTCTCGACATCAAAGGTTGAAAACAAAGAATAGCGAATATTATTAAAATATCCTGGTCCGTCTGTGTGTGTTCAATCTCCTCATCGTCATTCTTTTCTTTTCCTCATTCCCTTTTCTTCTTCTTCTTCTTCTTCTTCTTCTTCTTCTTCTTCTTCTTCTTCTTCTTCTTCTTCTTCTTCTTCTTCTTCTTCTTCTTCTTCTTCTTCTCTGCCTCTTTCTCTGTCTGTTTGTATGTCTTTCTCTCTCTCTGGGTCGTCTCTCTTTCTCTGGGTCGTCTCTCTCTCTCTCTCTCTCTCTCTCTCTCTCTCTCTCTCTCTCTCTGTCTGTCTGTCTGTCTGTCTGTCTGTCTCTCTATATGTATGTATGTATGTATGTGTCTCTCTCTGTGTCTCTCTATGTCTCTTTCTGTCTCTCTCTGTCTGTCTGTCTGTATGTCTCTGTGTATCTGTCTCTCTGTCTTTCTCTCTCTATCTATCTATCTCTCTCTCTATCTTTTTCTCTCTCTTTCTCTCTCTCTCTTTCTCTCTTTCTCTCTCTATCTCTCTATCTATCTCTCTATCTATCTCTCTCTCTCTATCTCTCTCTATTTTCTCTCTCTCTCCCTCTCTCTCTCTCTCTCTCTCTCTCTCTCTCTCTCTCTCTCTCTATCTCTCTCTCTCTCTCTCTCTCTCCCTCTCTCTCTCTCTCTTTCTCTCTCTCTCTTTCTCTCTCTCCCTCTCTCTCTCTCCACCCCTTTCTCCCAACCATCGATCGTGTTCTCTCTCTCATAAGCAACAATTGTCACCGGATTTTATATATTTTTTAATAACATTTGAATTCCTTAAGATGTTTTAAAATCCGATGACTACAATATCAAACCAGGTAAATGGCTAACCACATTACCCCCATGCATCCGATTAAATCTCAGTAACTAAAGCGTGAGTATTGAAGGAAAATCCACTATATAAACTGGATAGGCGAACCAGTCTCCTTTACATTCTTTCTGTGCTTTGTTTATCAGCGCTGCCGGTTCATAAACTCATTATTTATTGAGTTGAATAAATAATAGTTTTGGATTATACTATACCTTTCTATGGAGTACGATGATATATGATGTAATAGATCACACAGGGCTTTGTATTATCCGACTATTGCCATTGTATATGGTAAGTTGATTCATTTCTAGTTTATTACCAATACAAATATAATTTTGATATGGATAATATTATTGTAATATCTTAATATATTTTATTAACTTTTATCGATTGTTTAGGTCACATAAATTGACTTGAATGTTTTTTTCAGTGCGTGCTTGTAACCTCTTGAAGCGTTGTTTAACACATTTCAACATACAACAAATCTGCAGCAGACAAAATATGGGAACTCTCTTTTAATGAAAAACAATTGTTGAATACAGTTGAAAACATTGAGGCTAAAGGAGAAATTGCTCATTATGAGTAATTTCTCCTTTTGCCACAATATTTTCAAAAATCGTCTGCTGCTGCAAGGAAGCAACTGTATGTTGGAAAGAGTTAATCCATTTATCCATGCACATGCCTTTGAACAACATTTGCTTATCGAGTTATACTTATTGCAGACGATTCAACTCTGTTACAAAAACAGTTATCAGACTTTTTAACCCTTTCCCACATTCAACAAATAAACAGTAGATGACTTTGGGAACATCGATATTAAAGTTTGGCATATCTCTATACATGAACGCAAAATTAATAAATACGGTTTAAAACACTGTGGCAAAACAGAGAAATTGTTCATTATTACCGATTTCTCCAATTGTCACAATGCTTTCAGAAGCCGTCTGTTGCAGAGGCGTCGAAATATGTTTATATGTGGGAAAGGGTTAAAATGCTATCCCTACGTGTTCATTCAGAAGAGACAGGTATATGAAATGTTGTATTTGAAATAAAAAGCAGTTAATTATTCATTCGATATTCATTTGTTTGATAATTGAGATCAATTACTGCACTTTCACATAGAAACATACGATGAAGAGAATCCTTAACAGTAAGGGGCACTTTTACGTATTCAAACAATGTGAACCCTGTCTCTGCCAACAGTTATTAACCCTTTCCCTCATACGACAATTCTGCAGCAGACGACTTTGAACGTTTTTTGTCAAAACATAGAAAATCTCCAAAATTGAATGGATAACTATGTTGTGGGTATTCATTTTCCAGAAACTTTCATTGAATATTCAGGATTATGGTCAGGATGCACAAGTGTGCAGGTCTGATCTGAATATCGACACAGACCCCTTATCGACTGGTCGCGAATGCGATCTGCGAAGACTTGGACAACTCGACCTCTCGTACCAAAGATCCCGGATTCAAATCCGGTAACGAGCGGGCTCTGCCTTTGAGATTTGGTACACAAACAAATGACGCGAGTACTGGTCAACTTTCTAGGAGGCAAACATTGAGCGTTAATTAATATAAGCTGAAAAGTTTGTTTCGATATCTATGTAAACTGAATGAATTAGTTAAATCTTAGCTGATTACGACCGACCTTGATCTATTGTCTTAGAGCATACCTCTTATATTGAGTATACATAACGATTATCTTTAGCAAGACTATATTTTGTAAACAGAATAGCCATTAATCACAAAAATAGAAAATCCTTAACAATTCTAATCACAAACAAAATGTATAAATCATAATAATGTGGTTTGAGGTAATAAAGGTGTGTTCTGTTCTGGTCTGACTGTAAAACGATGTGAATGTCGAACGTTACATATGAATATTACATTAACTCAATATGAAACAATACCTTTGGGCCTTGAAACCAAACGTGTCAAATCTGATTGCATAATTAGCCATATACCACTTAGAGACTTTTGATACTAATGTGACGAAAAGAGAACATCGTCGAAGTGAACACTTTTTCCTTTCTTCACACTTTTTTTCAATTCTTTTCATTAACCCTTTTCCCCATACAAAAACTCTGCAGCAGACGACTTTGAACATATTTTGTCAAAAAATAGAAAATCTCTATAAGTGAATGGATAACCTATGACTAAAAGTGGAAAACGTTGTGGCAAAGGGAGAAATTGCTCGTTTTGAGCAATTTCTTCTTTTGTCACTATGTTTTCAAAAAGCCGTCTGCTGCAGAAGCGCCAAAAAGTGTCTATATGAGGGAAAGGGATAACAAGTATCATTAAGTCGTTTGCTTCAAACGTTTTGTATATCAGAGAAGTGATGAGTTATTTGTTTCGTACAATCCAACACTAGAGCAGCTAAAGGGATGTTGAAATGACCGGCCAATTAACAGAGTAGACAATGATAAGACTGTACATGCCGATCTTGACCCTGCTAGTTTCAATTTAATATCGCTTATAATTTACGAAATATGTATGTTGAATAGGATTACCATGATAACTTCAATTTCACGATAGATTAACTTCTTACTGGGTATAAGTGTTTTGAGCAATAAAAAGCGTTTGAAAAAAGATAATTTATACAAGAATATATTCAACCCTTCCCACACACATCAAGTCTGCATCAGACAACTTTGAAATCATCTAGGCACACACAATAAGGAATTCTATACACATGCATGTACGTATAACCAATCTTTGATTCATATATGATTGTTAGTGTTTAATTGCATTTTGGTATTTACCATCATTTTATGTTTGATACACTGTTCAGATACACTGTTCAGATACACTGTTCAGATACACTGTTCAGATACACTGTTCAGATACACTGTTCAGATACACTGTTCAAATGTGTCTGTCATTTATTTATTAAATGGCATTTTCAATGTCATTCATAGATGCTATAGTCGAACATAAAAGTATTCACAAGACAACAGCAAAACCTATTGTTTGGGGGAAATGAGAAATGTTTATAGACGTCGTATGTAGTAGATGTTTTAAAAATGCATAAATTGAAGTATTCGACTTCATCCAGAGTGGGTTAATGTAAACATTTTAAAATAGATACAGTTACATGGTTGACGCTTCACTCCAAATGATTACTTCATTGAATATTTTTATTATCTTTAACCCGTTCCTTCGTACAGGCACATTTTAACGTATCTGCAGGAGACGACATTTGAAAACATTGTGACAAGAAATTGCTCAAAATGAGCAATTTCTCCTTTTGCCATAATCTCTATGTATTATACTTTCATCAAAAAAGATGTTTCATATTGTTGCCGATATGATTTTTAAAGTCGTCTGCTGCTGAGTTGGCGTATGTGGGAAAGGAATTAAAACAATCACATTGTAAGAAAACAGACGATTTTGAATACACAAAAGACTAAAATGTGAAAAAATCTCCGGTATTGAAATCAAAATTATTAGATAGAGTTGAAAACAGTTTGGCAAGAGAAGAAATTGCTCATTATTAACAACATTTACATTTACCATCATGTTTTCAAGAGTCGTCTGCTGCAAAGACGTCATATGGCGTCTGTTTCTGCCATACTGTACAACGTTCTTCAGTGTAATATATCGTAACTGTATGTGGTGTGCATCCAGTTCTCGTGAAGTATTTAAGCCGTTCCACGAGAATACCAACATTATTGACTCTGCGTAATGTATCGTCTCAGATCGGCCTGCGCATTCCGCGCAGGCTAATCCGGGCCGACACATTCCGTCTCAGGGGAATAGATGTATAGAGTAATGATTCATGAAAAAAGAAAATTCACTGGAGGCGAAAATGGTCTGTCCAGGTTAGCCTACGCGGCATGCTAAGGCTGATCTGGGTCGATACTTTACGCAGAGTCAACACTGTTGGTTTTCTCGCGGAACGACTCAAAATGTTATTATTGTGTTTCTTCTCTAGGATTAATTTTTCAAATCACTTACTTTGCTCTCATAATGTTAATAATTTGACCCTAAGTTACCGTTAGAGTATGCTCGCTTTAAAGGTGTAAGTCACTACAAGATCGCAAATTCGTCCTCAGTTCTTATCTGTCTCTCTATCTTCTCTCCACAAGGACTGAGTCAATTATGTTGGCAGATTATATCAATGTCGACAAAGCGAGAGAAATCCTTAAACGCGTTTTTAAAAGATAATAAAAATGAAAACTATTTCAAACAAACAAGCAAACAACAAATACATTATATGAATGGCATTTCAATTTTCACGTAAATGTCAACCTTTACATGTACCATAAAACTATTTCAGATATACAATCAAACAACAAACTTTAAAAGGTGGCATTTCCAATTGTACTTAAATGCCAACCAGCTGTGTATGGACCTATAATTGAAATTGTAATAAAAAACACATCATTGGTGTAGTGACTTTTAAACTCCTACAATGCTGTTTTTCGAATCTACTTTTTGGAGATGCGTTTAAACCAAAATTATATGATCGTATATCTGTTTAAACTAGGGATGGCAACGAATACAAAAATAATTATTCGAATATTCGATCATAAAGTATTTGAATATTCGACCTATTTGCCAACAGCAAGTTTATAAATTCGTTATTTGCTGTAAAGTTATCTTAATGTTGTCTTATTTTGTTCAAATCACAGTACTTGCTTTTACATTTCCGTTCAACCGAGGAATTCGACTGTATATTTTTTACGAAACATTTAGTTCTGATTACCATATATACAACTGAAATGTTGTTGAAAATGACGTGAAATATTCTCAATTCTTAAATATGTTCAAAACATGGGAAATCCGACAGGGACCGTCATGAAAGGTGAAGCTCGTTATACGAGTAGAAATGTGGAACTGCCCATTCGGAGAAATTTAACCTTTCTCTTCCTGTATATACATGTTACTGAAATATTGCTTGAAAATGGACATTGAAAATAAACTTTAAAGTCTAAACCAATGTTATATTGCTAATATTCCGGTTATGTTTTGATGACAATAGTATATATTATTGAAGTCGTATGTCTTTGAAACAAATAGTACCTTACCGTCGTGAATACGTATAATGTTTTGGAACCAATAATTATAGGTTATTTAACAGTGTTCTGTACAATACGGATATATATTTGGACGAGTACACAGCTTGGAAAATCATATTGGACGAGCCGCTAGGCGAGTCCAATATGATTTTCCAAGCTGTGTACGAGTCCAAATATATTCCGTATTGTACAGAACACTGTTAAATGATCTTTTTATTCTATACCTCGACTTTTTCCCCAAAATATATTTTGTATATATATATATTTACTGTCAAGTAAAAACTCCGGATATAACTGTTAAGTTGAACAGCACTTATTTCTTCCAGTTCCCTTGTTTCTGTCGGCACGGCCTGCGCTAACCACCTTTTGAATATTCCTACATCACTTTTAGTTTTTTTCACAGTGTTTTTTGGTTTCTGTTCAATTACAAAGTCATCTATTTCAGAATCGGATAACATTTTAGTTTCAGTGTTACTCCTTGTTTGCAAACGACAATAATGATCCGGTGACAACAGGAGCTTTATCGTAACGCTTTATCTAGAGCGCCTGTCGATTCAGACTTTCATTCGGAACCTTTTCACGCGCTTCGGTCTTTATCATAGGTTTAACATGGGACCTGTGAATCGTACAATACGAAAAGAATACGGGTTATTTTGTACGCGCGTGCGTCCCGATACGGAAATATATTGTACGGTCACATGATTCGAATGAGCGTCTACGATTGGACGTATAAATTAGGTATAGAATAAAATACTATATTGGACTTACACCTGAAATGCCTTACAGCCAAAAGTATTTTTGTTTTGAGATCTGAAATGTTTGAAACAATTGGTATATTGCTCTGATATCTAAAAAAAATTGAAACTAAATAGAATATTTTCTAAGATCGAACAGCTTTAATGCAAATCGTATATAATATAGTTGAATATGTTTTGGAACCAATGGTATATTGGACTTACATCTGAAATGTTTTACAACCAAAAGTATTTTTGTTTTGAGATCTGAATTGTTTTACAACCAAAAGTATTTTTGTTTTAAGATCTGAAATGTTTTGAAACCAATGGTATATTGGTCTGAGATCTGAAATGTTTTTGAAACCAATGGTATATTGCCCTGATATCTGACATTTTTGAAACCAATGGTATATTGCTCTGATATCTGACAGTTTTGAAACCAATGGTATATTGCTCTGATATCTGACAGTTTTGAAACCAATGGTATATTGCTCTGATATCTGACATTTTTGAAACCAATGGTATATTGCTCTGATATCTGACATTTTTGAAACCAATGGTATATTGCGCTGATATCTGACATTTTTTAAACCACTGGTATATTGCTCTGATATCTGACATTTTTGAAACCAATGGTATATTGCTCTGATATCTGACATTTTTGAAACCAATAGAATTTCTTTTCTTAGATCTGAAATGTTTATATGCCAATAGCCAATAGTATATAATCGTATGTTTTGCACCCGAGGCTCAGGGTCGCGGGGTTATCATTACGACTGACTGGCCGGTGTCAGGATAAATGGACCAGCAGTACTGGTAACTTACCCAGGAAACCCCGTGATATAACTATACAAACATTGTTGAAAGCGACGTAAAACACCAAACAATCTACCAATTTGAACACGAGGACTCTCCTTAATGTTCTCAGACACGTAAAGCCCTAATCGCCAGGCGTGGGTAATCTGAAATGTAGTCCTCAATGGTCCTCGTTTAATCTCAAGCATCTTATCTAAATACAAACTATTCTTATTTCAACTTCATTTTATGTATGTTATGTTATATTACTGATAAAATAATGAATGCATACGTTTAGGAACAGCATTGAACTATTTTTCAAATTGTCTGAAAATGGGAAAATGTTAATTTTCTCTTGCCATATTTCAAAATTCGTCTGCTGATGATGCGGATGGATACCTATGTATGTTTAGTAGCTTTCTATGTTGGTGATACGCTGTTGCAATTTCACTTTAATCCAAAGCGGCATTGACTGTCAGTCGAAGAGATTTCGAATTTGAAACACAATTTAAGGGAAAAAACATTCCGATACTTTAAACAAGTAAATGCTGATGAGGGACAGTTTTCATGTTCTTAAATCTTATTTGACCCCCTAACCCTATGATCACTAAGACGACTCTTTTGAGTACCCATATTATACTGTTTGGTTGGATAACAAGGGAGATATCGTGGGAGAAAATAGTTATTTACCCCTCCTTATCTGGACATATGTAAATGCCTTTGTACCATGTTCTAATTACTATTTCATTTAAACACTTCTCGAACTGTTATCACAACCCAAATCCCTGACCGGATCATAAACCAGTGTTGCAGTTGTCCGTATTGAACATACGCTTATTTCTCTTGTTTTACTGGCTTGCTTTTCCTGAAACAGTATAAATATATATCAAACATTTACTTAGCTGACACAATATAAATTAATGTAGTATAAGTCAAGAAACTCGAACACGTCAATAACTCGAACCATGCCGAGAACTCGAACATGTCACTTACTCGAACACGTCGATAACTCGAACACGTCGATAACTCGAACACGTCGATGACTCGAACACGCCGACAACTTGATCACGTCGACAACCCGAACACGCTTATAACTCGAACATGTCGATAACTCGAACACGCCGACAACTTGATCACGTCGACAACCCGAACACGCTTATAACTCGAACATGTCGATAACTCGAACTCATTTCTTTTCAACTTCGAGTTACCGCGAGACCACTACACTATACTGATTAAATGATTGTTTGGTGTTTTACGCCGCTTTAAACATTTTTTCCCCAGTTATATTACGGTGTTTCCAGGGCAAGCTACCAATACTTCTGGTCTATTTCAGGGGCGTGTAAGGCCGTCTCATGAGAAAAAACATTGTGGACTCTGCGTAAAGTATCGACCCGGATCAGCCTAAGCATGCCACACAGGCGTACCCGGATATACACTTTTCGCCTCCTGTCGATTTTCTGTTTCAGGAATCACTACTCTATCTATCCCCCCTTAGGCGGAATGTGTCGGCCGTATCAGTCTGCGCGGACAGCGCAGGCTGATCTGGTCGATACATTACGCAGATGTATATCGCCGCAGCTGCATTTTTGTGCAAAAAAAAATGTGTAGGCACGTGCCTACAGTGCCTAAAGGGAGCTACGCCCCTGCATTTATCCTGACACAAGCCAGTTAGTCGTAATGCTAACCCCGCAATCCTGAGCGCCAAGGAGGACGCAGATATTAATAACATGTTTATCAATACTATTAACGTTATTGACTGTTTCCACTCGAGCAATCGTCATACAGGATGCAAGAAACGATTAATATCCCATATTTTACTGTTAACATGTTGATGATAATCTTAATTACTTCACCGAATGTTATATGCATAATTTATAACGTTTTTAAACATGCTTGTTTGGAATATGATTAGAAACCTAATTTTATCTTTAAGTACGGTTTCTCCGAATTTCGTCTGATCAGAATCTGAACTCTATCGCCATCAAGTAAATGGCTGTACACATCTTACTGTGTAGTTTCGCGTGTACTTATGCCATTATTTACGGGTAGTTAATATCATAATGGAATATTTTCTTTTGTCGAGGCTCGGTTATAATTATCACGTTACAATATTAAAACATTGGGGTTTAACGCCGTTTTCATCAGTTTTCCAGTCATACCACGGCGGGAAGTTCACGTTCTCATGTGTTTCCTGATTTACACCAGTTCTCCACATAACATACTTTCAAAGCAGATTGTCCATATATACTGTAATCCCATAGGTGGAAGACGAATGTCGCTTGTCACAGTGACCTTTGTTATACGTCGGAATGAATGTTGGCCGAGCTGAGGTTTTAAACTGAAAACCCCTGCCGACTCAGCTATCGGGAGTGGGCAGATTAAAAAGAAGGCCATATAAGGATATATATCTAGTTTAATTGTAATATTATCTTGTTGAAGACCTTACCGGATCTAAGTAAAAATAAAGGATGTTGGAATACTACCGATTCTTCTGATGTACGTCTTTGATATATGGAAATTGCCGGTTTGATTATAATCGTAATTCATCCGCTAGTACGGATTAATTAAGACACGACATAAGAAAACCCGACTTTCCCGTGTCATAATATGAGACGCGTCTATCGGTTTGGGGCCTTAATGAATCCGGGCAGTCTCACGAGAGCCCTTACTGTCCATCGAAATGTTATTTAGTTTAAGATGCATCTTCTGACAAAACACTAGAAGTATAGCCTCATTTGTTGTACGCCAATAACAGACTGTAAAGGGGAGTTACAAATCCCCAAATCGCTAAACGCAGCTCACATATTTATAAGGAATTATCTCTGCACATTCTTATCATTGCCTACCTCTTCTTGTCGTCTAGTTTTATAAGCATCTCAGAAGCATGTAAAGCAACGACTATTTTGTAAACGTTTATATTCCGATCTCAATTTACATTTATTTAAAAAACATCGGAATATCAGATGTATTATGATTATCAATACATAGCCTAGTTTCAGGTTAAAACAAGGATTTTAGAACTTGAAAATATCCCTTGTCTAGAGGTATGCCATCTTTTCAATCCTTTTCAACCTGCAGACGCATGTCGATACATCTGAAACATGCGGCTTTTGAAAACATTGTGGCAAAAGAAGAAATTGCTCATAATTATACACCTATTTTGAGAGAGAAAGAGAGCACTTTCACACTCTGACATAATGTTTTGAAAGTCATCACTGCATATTTGTCTTACGTAAGATAGGGTTTTGTATACGACATGATCGTTATAGTTATCGATTTTCAAAACTTCCAATGGACTATTTTCGTGTGAAGTGATTAAGTGATGTTAAAAGAGTATTAGCAAATTCTAATTGGATTCTTAATTAAACTGTTTTACTAACACATCCTTTGAAAACTGTAGCTTTATTTATTCAACTGTTAGAGTATAGTAAATCTGTTGGGACATTGTTTACGATAAATTTCCTTTTGAAGAGATTATAAAACTTTTATATCCCTGTTACACCCTACAGCTGTTTCCCAAGATTTATTTTGCGTGAAAATTCATCGCATTTTCGAAAGCGAGCATGAACATTTGACTAGTTCCCCGAGAAAACCAACACTGTGGACTTTGCATAAAGTATCGATCCGGATCAGCCTAGGCATGCCTCGCGGGCTAACCCGGACATACACTTTTCGTCTCCAGTGGATTTTCTGTTTCAGGAATCATTACTCTATACCACTATCCCTCTGTGATATCCCTCTGTGTCTGCCCGGATAAGCATGCGTGGACTGAACAGGCTGATCTGTGTCGATACATTACGAGCTAATGGACTTTCTTACCACCCAATTAGCCTCGGTACGCCATAGTAGCAACTCAGTGACACAGTGGTTACAACGTCCGCCTCGATGTCGGTACGCCTGGACTCGATACCCAGTTGCAGAATACTAGATAAGGGGGTGTAACCTGGCGCTTTCCTAACAATATATCAGTTATTACTCAACCGAACCCTATGTTGTGTGTGCTCAAAAGTATCGCCCGACAACAAAGAGTTTGAATGTCACATATAAGCATTTTTAGAACATGAAGAATGCCCCATATATATATATATATCTAGAGCTCTCAGGTTTGATCCTACAACATGCTCTAACCCTCCCCACATTAGGAAGACTTTTAAAAACATTGTTGTAAAATGTGAAAATGCTAATAATAAGCAATGTCTCCTCTTTGCTTGCTTCTATGTTTTCAACTCTATTCAATAAGTATGACAGAAAATATCCAAGTCCTTAGTTCGATGTTTTCAAAATGTTAAAAAGCGCTACAGATTTTATTTATGTGGAAAGTGTGAACATTAATAGAGAGTTCAATGCGCTACACGGGTATTATGTTATAACGAGATGAATGCTGCAACTCTTTAACTCAATTACGATTGGTGGAAAACCGTTTTACCTGACGATAAGATGGTTTACACCTTTCCCACATACATCAAATATGCAGCAGACGGAAAAGGAAAGGGTAAAGGAAAGGGTAACATATGGACACTTTGAAGTATGTTTTTTCAATCTTTCTCATATGAAAGTGTGTTTTGACGCCCCTATGGTAAATTACTTTTGAAAATATTTTCAACGCTTTTCAATCATGTAATAATGTATATATCTTAATTTATTGAGAATTTCCATGTTTTCCCCAACTGTTCTCAAAGTCTTCTGTCTCAGGTTAGTGGTGTGTGGGAAAGGGTTACATAGTTGTTAACTTTTATAAGATAAATGTAAACATCGATTTCTTAAAGTGTCTTATTTTTGTATCTTAACAGAGCAAATAATGTTGAAAATTATTTCTGTATTAGTGTCACACGATTACCCGACATAAAAGCGAATCTACATATAATAATTACATGGAAGGGCGTGTTGAATTAAAGCTATATCAGGATATAAATAAAATACGTGTTATTATATTACTTAACGGTGGTTAACTTGTTTATTTATACATTCTAACCAGAAATAGTATGTATAGCCTTATCTATCAAACTTTGACTCACCCTCCCTTTCTCGTACGCAGGCGAATGTTTACTCATCTGCAGCTGACGACATTGAAGAAAACATTGTTATATAAGTTACTCCTAATTAGCATGTTCCACTTTCGTTTGCAACTTTATTCAACAAGCGTTTCATCATGTTCCATGTTTAAATCTTTCACGTCCACAGGCAATATTGAGGTTTTTGCAAACAATGCAGATTTCAGGTGAGACAGCTCGTAACGAGCTGTCTCACCTGAAATCAGCATTGTTTGCCTTTTTTTAATTACCAAAATAGACCAAAATCTTCATCAATTGAGAAATGGACACTCCCGATTTTGAAAATGGAAGAGTCTACTTTTAACAATTCGGCGTTTGCAAAGTCGTCAGCTGCATGTGTTTCGTAATTGGGAACGGGTAAACTTATTTAATATATACCCGCCGCCTTTTTAACCCTTTCTCGCCAGGCCTCGGTATCTCAGTCGGTAGCGACGCGGGCTGTCAATACAGCGGTTGTGAGTTCGAATCCCATGCTCTGCCAACATTCTTTCCGACGTTTGACATAAGTCACTGTGACCAGCGTCATTCGTCTTATCACCAAAGGGCTTACAGTTTATGTGGAAAAGAAGCCAGTTGCTTGGATAGTATGTTGTGTTGGATACTGGTGTGATAAAGCCTGGAAGCACATTAGTAGGTGAACTGACCGCCGTGATATGACTGAAAAAGTGTTGAAACGGCGTTAAACCTCCAATCAATCAATTTAACCCTTTCTCATATTTATACATTTGTCGGTCTCTGCTCCATGCGACTTGTGAAAAAACCCAGAAATTGCTCATACTTAGCAACTCCTCCATTTGCTACAATGTATTAAACTCTATGAAATAATTGTAGAGAAATTCCATATTTTTGCCGGTCTATATATTGTCAAAGTCGTCTGCTGCAAATGTGTCGTAGTGGGGAAAAGGGCTCTAACGTATATCTAGATATAAAATAATAGTTATATAAAGATGTATGACTTATCAGCCCATGATCATGTAATCCAAACTTACTGACTCATACTCACCATTACTCGTCTTTATTTCACAATGTTAACCCTTTCCCGAATACAACAAATCTACAGCAGACGGCTAGAAAAACTTCTTGTAAAAAATATGGAAGATCTTAATAAATTATCAAATAGAGTTAAAAATATTATGACATTTACAGCAATTTCTCCTTTTACTACAATGTTTAGCTCTTTCAGCGCCGAATTGTTTAAATTAGACTCTTCCATATTCAAAATCGGGCGTCTCCATTTCTAATCTAATAAAAGTCTGGACTATTATGATAACTAGAAGGCAAACAATGCGGATTTCAGGTGAGACAGCTCGTCACGAGCTGACTCACCTGAATCAGTATTGTTTGCAAAATCCTCAATATTGCCTTTGGCGCTGAAAGAGTTAGAGATGACGTCGCTGCAGATGCATCAAAATGCGTCTGCAAGTGTGAAAAGATTAAGGTTTTTTCACTGGTATGTATTACATTCATGCATTTTACCAGGGAATCCGTCCTGGACGAGTGGTTAGCGTCAGGAATTTGGAGCCGGGCTGCTCTGGGTTCGATCTCTAGTCGCGGCTCGACGGTCATGGTTAATTAGTATTGTTATAACTGAAATGATGTTTAAAACGGCGTAAGACCATAGTTATACAAAACAAAAGGCATTTTCATCAAATTTAAATTGTAAATGTTCAAAGCCATATATATCTGTTTATTTTCTTTATGTATGCAATTTGTCATTGACTATGTACATTGTAGATGTAATTGTCTAAATAGACGTACTGTTCTGTAAATTTACAAACATGATGAAAGTCAACACAAGTTAACGTATCATTTCTAAAAGTTCAGGATATGACTTCATATTGTCTACGCTAACTATAAGCAATGCATGTAGCCATTATTTGTCAATGCCATTTGCTCCCGTTTTCATATCATGTATGAGCAAGTGCTTAAGAAAAGGTACAAATTGGCAGTTCTGAACAGTGTAGATCCAGATTATCTTGTCTACATGCTCAGTTTTACGAGAGTCAACACAAGTTGGCATACTTTTCTAACACTATTGTGTAAGTAATATGTGAACAGTGTAGATCTTGATTAGACTATGCGGATGCACAGGCTATTCTGGATCTATAATGATCACAACAATCCAACTTGTACCTTTCTCATGCACTGGCCTATATAGACCACTACTGCTTTGGTACAGCTGTGTAAGAAGCTTCCATGTTGATGAATATCAGGATTTACTGTTCGATAAATCATGCACGCCATCTGGCGGTCAAGTATCCGAGTGCGTCTTTCATTGGCATGATTCAAACCTATTACATGTACACAGCGTAAAAAGACACGCAAACGCCTGGTTGGAAATACGCAATAGCTATGCTTATTCCATTTGAACCTAGGCAGATGTTTCGTTTTATCGGGCTTTTAATTGTATTTCGGCGACAATTCACTTATTCTTGATCAATGGTCAATCAAACCAGTACTAGGCTTATCAATGTGCCTTGCCCAAAGGGCATTCTCACATAACCATCGTGACTGGGAGTCAAATCAGGATTGCCCGGATACGAATTCGCGACGCTAGCACATAGGCTAATGAGGATCATTCACATTGTTAAAAAGAGGAATAAAATGGCTGCAATAGCAACATATCGCCAAACGTTGCCCGTATGTGTCCTGTAAAAGTAAGAGAACATTTAAGACTTTCCCATATACGACCAATTGTGCAGCAAACGACTTTGAAAATATTTGGACAAGTATTTGAAAACTATCTATGAATAAAAGTTAACTTAATGAATAAAGTTGATAACATTGTTGCAAAAGAAGAAATTGTCAATCAAGAATAATTTCTCCTTTTGGTACAATGTTTTCAAACGTCGTATACGTATGCAAAGACGCAGTTGAACAGTATATATCTATTTTGATCCGATGAATATTTATTATTTCTTTTACACTTTCCATCAATGTACATCATGTTGTTTAGCCTTCACTTGTCATAGTTGGAGCGATGAGTTTAACTTTTTGACTGGTTTAATAGCTTATACATCTTGATTGCATCATTGGCCTTTTGTTTTTTATTAAAGCCCTAATAACATATAACAGCCTCGATGGTGTAGTGATAGAGCATCCACCTCGGTTGCGACAGGTCGCGGGTTCGAAGACCGGTCGGGTCATAATACTTTATAAACGAAAGTACACGGTTAGCATTACAAATGACTGTCTGGTGCCATGATAAATTTACTTACACTACGGGTAAGATACACCCATGACACGCCGTGATATAATTTAAAAGTGTTGAAAGCAGCGTTAAACATTGTACACATATATTACACTATATCAGGATGATCCAAAGTCAGCGACAATAATAGCCCGATATATAATAAATTAAGATAAACACGTGATACTTGTACTGAGAATACAACACCAGCTGTCACATTGTTTTGCGACATATACAGGGCCACGTGCTTTCCCAAGTGCTTTCCTAAGTGCACAATCAATGTCTTTACGAAACGTTTGACGCAGTTTTAAATATTGACCTCTTGAGTGCAACACTTAGTCAGAGAGCTAGATAAGGGGAGTAATCTGGACTTTTTCAACCAATATAACTCTGTTTACTGAACCAAATCCTATGTTGTGGGTACTCAAAAGAATCGTCTTAGTGAGACGACTCTCCTGGGTACCAGCAACATAGAGTTAATGCGTAAAAGAAGGATTTTATAATATGCAAAACGCACCTTATCTAGCGAGCCAATATTTATTTACGCAGTATGGTTGACATATTGTTCAATTATTGCAATGGCCGTATCTTCGACACTGACAACTTTCGCCGCCTTTGGCAAATTGCTGCAGACGATCGGCGTAATACCGAAGGAGGAGAAATTGCTTCTCATAAAAACTTCATTATTTTATCATAGTATTTTTTTTTTTTCGTCTAAAACATTTAGACTTTCATATGTATTATTTAGCAGTTCCCGCATACATCTTTCTGAGGCCTCTGCAGCAGATGGCTTTTAAAAACATTATGGCAAAAGGAGAAATTGATCATAATACTCATATTTTAACACTCACATTAAACAAACAAAAAAAAAAAAAAAAAAAATCCATATTTTTTCAGTGATGAGTTCGTAATTGTCTGTTGCAGATTTGTTTCAGACTGGTTTCAGTTTTGTAAAATGTAAGGCCGAGCCCCGGTTGCTCAGTCGGTAGGTACGCGAGCTGTCAATCAAGAGGTTGTGAGTAAGAAACCCAGCTCGGACAACATTCTTTCTGACGCTTGACAAAAGTCACTTTGACATGCGTCAATCGTCTTGCAGCAATGGGCTCTAATAGTCTATGTGGAAAAGCAGCCGGTTGCTCGGTAAGTATGTTGTGTGGAGTACTGATGTGAGCAAAAGCTAGGATACACACGAGTAGGCGAACTTGCCGCCGTGATAGGACTGAAACATTGATTGGAAACTGCGTTAAAAGCTAGGAAACACACGAGTAGGTGAACTGGCCGCCTAGGACTGAAACATTGTTGGAAACTGCGTTTAAAGCTAGGAAACACACGACTAGGTGAACTGGCCGCCTAGGACTAAAACATTGTTGGAAACTGCGTTAAAAGCTAGGAAACACACGAGTAGGTGAACTGGCCGCCTAGGACTGAAACATTGTTGGAAACGGCGTTAAATCCCAATTAATCAATCAATGTAAAATGTAAAGGAGCCATATCAGGGAAAAGGTTCAGTCAAATTTTAAGAAAGTTTTCCATCTATATTAGTCCTTTGTTAACCTTTCTTTAAACCCTGTCGTGCCAGAGATCTTTAGTGTGGTATTGAAGATGTAATTTATTATCACTATTAGTTTTCTGAAGCAAATTAATTTCTACGTTGCAGCAATATGAATTATGAGAGTAGACAGATAGACGGAGAGAATGTAAATAATACTTAGTAGAAAAATAATCTTATTTATTTTTCGATCACGTGGAGTATTATACGCGTCAGTAATGCAAATTGTGAATCGCTGAATCCACGTTTCTTTCCGTAAAGTTTGTTAATGGCCTTTCCCACGTGTCGACGCTTTTTGAATCATCTGCAGCAGACGAATATTTGAAAACATAGTACTCGAAGGAGATATTACTCTTCATGAGCAATTGCTCAGTTTTTCACAAATGTTTTCAAATCCACTTAACTATACTACCATTTATAGAGAATGTCCAGATTTGTCTTATGAAGTTGGAAAGGTGCAGTTTGTAGTTAACTTTAAACTTATGTTTTTACATCGATTAAGATTGATTAACTATTTCAGCGCACAAGGCAATATTGAGGTTTCTGCAAACAATACTGATAGCAGGTGAGACAGCTCGTTACGAGCTGACTCACCTGAATCTGCATTGATTGCAAAAACCTCAATATTGCCTGTGGCGCTGAAAGAGTTAAACATGGAACATGATGAAACACTTGTTGAATGAAGTTGCAAACGAAAGTCGAACAAGTCA
Source organism: Serripes groenlandicus (assembly GCA_031761405.1). Lineage (NCBI taxonomy): Eukaryota > Metazoa > Mollusca > Bivalvia > Cardiida > Cardiidae > Serripes > Serripes groenlandicus. The sequence continues at coordinate 92,909,588 of JASEVX010000002.1, forward strand.
GCATTGTTTGCCTTTTATTTATTAAAATAGTCCAAAACTTTTATTACAAGAGAAATGAAGACGCCCGATGTTTCAACATGGAAGAGTCTACTTTAAACAATTCGGCGCTGAAACAGTTAATGTATTCTCCATAAGTTCTCAGTGGTTAACTGATTGATTGTTTTACGCGGCTTTCAACAAGTTGTCAGGTATATCTCGGCGTTCCCTTCGTCCATTTATCCTTAAACCAGCCAGTCAGTCGTAATGCTAACCCCACAACATTCAGCGCCAAGGAGAGGATCAATTACTACACCTTTTACAGTCTTTAGTATGACCGGACCGGGGATAGAACCCAATACAACCCGCACCCCATGCGAAAGCTCTGCCACATGACCACATACATGTATGCGGTCGAGTGGGAAGGTCCCAATGATTTACACAGCCTCAGAGGTATCCGAACCTGGGACCTTGTGATAATGAAGCCAGCTCTCTTCCATTAAATCATAGCGTCCCAGGCGTTAAACAACAGCGTACATCTATTGCTTTGGCTTTTTAGCTCTCCTTTCCATGATTAACACATCTGTGAAGCAGATGAGTTTGAAATAATTTAGTTACAAATAAGGAAATTTCGCCATGCAAGACAGTATAATTATTGAATACAGTTGGAAACATTGTAGCAAAAGTAGAAATTGCTCAGTGTGATAATTTCTCTTTAGTCCTAAATGTTTCCTTAAGTCGTCTGCTGCAGATGCGTCAACAGTATATCTGCAATAGGGAAAGAGTCAAATAAGACCAGCAAAATATGTCCTCAATGTTTTTCATAAACTTAACCCTAGAGCTACATATCATTATTAGAAACTGCCATATGCATGTATTTTTTTATATTCGTGTCTTTTTTTACGAAAAGACACAGTTGATATAACATTTATAAATACAAAAAAATATATATCATCTATGATCTATTTTGACTAAAGTTGGACTTGAATTTATTACTGTTATTGCATACATAATACGTGGGATGGTGACAAAGTCAGAACACAAATATATTTTTTCGCGTAACTGCACGGCGGGAAGCCAAATAAATCTGAATAAAGCCTGGTCAGGACAATATGTACAACCGCTGCAAGTGTCCCGGCCAACGCAGACGATATTTAGAGCCTTTGCAACTTTTTGTTTGCAAACATTGGCAAATTTCTCAAAAAGGGACAATTTCTTCTTTAACCACAATATCATCAATACGATTTTATTTCCAATAATCCTTATAAACATCATCCTTTTCTTCAAATGTTTTCAAAGCAGACGACTGTATAAACATACTTTAATGCCTCGGTTCAGTGTAGATAACCGTGATGCCTGACTGGTGCGACGTTATTATCATTGAAGTTAGATTAACAGCTGGACATCAAACGATTATGGCGATCGACAGTGAAGACTCGGATCAGACTGCATGGAAGCACGTGCGGATCGGAATGTTTTGCTGAATAAAGCCTGGTCAGGACAATATGTACAACCGCTGCAAGTGTCCCGGCCAACGCAGACGATATTTAGAGCCTTTGCAACTTTTTGTTTGCAAACATTGGCAAATTTCTCAAAAAGGGACAATTTCTTCTTTAACCACAATATCATCAATACGATTTTATTTCCAATAATCCTTATAAACATCATCCTTTTCTTCAAATGTTTTCAAAGCAGACGACTGTATAAACATACTTTAATGCCTCGGTTCAGTGTAGATAACCGTGATGCCTGACTGGTGCGACGTTATTATCATTGAAGTTAGATTAACAGCTGGACATCAAACGATTATGGCGATCGACAGTGAAGACTCGGATCAGACTGCATGGAAGCACGTGCGGATCGGAATGTTTTGCTGTTAATCTATATAAGCTATCCTTCCGTAAGGCATTTTTTCCCAGGAGGGGCTAATTTCATTTATTAGCTACACTGCTGTGTAAAATATGACATGTCCTTAGCTAGAGACGATTGGGGGTTTTCAATAAAGAAAACCGAGCAAAAAAAATAGTTTTGTTATTACATAGCCCTTTCCTTACACGCAACCGATTTCGGACGCCTCAGCAGCGGAGGATTTTTTGAAAACATAGCGGCAAAAGGAGAAGTTGGTCATAGTGAGCAATTTCCCCTTTTGCAACAATGTTTTCATATTTATATAATAAATATTTTTTTCATTTTCAGAGATATTCCATATTATTTACCAAATGTTTACAGAGTCGGTTTGCTGCAGGTGTCTTGTATGCGTGAAAGGGATAACTAGACACGATTATTTGAGGGGCTTTTTGAAAACATAGTGACAAAAGAAGAAATTGCACAAAACGTGCAATTTCTCCTTTTGCCACAATGTTTTCCACTTTTTGTCATAGGTTATCCATTCAATTATGGAGATTTTCTACTTTTTGACAAAATACGTTCAAAGTCGTCTGCTGCAGAATTGTCGTATGAGGGAAAGGGTTAAGTACTAGTCCGGTAGCCTAATGGAATTGTTTTAACTGAACCGGAACATTTCTTATATAGCTTTATTTTCGACTGATTTGTACAGTCCTGGTTGTCCTCTTTCATCCTCTGTGGTCGAGCGGTTAGCGTCGGGGATTTGAAACCGGGTGTCCCGGGTTCGACCCCCAGTCGTGACACTACAGTCATGGTGGAGTGCCCTTGGGGCAATGCACATTTTCTAGCCTAGTACTGGTTTGTTTATCCAGGGATCATGAATAAGGGAACTGTCGCCGTGATATAACTGAAATAATGTTGAAAGCGGCGTAAAACCCCAATAAAACAAACAAACAAATTGTCCTCTTTCAGAATCACCGAGTTGATCATTGGTTAATTTGAAGGTAACGAATGTGTTATGAGAGGTTTTACTTGACTGATTGATTTGATTATTTGATATAGATATAACACCGTTTGCAGTTGCATTTCTGTTATATTAGCTGAGCCCCGGTAGCTCAGTCGGTAGCGACCTCGGGTTGTGAGTTTGAATCCCAGCTCGGCCAACACTCTTTCCGATGTTTGACAAACGTCACTGTAACATGCGTCATTCGTCTTTAACCAATGGGCTAACAGTATATGTGGAAAATCAGCCAGTTGCTTGGAAAGTATGTTGTGTTGAGTACTGGTATGAGAAATCCTGGAAACGCATCAGAAGGTGAATTGGCCGCCGTGATATGACTGAAATGTTTTTGAAAACGGCGTTAAAACCAAATCAATCACTAAGAATCTTTTCAGTCTACTTTATCAAGTAGATTTTCAGCGCATTTGGATGAAAGTCGTTTTTAGACCTGATTACATCCCATTCTCGTGACGTATTTTTGATATCACTCCAAAACAGTTGATTATCTATCCTCTGTAATAATGTTGGCTAGCGGAGGGTTTGGTCTGATAGCGTGTATTGACAGTTTTCCATGTACATACATATATGTTCGTTTCAAGTGTAATTTATTGTTTTGGCTAAGAAGTTCTGTGCCATGTCTGTCTGCATTGTCACGCCAGACGACTTTTGAAAACATTGCGGAAAAAAAAAAAAATGATCATAATGAGTAATTGCTCCTTTTAGCTTCCATGTTTTAAACATTATTTGATTATTATACATGTACTCTCATTTATTTTTGAGAATTGGAAGGATAAGCATTGAACGCATTTCTCTGTTTCACATATGAGCCGTCCCACGACAATTCAAACATTATGGACTCTGTGTAATGTATCGACCCAGATCAGCCTGCGCAGTCCGCGCAGGCTAATCCGGACCGACACATTCTGTCTCAGGGGGATAGAGGTATAGAGTAATGATTCCTGAAACAGAAAATCCACAAGAGGCGAACATTGTCTGTCCGGGTTAGCCTGCGCGGCATGCTTAGGCTGATCCGGCTCGATTCTTTACGCAGAGTCCACAACGTTGTTTTTTTTCGCGGGACGGCACATATGTTTTCAGACATCTGCGTAATGTATCGACCAGATCAGCCTGCGCTGTCCGCGCAGACTGATCCGGCCGACACATTCCGTCTAAGGGGGGATACATAGAGTAGTCATTCCTGAAACAGAAAATCCGCAGGAGGCGAAAAGTGTATATCCGGGTAAGCCTGCGTGGCATTCTTAAGCCGATCCGGGTCGATACTTTACGCAGAGTTCACAATGTTGGTTTTCTCGCGGTACGGCTCATAACTATAGCAAATACCGTCTACAGTTTTCCGATCTAGCCACGGTGTAAGAGGCGAGGATTTTCGAACCAGGCGTACCGGTGGAGTGCCCAGGGGGCAAGTCACATTTCTTAGTACCGGTTTGTTTAACCAGGGATTATGATAAAGTGAACTATCGCCAAGAAATAGCTCGAGCAACGTTGAAGACGGCTTTTAAAACTCCCCCAAATGAAACAGTTTTACGAAACATGGCTGTAGAGAACTGATAAGGTATCGGTAATGTGACATACTTTTTAACGAAATTCATTTAGCGTAATGTCAGTGAAATATGAGGTCACGAGAGACCCAAGTTTTTAACAAATCTTATCAGTTTAAAACATAATTAATTGATTTTTAATAGAATTGTAAGAGGTTAAAAATCTATTAACTAATTGTGAACAGTTTCACATACGTAATTGTACCGATAAACACCATGTGTCGTATGTCGTATTGCGGTGTATACATTTATGGAGGCTTCATCCGGCCGTTTTCACATCGAGTCGATGATTTCATTCTTATTCGACGAAGGAGCCGAACACCGGTAACTCAGTCGTTGGCGTTACAGGCTGTCAAATTCAGGGGTCGTGAGTTGAAACCTCAGATCGGCTAACATTATTTTCGATGTTTGCCTTAACCCTTTCCCTCATATAGACGCTTTCTGACGCCTCTGCAGCAGACGGCTTTTTGAAAACATAGTGACAAAAGAAGAAATTGCACAAAACGTGCAATTTCTTCTTTTGCCACAATGTTTTCCACTTGTTGTCATAGGTTATCCATTCAATTATAGAGATTTGCTATGTTTTGACAAAATATGTTCAAAGTCGTCTGCTGCAGAATGGTTGTATGAGTTTGTTTGTTTGTTTGGAGTTTAATGCCGCTTTCAACAGCTTTGGTCATATCACGGCGGTTAGTGCACCTACCCATGTTTTTCCTGGCTTTCACACACCAGTACTTACACAACATTCTTTCGAAGCCACTGACTACTTTCTCACATAGATCAGAGGGGTTGTATGAGGGAAAGGGTTAAGTTAATGGGACTGCGTCATTCGTCGTCTTCCACTAATGCACTTATAGTCTTCGTGGAAAAGCAGCCAGGTGCTTGGAAAAAACTGTTGTGTAGAGAACTGATGTGAAAAAGCCAGGATACACATTATTAGGTGATATGACCGAACATTTGCAGAAAACGGCGTTAGACTCGAATTAATCTAATTTGACGATAATTTTAACGAGTAGGTGGTACGATAGTGTTTTTTGTCATCTGCCTTGGACATATCCGAGGAGAAGTATAACATCTGAAAATCGAAAACAAATGAGCCGTTCCACGGGGAAGCCATCATTGTGGACTCTGCGTAAAGTATCGCCCCAGATCAGCCTAAGCATGCCGCGCATGCTAATCCGGAAAGATCCTTTTCGACTCTTGTGGATTTTCTGTTTCAAGAATCATAACTCCCATAACTCTTGCCTCCTGAGAGACGGAATGTGTCGGCTCGGATTAGCCTGCTCGGACTGCGCAGGCTGATCTGGATCGATACATTGCACATAGTTCATAGTGTTGGTTTGCTCGCGGAACGGCTCATATCTGATGCAGAAATGTAAACATCATAAGAAACATAAAAACTTGTGCTCGTTCTCAGACGAAAAATAATATTTCTCGTAAGTTGTCGCCTGCAAAAACATTAAAGTTCGTCTGTATCGAGATAAATGGTTAGATCGTTAGGCTACCCCCATTGTTTCCCGTTATTATTGAACCTTCGAACAGAAATGTTCGGCAGCCTGTCATTAAGTGTCTACATATTTAGTGCCGCATTATCTCTTCAATATGTTCGTGATATTACATTAATACAGTTGTCTGCTATGAAGTGTGCCAACTCGGAAGCATTATACGTGTTATATGAATTTGAAATCACTCTTGGAAAAGGAGAACTTACCTATTTTAAATGTCGCCTGTTACGGATACACCAATACCGTCTGTATCGGAGACTTAACCCTATCCCACATACAACAATTATGTGGCAAATGACTTTGAAAACATCTTAGGACTTATAGTATAGATATCCCAATATATGAACATATAATTATTGAACATAGTTGATGCTAACGACAAGCAATTTTTCCTTTTATCACCATGCTTTTAAAAACCGTCTGCTTCATATATATGCGACACGGGCAAATGACTTTGAAAACATCTTAGGACTTAGTATAGATATCTGAATATATGAGCATATAATTATTGAACATAGTTGATGCTAATGACGATGAGCAATTTCTCCTTTTACCACCATGCTTTTAAATGTCATCTGCTTCATATATATGCGACACGATCAATTCTTCTGAAAATAGGTAAGGGAGAACTCTTTCGCTGCCAAAGGCAATTAAATGCTTTTGCAAACAATGCAGATTCAGGTGAGACAGCTCGTAACGATCTGTCTCTCCTAAAATCTGCATTATTTGCAACTTAAACATTAAATTTTACCAAATATCCTGTTGGAAAAAAAATGTAGTGGTCCAACTGTAAGCATGGGAGAGTAGACTTTGAGATATTCGGCAGTGAAAGAGTTGAAGGAAGTTGTCGAGGTCAACAATTAAAGTGGACGACGTGACATGCATAATACTGAATACCTTTTGCGCTGGGTTGCGAAGACGGCATTACAGCGGATTGAACGATGTCATATCATACATCCATGTGTATAACTGATAAACATAGAATACTGTAGAAAACGGTTTATTTATAATTAATCGTAACAGCTATATACGTAACTATGTATGTACTTGGTTGTATGGTGACGCCGCTTTAAACACACTTTCAGCGCCAAAGGCAATATTGAGCTTTTTGCAAACAATACAGATTCAGGTGAGTCAGCTCGTAACGAGCTGTCTCACCTGAAATCAGCATTGTTTGGCTTTTAGTTATCAAAATATTCCAGAACTCCTATAACATGGATATCGAGTCGTCCAATTTTGAACATGGAAGAGTCTACTTTAAACAATTTGGCGCTGAAAGAGTTAAACACACTTACAGTTATATCACGGCGTTTCCTTTGGTAAATTACCAGTACTACTGGTTCATTTATCACGAGACCAGCGGGTCAGTCATAATACTAACCCCAGAACTCCAAGCGATCAGGATGGAAAGCAATTAATATAATTTTGAAAGAAGTTATATATGTAAAAGAAGGAAAGCTATGTCACTTAGTCAATTTAGCGAGCGTTCAAGTCGTCTTTCTATTTTTAAACTAGGATGTCATACATCATTACGCTATGAGCGAGATTTCTATTGCTAGCAATATTCAGGGGTGATATTTTTCCGCTACAAACATTATGCCAAACACATTAAACTGTAATTAAACTCGTAAATTCCCGAACAATTACCACATTCATTGTGCTTTTGAGTGAAACATCGTTGATTGGATTTTGGATTGATTCTCAGATGCGAAATTTAACCATTTCCCACATACATCAAATTCTGCAGCAGACGACGTTGGAAAATACGAGACAAAAACGCGGAAAATCTTGATAAATAATGCTTTAATAATTGAATAAAGTGGAAAACACTGGCGAAATGAGAAAATGCTCGTTTTGAGCAATTTCTCCTTTTGTCGCAGTGTTTTCAAAATCATCTGCTGCAGAGGCGTCAGAAAGAAAGGATTAAGAAGATCGTAGATAGTTTAAACACAGGAAAAATCTAGTGTTACACACACAGATTCCTAGATTAAATAGGACCGCTAATGGGAAAACTGGTACAAGTTGGCTTTTGTGAACTGTGTAAATGAAGCTCCTCCTGCACATCCACGCAGTTCGCACATTACTTTAACCAATTGTTAGAACATTCTGTCAATGTGTGTAGATTATGATAAGACGGGGTAGATGCTAAGGCTGATCTGAACCTACACTGTTTAGAAATGCGATTTATTTACCAATCGACTCATTTAAAATAGTGTAAACTGATCTTCGTTTAACACTATATCTCGTGTTACTCAATTTAACCGAAAATTAACCACATACGATAATTATGTAGACGAATACATTTTGTTATAGGAATGTCAACAAGATCCAGCAACAGAGAGTCTAGTCAGACTGCGCGTCCACAACTGGCTGACTCTATTCTAGTGGTCCACGACCGCGTCGACCTCGTGTGCGGGAGGTCATGGGTTCGATTTCCGGTTGGGTCATACCAAAGACTTTAAAAATGGTAGTAATGGCTGGCCTCCTTGGCGCTAAGGTTTGCGGGGTTAGCAGTACGACTGACTGGCTAGTGTCAGGATAAATGGACGAGTAGTATTGGTAACTTACCCAGGAAACGACGTGATATAACTGAAACAATGGTGATAGCTGCGTAAAACACCAACACAATCTAGTGGCTCACGCTTCACAAAATTGGTTCAGGTCGTCAAAGGACTAAGCAAGATGATTACGAAATTACAAAAAGTAAAATCTTTAATAAGGGGCATCATGTTATCAGACAATGTTACTTAATGTCATTGAGACGATTACTCGAGTACTTACAACATAGGGTTTATAGGCAAACTGGTTTCCGCAAATTAGATCGAACTCATGTAAAGACCGTTACTTTACACATTGAAATGGACGCGTTAAACCGGTTTTCACGCAACTATGAAAAGGGGTTATCAAAGATTTCGTGGAGATTTATGGTAAATCTGTTTGTACTTCTTACTAGGCAGATATTTCCATATGTGTTCATACTTTTTAACACTCCTTGCATATCTCCACATGTCGTATGAAAAGTGCACCGTATACAGCGCTCAGTAAGATGGTTACTGTTTTGTAAACAAACTTTAAAAAGCTGGCAGCAATTTAACATTTTGTCAACGATGTGATAGCAATATACATTTATTATAAACAAGAAATATCTTTAAAAAAGATAAACGGCGATCAATATGAGAAAACACTAAGAAATGGAACATGCGCATATTATTTGACTTGAATATCAGAAAGGTTCTATGTGATGGGCCATCTCCATCCAGCTTCAGTTTCTATAAATAGATTATCAAGGCCGAGAATACGCCACATGACTGGAGATTACGCGAGGCTCCAAGAGGTGTATAAGTTTCAATTGAAGATAAATAACTCAAAACTTATCATGTTTCAAAAATAATTAATATTTTGCTCTTTAATATTATATTTCATACGTTTTCACTGATTTTTTTCACTGAAATTTATTTCTTAAGGAAAACAATTAAAAGTTAGTATGCAGAACATTTCATTTTGAAACTTTACCTTATTAGTGCCTCTCGTAGGATCGCCAGCTTAACTATGAACCAATCAAACCGTTTCATTTCCTTTATTTATTCGACATTATTCATTAAATACAACATTTGATTGGTCTACAATCTAGATCATTTGTTTAACATCTAGGTCAATACTGAGGTTAGACAGCTATCGCCGAAAAACAATGTTTTCTTCAATGTCGTCAGCTGCAGATGAGTAAACATTCGCCTGCGTACTAGAAAGGGAGGGTGAGTCAAAGTTTGATAGATAAGGCTATACATACTATGTTTAGTGTAAATGTATAAATAAACCAGCTAACCACCGTTACGTAATATAATAACACGTATTTTATTTATATCCTGATATAGCTTTCATTCAAAGCGCCCTTCCGTGTAATTAGTATATGTAGACTCGCTTTTATGTCGGGTAATCGTGTGACACTAATACAGAAATGATTTTCAACATTATTTGCTCTATTAAGGTACAAAAATAAGACACTTTTATAAATCGATGTTTACATTTATCTTATAAAAGTTACCAACTATGTAACCCTTTCCAATTAACAAATAACCTGGGGCAGAATACTTTGAGACCATTTGGGAAAAACAGGATAACTCTCAATAAATGAAGATATATACATTATTACATGATTGAAAAGCGTTAAAAATATTTTCAAAAGTAATGTACGACAGGGGCGTCAAAACGCACTTTCATATGAGAAAGAAATAACAAACATACTTCAAAGTGTCCAGATATTACCCTTTCCTTCACCCTTTCCCCATGTAAACTCATTTTGTCACATCTGTATCAGACGACTTTAGAAAACGGTGTGACAAAAAGAGAAATTACTCACATTCAACTATTTTAGATAATCAAACATTATTTTATAGACATTTTCTACAGTTTTGCCTTCTGGTTTTCAAAGTCATCTGTTTCAGTGTTGCTGTATGTGGCAAATGATTGATACGCTTTTAAAGCAGCTTCGACTTAACCCTTTCCCACATACAGACGCTTTCTGACGCATCTGCAGCAGGCGGCATTTGAAAACATTGTTGCAAAAGGAGAAATTTATTCAATATGAGCAATTCCTCTTTTTGCCGCACTGTTGATAACTCTGTGAAATAACTATTTTTATTATCATCAGGTAACACGTTTTACCACCAATCGTAATCGAGTTAAAGAGTTGCAGCATTCATCTCGTTATAACCTAATATCCTTGCAGCGCACTGAACGCTCTAGATATTAATGTTCACACTTTCCCCATACATAAATTAACACTTTGCAAAACATCTAGCTAAGGAATTGGATAATTTCTGTCACACTTATTGGATAGATTTGAAAACATTGTAGCAGGCAAACGAAAAGAAGGTTGTAGGGTCCAATCTGAGCGTTCAAGATAAGGGGTATTCTTCGTGTTCGAAAATCCTAATATATGTGACACTCAAACTCTATGTTGTCGGGGCGATACTTTTGAGCACACACAACATAGGGTTTGGTTGAGTAATAACTGATATATTGTGGGGGAAAGCGCCAGGTTACACCCCATTATCGAATCCTCTGCAATTGGATAACCTACCGAACTCGAGGCGTACGTTGTATCTACTGTACCACTGAGTAGCTACAAAGGCGTACCGAGGCTAATTGGTTGGTAAGAAATTTCGTAAAATGAGTCGTTCCACGAGAAAACCAACAATATGGAATCTGCGTAATGTATCGACCCAGATCAGCCCGCGCAGTCCGCGCAGGCTTATCCGGGCCGACACATTCCGTCTCAGGGGGATAGTGGTATAGAGTAATGATTCCAGAAATCCACAGAAATTCACAGACGGGTCAAATAAGAATTTTAGAACATGAAAAAGACCACTAATGTCTCTAGCTTTGAATTGAAAAAGCCGTTTGTCTGAACGTAATGCTATTGGCGTCAGTTTGGTCATATGAACGCTTCCGGACAAAAGAGATATCGTGGTAAAGTGCTTATGTTGATGGTACCTTGTGAATAGATCTTACCGGCTCACAAACGAGCATATAATGGGTATTTGATGTAGAAGAAATACGTCCGTCACTAACATTGTGTTCATTTGTAAACACTCTTTAGGACTAATCTTAAAACCAATTTTAATGCTGAAAAAGCGCAAATAATTCAAGATAAACTTCGTGGAGTCACTTCAGACGTAAACGTGTCATATTTTATAATCAGCTAATTAATTACGGACGAACCCGTGTGTACTAATAGTATCACAGTGTGGAAGACAGTGGTAGAGCGTCGGCCTCTCGTACAAAAGGTCCCGGTTCGAATCCCGTGATGAGCGGGTTCCGCCTTTGGGAATTTTTCACGCAAACGGCGCGAGTACTGGTTATGTCTCCAGGCCGCAGACATCGAGCGTGATTAATATAAGATTAAAGCTTGTTTCGCAATCGATGTAAAATAAATACGTTTAAACTATACTAAAACTAGACTACTAAAAGCCTTGCAGAGCCTTCAATGTGTAGCTATCTTTTAACCCTTTCCCTCCTATAAACGCTTTCGGACGCCTCTGAAGCAGACGGCTTTTGGAAAACATAGTGACAAAAGAAGAAATTGCACAAAACGTGCAATTTCTCCTTTTGCCACAAGGTTTTCCACTTTAAGTCTTAGGTTATCCATTCAATTATGGAGATTTTCTATGTTTTGACAAAATACGTTCAAAGTCGTCTGCTGCAGAATTGTCGTATGAGGGAAAGGGTTAAAGTACCATATTATGTAACATCTGTCGAAAATCACGAATGTTAGTCACGAATGTTATTCACGAATGTTAGTCACGCTTGTTAGTCACGAATGTTAGTCACGATTGTTAGTCACGAATGTTAGTCACGCTTGTTCCTGTTCTATCTTTCCGCATCCGGTTCGAACAGCCCAGGGTTCGAACCCTGGCCAAGCCGTTCCAAATACATAATACTTGGTAGAAATGATTTCTCTCATTTGCGCTTAGTTTTGTGTGGATAGCATTACGACTGATTATCGATGTCAGGATAGATAGTAACTGTAGTACTGATACATTACCATGGAAACGCCGTGATATAATTGAAATACAAACAAATACCCCCCCCCCCCCCCCCCCCCCCCGAACACTGTTCTATTCCCCTTTAATATAATACCAACATGGTGTGCAACAAGGCTTGTTATCCCCTGACTAGCATTACTCAGCGTATCAATTCCCATGTAAAATAAGGACCGTAGTAACATCCAAAATGGTGACCAAGTAGTATTTAACCCGACACTGCTGAGCGCGTCTTTAATAACTTCTCATATATCTCTTCGTGTTAATGATGTACTGAACTGAGAAGTGGATATTAACTCTTTCAGCGCCGAATTGTTTAAAGTAGACTATTTCATGTTCAAACTCGAACGACTCTATTTTCATGTTATAGGATTTTTGGAATATTTTTATAACTCACAGCAAAACAATGCAGATTTCAGGTGAAACAGCTCGTTACGAGCTGACTCACCTGAATCTGTATTGTTTGCAAAAAGTTCAATAAAAATATAAAAAAAATTGTATCATTGTTATTCAATTTTCTGATTATGTTGTCATTTAAAACATGTTTAGTCATTCTGCCTTTTTATATTGCTTCGAAATTTAAAACATAGTAGATTAAATTTGTTCGAGATAAAGAGCTGATTTTTTTTCTTGAGCCTTCCAAGCGCTGTCCAGACGCCTTGTATGATTATATAGTATAGCTAGGTAAAAAGAACATATTAAAATCCATGTAAATAAATTTTAATCTAGAACTTGTATAGTATCATATGCTTTTGAAAATAAGTAGTAATTATTGGAAAACTTTAATGAAAATGGAAGATGTGTTTGAAGGATAAATAAATATATAATCATATTTTAACATTTTTTAGACATTAAGACAAGAAACACTGAAAATTTTGTTAAGTGACATATACTTTTCTTTTTAAATATTGATAAATGACAGTTATTGCAATAATCTGAAGAAGTTTCAAAAATAGTTAAATATCATAAATATGTTTTTTTCCTTATTTTAAAGTTTTGATCTTGTATATTCTTATACCTGACAGATATGGGTTCTCATTAGGGCAAAACACGTCTATTTTTGAGGTTTAATTACAACATATCACATGAACGTCCAAAGATATGGATTAAATATCTTCAAAATGAGATTTAAACCACAAGAAGACAAACAATTAGCATATCATCTTTCAAATATTGGTAATTTGCATGACATTTTTTTTTTTTCATGTGCTGAAATAGCAAAAAAAAAATGCATATCATACTATAAGGCTTTCATAAATGGATCTAGCAAAAAATAAAGCCCCTTAACATACCATTTTTTTTAATTTTTTTTTTTTATTAAACATACATATAACTTTCAAAAAAACAATGTTACAACAAAAGCTCAATATTATAAAAAATCCACTTTTCAGGTCATTGCAACCTGTGTTACTTCGAGCGTTCGTTTATGCTACTTGTTTGACTTAGCACGTTCCTTAATGCTACATCCACGCATCTAGAAGAGTTTGAGCATTCTTGCCGTCTAATCTTTGTCTACTTTGATCGCTACAAATTTGTCATTATTTAGCAAAGACCGGAAAAACTATAATTAAAGCGTGGTAATACAAGTAGCATTAATGAACGTGTATAGTGACACAAGTGGCATTAACAGACGTGCGTAGTAAAATAAATGACATTAACGAAGTTGCATAGTGGTATAAGTAGCAGTATCGACGTGCGAAATAGTATAAGTAGCATTAACGAATGTGTGTAGAGGTACAAGTAGCAGTAACGAATATGTAAATTGACAACTTTATATTAAAGAAGATGCGTTGTGGTACAAGTAGCAGTAACGAATATGTAAATTGACAACTTTATATTAAAGAAGGTGCGTTGTGGCACAAGTAGCAGTAACGAATATGTTAATTGACAAATTTATATAAAAGAAGGTGCGTAGTGGTACAAGTAGCATTAGGGAATATGCAAATTGACACATTTGTATAAACGAATGTGAGTAGTGGTACAAGTAGCATTAGGGAATATGCAAATTGACACATTTGTATTAACGAACCTGCGTATTGGTACAAAAATCACTAACGAACGTGTGTAGTGTCTGTCACATGTAGCATTAATGAACATGCGTAGTGGTACAAGTAGCATTAACGCACCAGCGAGATGGTACAAGTAGCATTAACGGACATACAAAGTCATATAAGTTGCATTAACGAACGTGCGTAATGGTTCACGTAGCAGCAACGAGCATGCGTAGTCACACACGTCGCATTAACGAACGTGCGTACATGTAGTGCCACAAGTTGCATTAAAGAACGTATGTAGTCGTACAAGTATCAATAGAGAATGTGCGTAGTCACACAAGTTGCATTAACGAACGTGCGTACAGGTAGTGTCTGAAGTTGAATTAACGAACGTGCGTACAGGTAGTGTCTCAAGTTGAATTAACGAACGTGCGTACAGGTAGTGTCTCAAGTTGCATTAACGAACCTGAGTACAGCTAGTGTCTCAAGTTGCATTAACGAACGTGCTTACAGGTAGTGCCACAAGTTGCATTAACGAACGTGCGTACAGGTAGTGCCACAAGTTGCATTAACGAACGTGCGTACAGGTAGTGCCACAAATTGCATTAACGAACGTGCGTACAGGTAGTGCCACAAATTGCATTAACGAACGTGCGTACAGGTAGTGCCACAAATTGCATTAACGAACGTGCGTACAGGTAGTGCCACAAATTGCATTAACAAACGTGCGTACAGGTACATGTAGTGCCACAAATTGCATTAACGAACGTGCGTACAGGTACATGTAGTGCCACAAATTGCATTAACGAACGTGCGTACAGGTACATGTAGTGCCACAAATTGCATTTACGAACGTGCGTACAGGTGGTGCCACAAATTGCATTAACGAACGTGCGTACAGGTGGTGCCACAAATTGCATTAACGAACGTGCGTACAGGTAGTGCCACAAATTGCATTAACGAACGTGCGTACAGGTAGTGCCACAAATTGCATTAACGAACGTGCGTACAGGTACATGTAGTGCCACAAATTGCATTAACGAACGTGCGTACAGGTACATGTAGTGCCACAAATTGCATTAACGAACTTGCGTACAGGTGGTGCCACAAATTGCATTAACGAACGTGCGTACAGGTGGTGCCACAAATTGCATTAACGAACGTGCGTACAGGTAGTGCCACAAATTGCATTAACGAACGTGCGTACAGGTAGTTGTCTCAAGTTGCATTAACGAACGTGCGTACTGGTAGTGTCTCAAGTTGCATTAACGAACGTGTGTAGTGATACAAGTAGCGGTAAAGAACGTGCGTAAGTTTAACATGTAGCATGTAACGAAAGCATGTATTGACACAAGTAAAATAACGACAGTGCCTAGTAACACAAATATTATTACTGAACGTGCATTAAAGTCCATTCGTCGTTCTACACCAACCATCAATTGATTGAATGATTGAAAGTGTTTAATGCCGTTTTTAACAGTATTTTAGTTATAGTCAGGTTGCATAAACAAACATGCGTCGTAACGCAAAAAGTATTTTGAGGTGACGATATCATAAAAACACACGTAGTATTAATTAGCATTCAGATGAATTTTTAGTTCTAAAACAGCTTGTCTATACTCTCTGAAAATAGTTTTTCTTGGTCATATGAAGAAACACTAGGATAAATCAATGGTTGACGTTGTTGTCAAAATATTTAAAGTTGTTTTACTCGCAAAATGTCGTCCTTATTACGTTTGCGGATATCAAAAAATAGGTTAGGACCGGCTTGCAAACACAAACAATTTTAGCAGAATCTAAGACATTATAACAATACGTTGGTGAATATTTCTGGAAGTCTCTAGGGAAAGTTCGTGAGAATTTACTTTTAAATTTAGCGACACGCCGATATGATATGGCAACACCACGCCTGTATAGAGGTCATTGATCAAGCCTGTTCCGTCATTAAATTAAACCTAGATTCCCTTGTCGCATGTTACATGGTCGTCATATAGCCTTCAAAGGGTAATTAATCCCGATAGCGCTCAATGTGTCTAAATGAAGAAAGAACGACTTCTCATAAAATGGAGTGAGAACTTCAACCTGATTACGAAGCATTGATTTTTGTCTTATTTGGTTTTTAAACCTGTTTACAACATTATGTCAGTTTTACCCCGGCGGAGGTTCACTTATTCATGATCCCTGGCTAGAACGTCGATGTTGTTTTATTACTCCTGGTCGTTGCATCAGGCTCCGTAACCCTGTTGCTGCCAAGGGCAATTAAAGGCTTTTGTAAACAATGCAGATTCAGGTGAGACAGCTCGTAACGAGCTGTCTCTCCTGAAATCTGCAATATTTACCACGTGGACATTCAATTTGACTAAATTTGCAGTTGACAAAAAATTGAGTGTTCCAATTTTCAACGTGGAAGAGTCGACTTTGTGAAATTCGGCAGGGAAAGAGTTAAATTTAATCTGAGCAATTACACCTTTTGCCACAATATTGTCAAAATTCGTGTCAAAATGCGTCTGGAAGTGGGAATTGGTTAATGTAGCAAGGACAACAAGGACAGCAAGGACAACAAGGCAAGCAAGGACAGCAAGTACATCAAAGACAGCAAGGACAACAAGGACAACAAGGACAACACGGACAACAAGGACAGCAAGGACAACAAAGACAACAGGAACAACAAGGGCAGCAAGGCCAACAAGGACAGCAAGGACAACAAGACTAGCAAGGACAACAAGGACATCAAGGACAAAAAGGACAACAAGGACAACACGGACAACAAGGACAACAAGGACAACAAGGCCAACAAGGCCAGCAAGGACAACAAGGACAACAAGGACAACAAGCACGACAAGGACAACAAGGACAATAAGGACAGCAAGGACAACAATGACAAAAAGGCCAGCAAGGACAACAAGGACAAAGGCAAGCAATGACAACAAGGACAACAAGGGCAGCAGGGACAATAAGGACAGCAAGGACAATAAGTACAACAAGGACAACAAGGACAACAAGTACAACAAGGACAACAAGGACAACAAGGACAACAAGGATAGCAAGGACAACAAGGACAGAAGGGAAAACAATGACAGCAATGACAACAAGGACAGCAAGGAAAACAAGGACAACAATGACAGAAAGGACAACAAGGACAACAAGTCAAGCAAGGACAACAAGGACAACAAGGCAAGCAATGATAACAAGGACAGCAAGGCCAGCAAGGCTAGCAAGGCCGGCAAGGGCAACAAGGACAACAAGGACAACAAGGACAACAAGGCAAGCAAGGACAACAAGGACAGCAAGGAGAACAAGGACAACAAGGACAAAAACAAGGACAACAAGGACAGCCAGGACAGCAAGGACAACAAGGGCAGCAGGGACAACAATGACAGCAATGACAGCAAGGACAACAACGACAGCAAGGACAGCAAGGACAACAAGGACAGCAAGGACAGCAAGGACAGCAAGGACAACAAGGACAACAAGGACAGCAAGGACAAGCAAACAAAGACAGCAGACAAATTAATCACCTGGCCTTATATATCGCTATCGCATATATGGTAACACTAGTTCGAACAACATTCCTATCGACATTTCACAAAAGACCATGCGACAATTGTCATTCGTCTTCTATAAGTTGGCTAATAGTCTATTTGTCAAAGCAACCAGTGGCTTTGATACTGGTATGGGAAAGCCAGGAAACACTTTTTTGAAAAATGAATAAGGAAAAGGCATTATCCCGAATCAATCAATTAAAGATGTAGACATTGTAAAGGGGTAGTTATTTGATCAAATGAGCTGTTGTCTATCGCTGTAAGTTCGTATTTATACAGTCTAACGACAATGTTCCGAGAAGCGGCTCTCTCATGCTTATTAATCCTTTCCGACGTCCAACAATTCCGTCGCAGATGAATTTGAAAATATCTAGACAAAAAAGGAGTCTACTCTATAAATCAAAGGATACTATTTACAAATGTTATATCTAGTTGAAAGAACGTTGTTGCAATAGGTGAAATTTATCATAACGAGCAATTTCTCCTTTTGCAATACTGTTTTCAAAAGTCGTCTGCTGCAGAGGCGTCGGAAAACGTCTGTTTCCTGTTTAGGGTTAAGAATCGTCAGACGAAAACAGACAGTTATGAAACAACTGCCAATTGAGATCCA
Source organism: Serripes groenlandicus (assembly GCA_031761405.1). Lineage (NCBI taxonomy): Eukaryota > Metazoa > Mollusca > Bivalvia > Cardiida > Cardiidae > Serripes > Serripes groenlandicus. Next base: position 92,928,161 of record JASEVX010000002.1, read on the forward strand.
TTTGCAATTCGTGTTTAATCGCGTTGGTATCAATCATATCTCATTTAAAGAGGCTTCAAAGTTGTTCTCAACTTAAAATGGCGAGTAATGGAGATATTGGTCATACTGCGCGTAGGCCAAATTCTGATATTAATCTGAAATGGTAGCAAAGTCTCGTCTTTTCGTTTTGCGTGGCTCATTTGATACAACTGTCCAGACGTATGATTTACGTGGTGCGTAGTAAGAAATACGCTACGATAGACTGACCATGAGCGAGACAGTGTGAAATAACTGTTAATCCTGCAGACAACTGAACTGTTAACTCAGAAAATAATTATAACTTTTGTTTGTTTGTTTCATTTATTGATGATACCGCCATTTTCATTATTATTTCGTTATATCACGGCAACAGTTCACTTATTCAAGATCCCTGGTAAACACCCTTATAAGGCTAGGAAATGATCCTTGCACAATGTTACTCAACCATATCTGCCAAGAAAGGGCATCGAACACGGAACGCCCGGTTCCAACATCCGAACGCTACCCATTCGGCCACGGCGCATCCTATTTATTAATTATGTAAATGATCAAAAATCTGATTTAGTTCTGATATACGTAAATTCAAATTGCACTAAATTGCAACGAAAGTTCAATTAAGAACGACACGCTCTGTATTTGATATCTGTTGGTTTTTTTTTGCACAGAATTTCGAAAGATTTTTATTTTACATTTCATGTAACTTTTATTTTTTTATTGCCAATATAGCAAATAGTTTCAGCTATGATTTTAATTTTCAGAACAATCAAATATTAAAAACTATAAAACGACATCGGAATTCCCTAAAACACATTATGTTCGCATGTTGTGTCATTTACTCCTATAGTTTTGAAAGGTCGATATATTGGCGAATGAAGTAAAGAGTGAACGGTCAGTCTGTCTGACCAATGATGGCAGCTAAACTTGACCGGTGCCATCTCAGATAGAAAACACTGACGAGCGGGAAATTGGGGGCAAGGGGTCAGCCAAAATTGACCAAACAAATTTATGGCCGATCAAGGGAAAATGTGATTTTCTTTTACATGCGGACAGTGAAGACTCAGGCGCGGCTGTCTCACTGCACTGTTTCACCAGATATTTCACTGTTGGTTACTTGTGTACATTAAACTCACTTAGTTTTACACATACGTGTATGTATTAAATAGATAAACAGCGATTAAACCCTTTCACTGCCGAATTTCACAAAGTCGACTCTTCCATGTTAAACATTGGGCCACTCCATTTTACGTTCAACTGGAAATGTGGTTACATTTAACGTCTAAGAGGCAAACAATGCAGATTTCAGGAGAGACAGGTCGTCACGAGCTGTTTCACCTGAATCTGCATTGTTTGCAAAAGCCTTTAATTGCCTTTGGCAGCGAAAGAGTTTCATAAGACATTTGATTAACTAATACTGTTCATTTGTTTGGATGATGTCAGGGTGGTAGACTCATAGACACTCAAGATTCAAAGATTTATCAGATATGATTATTCATAACTGTTTTGTTTTGTTTGCTGGGTATAGTGTTTTATGCGGCTTCTAAAGGTAAAACTTAAATACTTATACTAATGTTTCATCTGTTTTGTTTCCTTAATAAATATGCCAAATATATCATGTCTTTTTTGTAAGACAGCAATGTAAATATTTATGTCAACTTAGTCATATACTTTTAAAAATACACTCTATCGTTCATTATAACTAAATATTAGGTAAACAATCAAAGTACTGATAGTACTGAAGGTAGAATTGCGATCGTTTTTTTTAAATAACCTTTTAATCAAAATGTGTGTCTCAGCAGTTTGACAGAAACAAAGCCTACATCTGATATTGTGTCAATGTGTTATTTTTCAACTCTGTCCCATAAATTTTTCCTGCGATTTGATACTGCTAACTCTCATAAAAAAGCACGGAAAGGGACAACTATACTTTCCCAACTTTGATTAAATATATTTTCAATTAAATTGTAAAAAATATTTTTGTTTTTTGAAAGTTTTGTCATTATTATTTAAGACGGAGATTATATACTAGAATAGCCAACTGACTATCATTTTAAAAAAGTATTTCTTATTTAAACCTTCCCATCTGCATACGTACTTTTGAAAACATTGATGCAGAAGAAGAAATTGCTCATAACAAGCAATTTCTCCTTTTTCAACAATGTTTTCAACTATATTCAATTATTAGACTTCCAATTAATGTGATTTTCTGTATCTTTGCTCAGATTTTCTTTTTAAATTCTTCTGCTGCAGAGTTTATATTTTGTGGGGGTGGGTTGTGATTTGTTAAAGGGCAAGCAGGATTGGGAATTGAGTGTTACACCACTCGCCTGCCTGTGCATGTTTTAGCTTAACTTTACTTTTTAATAATCTTTCCATCACCAACTCAGTCAACTTTATGAACGAAATAATCGCGTCAAAATCTTGAAATGCGTCAAAATCATAACGAACAAACTGTCAAAATCAAATGTTGAACTGTGTAATACAAATTTAGAATAACAGGATGAATCAGTTATGTTGTAACTGGGACCACTAAAACGTATTAGTGGCCCAGGTTGTAACAACCAATATCCGCTGGTCATTTACCTGATTTTGGCCGAAAGAAATTATTGATTTTTCTCTTTTTCATTCTTGCAAGATTTCGTTCTGCCTATTATAATAAAAGCATTCTATAAACGCTTTATAAACAAGTGTTTAGAACATTAACTCGCAATCGTTTTTGCAAGTCATCGTAATTTAAAGCGCTCAAATGATTTGATGAAATCTCTTTCCTTGTAGAAGTCGGGAAATTAGACGCGGACCTTGTCGAAAGCACCTATCCAAAATGCAAAAGTAATCGTCAATCGTCAAATTTGTCAAAACGAAACGGCAATGATTCGCCGCGTGCCGGTCCTTATCGAAAACCCTGAACATTTATTTTATTAATTTCTGTTTTTGCAGAAACCTGCTTGTAGTATAATTGAAAACGAATGCATAACTAAAACGACTTCGATGGGCTTCGTTACTAGAAACGAGCACATCTTGCCTCTGTATGCAACTACACGGATGCACCTGAAAGAGAAAGAAAATACTTAGCAATGCATACTATCATTATGAATAAGGACATAAACGAATATGTATGGACTAGCGCCTAGAATTTCGTACTAGCCTCGGGATCGAGAGACAAGGGCTCGAAACCCGGTCGGGTTATACCAACGCATAACCCTTTCCCACATGTAGACGCTTTCTGACGCCTCTGCAGCAGACGACTTTTGCCACAAAGTTTTCAACTCTTTTCAGTGATTATACCTTCATTTTCAGAGATTTTCCCTAATTTCTTCTAGTTATTTCATAGTCGTCTGCTGCAGATTTGTTGTATGTGGGAAATTGTTAATATATGGAAGTTATGTCTTTCCTCAATGGCGCTATAGCATTACGACTGATACATCTTTATCAGGGTAGGGCAGATAAAACCTGAAGAATTGGTAATTTACACAGGAAATGCCGTGATTTAATTGAAATACTTTTGAAAGCAATTTGAAAACATTATTTAGACAAATTATTTAGTAAAAAAATATGTTGCCTACAACCGTATTTGTATGTCTTAGTGAATTGCGTATACCCGTCGCTTTTCATCCCTTCGTCTTAATTGAAAACGAAGGCAAACTGTTTAAAAATAGAGCAGATACATGCACTGAGAGAACACTGATAGAACAAAAATGAACAGAAAAGACTAGAACATATGAGCCGACACATTCCGTCTCCGGTGGATAGAGGTACAGAGTAATGATTCCTGAAACAAAACATCTACAGGAGGCGAACAATGCCTGTCCGGGTTAGCCTGCGCGGCATGCTAAGGCAGATCCGGTTCGATACTTTACGCAGAGACCACATTGTTGGTTTTCTCGCGGGACTGTTCATATATTGAACAACATTAGGAATAACATTAAAAACATACATTGTCAATATATAATTTTTATCATAGAAGTTGAAAAGACCACATATATAATGTGATGTTGATCTCAAAATGTTTTCAAATATCATGACAGTGATGCGAACAAGTGAATAGATTTCGTGTTGCACAGACACGAACCTGCTGCTTCCGCGGGAAACAGTTTGACATATTGAAAAGAAAAAAAGGGGGCTTGACAAGGAATCTATTGCAAGAATAAGGAAGTCAGTCTTTTAATTAGTTTATCGAACCACTCCCCAGCACGTGTACCCTTTCCCCCACACAGACCCCACAGACGCCTCAGACGCGTCGGCGGAAGACGACTTTTGAAAACGTTGTATCAAATGGAGAAATTGCTCATGATGAGCAATTTCTCCATTTGCCACAGTCTTTTCAAATGTTTTCAAAAATTATACTTTAACTTCAAGAGATTTTTCATACGTTTGTATAGATACATTTCAAAGATGTCTGCTGTATATTTGTTGTATGTCGGAAAGGGTTAATTAGATAACGTATCTAATATCTTTTTACTTTCATGATGTAAACGTGCGCGGTCTTTGAAAGCATTGGCGACTTTTCTGATTAAACCCTTTCTAGCATTCTAACACATCTGCAGCAGACGACTTTTAAAACGTGACGACAACGACAGGGACAATCCTTATAAATGAAGGTATGAATACGGTAATAAGTTGAACACATTGTAGCAAAAAGAGAAGTTTTTGTTTTTAACGTTGTCTCTTTTTGTCGACAATGTTTTCAAATGTCGTCTGCTGAAGATGCACCAGAAAGCGTCTTTATGCTGGAAAGGGTTATGTTTTTATTAGATATTTTCAATCGTATCTGACAGACGACACTTAGATGCTTTCTATAGTGAATAATGACATATAAAATACTTGTCAAAATTGAAAGATGTGTAATTAACCCTTTTTCCACTTGTAGACGCATTCTAACGCATCTGCAGCTGACAACTTTTGAAAACATTGTGACAAAAAGAGAAATTGCTCAAAACGAGCAATTTCTCCTTTTGCCACATTATTTTCAACTGGTTTTAGTTATGATACTTTCATTTTTAGTGATTTTCCATGTTTTATTGATTGTTGTCGAAGTCGTCTGCTGCAGTTTTGCTGTATGTGGGAAAGGGTTAACTTGTCTACCTGACATGTTACCAGTACCCTAGTGGTTAAGGCATCCGTTTCGCGAGCGGACGTCGAGAGTTCGAATTACAGTGGTGACAGTGGGGTTCGTTCTGAAATGGCCGTTTGTTTAGACGACAGTTACGTTATGGTACCGAACTCCTGCCGGCCTGTTGTCTAGCCAAGATGATAGTACTCGGGAAGTAAACATGTGTTCACAGGACATAATTGTCTCAAGTCAAAGTCAGAAACGACTGGCCCTTTCAATAGGGCTGGCTCTATAATAGACACACACACAGCACCTTACTTTATATCATACATGACTCAGTCAAACTAAATGCTAAGAGGAATAGAGAAATTATAATGGAACACAATCTTATTAACGCGACTGTTTAGCGCTGATTTGTGCTCTTCGCCATAGTTACGCTTTAAAAAGCTCACCAATGTCAGCGTAACACCCTAATATAAATTCGACTTGGGGATACGCATTTTTCGTGACAAAGTCAGATAATGAAATCACATTAAAATGCATTAGCACGTACGCTGATTCGTGTAACTATAGTAACCATCTCCAAAGCGATAGTATGTCGCCGTTTGATCCATCCATCGCAAATGACTGGTCATCTTTGTAAAAGGGATGAATGTGAACAGAGCAAACACTCTCCTTCTATTGTGACATATTTCGAGTCGCCAGCATAAAGAAAAATCGATGAATATAATCATAAAATATCTGGTAATCAAATATTTGTAGGATTGAAAACAAAACAAGAAACGAAGAGAAATTGTTGTATTCAGTCTTAATAGCATGTGTGACTAGTCATGTTGTGCCCAAATTACCTTATATCTCATCAGTTTAAAAGATAATATATATATAGTCAAATACAATATGAAATTTAGACTCGATTCTTTTTTCACCAATCCTTATATTTCCTCACGCATCAGAAACTCAATACAGAATGAGGGTACAATTAGCATATCATGTTTATGAATGATTGGTTTTATACAAAACGGATAGTCTGGAAGTTTATATAATGACCATTGGTCAAAATTGTCACTCAAAAATATTATAACTGTCTATCTATCATGTTTAAAGTTGCATAATATGTGTTTTTTTCTATGGTGGCATGCACTTGTGAGTTCATGCCTTTTCTCCAAAGAAAACATGTATGGTTCGTTGATAATGAAGTACTGAAATAGTATATAGAAAGAAAATGTCCGATATCTGTTGTATGCTTTCTTTGATAATTGTATATTTTAGCCTTATTTCAATGAACCACGTACAATCTAAGTGTTCGGTTCTAGTGCCAATGTTACATCTTTGCCGATCATAAATCGTGTGTGGTGCCAGTATAGCTAACTAACTAACTAACTAAAACGTTCAGATTAATGATGGGAGCAGGTGAGACTATTAGTAAGAAACACGTGTAAACCTTCGGCGTAATATGAGACAAAAGGTGACCATCCATCGACCGGTGATTGACCCAATGATCTTGGCCAGAACACCTGGTTTATATCGAACCAAGAATAAAGGAAAAGTGCGTGTTGATACGCTTAATCCCATCCCACATAAAACATTAAACAATTAAATTTGAAGTCTGCAGACGAATATGAAATATAGACTAAACTATGGAAACAATCTATACATGGAAATATAATGTTCTACAAAGCTGAAAACATTGTGAAGAATGGATGGAAGAAATAATCCTTGAGAACAAATATTTCCTCTCTGCACAATTATTTTAAAAACCCGTCTGCTGCAGATACGTCAAAATACGTCTGCACGTCTGGTAAAGAGTTCAGATAGGACTACAGTGGATCCACATGAGCGCCGCTCTACGATAACCAACCTAGGGACAATCCCGACCATTGCAGATCCAGAGCAGACAGCGCATCCGCTCAGGCTGATATGGATCTACACTGTCCGTCAATTAGTCGTCGAATATTTAAGAAAACTTCTGTAAACCAATATACATTTGGATCCATAGCATGAATGCAGCAGGCAGGTGTTTTTCTACGTGTGAAATAATGGCGTTAAGGTTGGTTTTCGCAAGCATTGCTCTTATATTCACACTAGTTGTTGTCATATACAGGGTGTTCCAAAATATATGTTACCATTTAAAAAAAACATATTTAGTTTGAAATGGTAACAGAAATTTTGGGACAGCCTGTGTACATAATAAGAATAAATAATACTAATAAACTTTATTACGTAGAACATACATACATGTTTAAAGCAACATACAGTTAAACACAAAGACATGAATTTCGTAAAGGATAAAAAGTAAACATACAATTTCCGGAAGTGCAATGTAGTGATCATTGTACTGTGGATAAATTATAAGTTCTAATAATCGTTTTTAGTAGCTTAACCCTTTCCCTCATATAGACGCTTTCTGACGCTTCTGCAGCAGACGGCGTTTTATATAGTGACAAAAGAAGAAATTGCGCAAGACGTGCAATTTCTTCTTTTGCCACAATGTTTTCCACTTTTTGTCATATATTGTCCATTCAATTATGGAGATTTTCTATGTTTTGACAAAATACGTTCAAAGTCGTCTGCTGCAGAATTGTCGTATGAGGGAAAGGGTTAAGACTATACATGTTACAGCTTTTACAATATTGATCTGGTCCTGATCCTTGCGTTATAAAAAAAAATTGAACTTTGACCTGTCATTTTTAGACGAAATCATATCATTAATTCAGTAATGACATATAGTAGACGTTTTAAATTTAAAGTTTAGTACGTATTCATGTCTAGAAAAAACAACACAATTCACGCATTCTAAATGATAAGCGCGCGGGCTCGAAGCTGGTTTCTCCTTGTCTATAATGTTGATATGTGAATAGGTGAATAGGATATAAGATTGTAAACACTGTTTATACGTACTCTCGTTGAGTTACAAACTCTTTTTAAAATCGAATAACTCCATAATTGTTAAAGAAACTCTAATAGTATTGCAATTGTGTTGTGTAACCTAGGCATTAACAGTTAGACTCCATACACTTGCTAAACAGTTCTTATACCATTTCTTTAACCCTTTCCCTCATATAAACGCTTTCTGACACCTCTGCAGCAGACGGCTTTTTGAAAACATAATGACATAATTTCTTCTTTTTCCACAATGTTTTCCACTTTTAGTCATAGGTTATCCGTTCAATTATACACCTGTATAGAGATTTTCTATTTTTTGTAAAAATATGTTCAAAGTCGTCTGCTGCAGAATTGTCGTATGAGAGAAAGGGTTAACCATATGTGAAAATGTACAAGTTGACATTTCTGAACCATCAGAACCCACTTTCTTAAAAGACATTGTTGAGAAAATTGTGTAATTAATAAATTTTGCTATATATTCTTACCGGTGATTGAAAAAGGCATTGCATAGAGCGTCATTTGCCTTCCACCAATTGGCAAATTAGTCTAAGTGAGAAGGTAGCCAGTTGCCTGGGGAAAAAAGCTGTGTGGAGTACTGTTGCGAGAGAACCAGTCAAAACACTAAAGAGGAAATGGTTGCCATGACATAATTAACAAATCGATGAAAACAGTGTTAGACCAATCAATACTGAGATATTTCAAATCGGATAACCAGAAAACTTATTAAAGTAAATTACTGAAACTTGATTTATAAAGAAAAAATATTGATGCATTTTTTTGGAATTAAAAATAATTGAAAGAGTGAATATCTAAATATGGGTCAATTACCTTCTAGAACTAGGCCAAGATTTGTCGTTGTGCGATTAAGCCATTGATATTGCGTTATTATGGCGTCATCGCGTGATGTTTAATACTACCTCGGATATAAGACCAAATAGGAGTTCATGGGTGTACCAAGTCACATGATAGACTCAACCCTTTGACAGATGGAACAAACTTTGTAAAGCCTGTGCCACCGGAGGAATGCCAGGTCATCCGGCCGTCCAGGTTCTATACTGTTGGTTGTTCTACTCAAACATGTTATCTTGATATTCATAATAATGAATGTAAACTCTTCAAAATGCAAAGCTGAAAAAGGTTTTACAGGAATTCAGGATTGAAAGGGTTGAGACGCATGCACTCTATTATGTCCCTTGATAGACATTAGGATGCTGTCAATGATGAACAAGGTAACACAAATTGACCAATGCTTTATGAAAACCAACCATTGTGTAATTATAACAATGTGGACAAAGTGACTTCCTGTCAATCCTTGCTAAAGCACCAACAATTTATGCCGCTTTACAGGGATTTCTGGAAACTGTCATTGACTATTTGGAGAAAAAGTGTAGAGCCAGATCTGACTGCGTAGCTGTCCTGGCTGATCTCGACGTACAATGATCGCAAATCGCTTACCGTTGGTTTTTGATGAGCATCGCTGACTCTAAGTTCATCCAATATCCGGAAGTGTATTTTACAACGGAAATGACAGAATAAAACACGTGAAATTCAGTGTGAACAAGGAAGTTTTTTTTTATAAGGGAGCGAGATAACAGCATTCCGGTATGTTTGGAACACAACGGTTTTTGAACTGGTCGCTGTGCGCGAAAGCTATTACAACCAAAAGTGGTCTGTAATCTGGTAGCTGTTATAGAAGTAAGTGAGTCATGCTCAAGTTAAACCTATCGTCGGTACCCAGGCTATTCATAAAATATATGATGAGGAAGAGTTAACGAAGCTTAGCATATATATGACTAGAACATAATATATGACTAGAACATATCAATACGCCTGAAATCAGAGACATATATGTGTTTATATGTCTCTGCTGAATTGAACAGTGTATGTCAAAAGATATTCTGACTTATTATCGAATAGTGTATATCCAGATTAGATTGTGACTATGCGAATGCTGTTCTGAATCTACATTGATGGCAAATGCCCTCCTGCGGCACAGCTGAAAAAATGTTTTACCGTTGTAAAACCCAAAATAACTGTTAATATTAAAATGTATTTGTCGTGTATGCAATTTACAAAGAAACAATTATTATCGTTGCACCTTTGAATTTTAAAAAAAAGAATACTTTTATAGCAAGTGGTTTATTGACGCCGCGTGGAAGCGCGGAGACAGTATGGGATAGGTTTCAATTTGTACCATGGGGTGACGTAATCGAAAAGGGAGCAACCAACAGTATTATTGTTAAGAAAAACTCTGTTATTTGTTTGAAAAAACAACCTTTATGATTAAATAAATTGTATAAAATGATTTAAGAAACAACAAGATACAAAATACGTATGTCTTCTACCGTTATAACAAAACTTTAGACACATTTAATGGGTATTTAATAACTTTCCCCCAACTTCTTAGGCTACGCTTTTATAAATAGTTTGGTTTATTCATCAAAGCTCAAAAGTTTCTGGCGATGTTTTTGCCTATTTACAATATTGAAATTTTTAAATAAATGGATAATCTTTAAAAAATCAGTAATGATTCATTTGAGTTACTACATATTACAGTATCATTCTAGAAACTGTAAAAACAACCATGTAATAGGCAGGGCCGTAACGTTATCCATATGGCGATTTTGGTCATTCTTATTTAGTAGACGACAAGGTGTCATCGGTTCCCATAGAGTAATTAAGTTGTCTCTGCTTCATTCCGTTATGAATACTAATACTTTGCTGTTTTCACGATTTCATCCGATTTCTAAAATTCATTGGATTCGTACCCGGCTTTTCATGTTTTGTTCGAGATGAACGATTCGTACCAACTGTTTTCGCTCTTTGCTCTTGGGGAACTGACTTTACCATTTTCTTTTGTTTATTTTTCAGTTTTCTACTGGCATGTTCAAAACGATTAAAGTGACATTACAAACTAACAAAACAGACTTGATAATTCTTGCTATAGGTTGACTATACATGTGAACTTTCATAATTCTCAATCTTGATCATAAATATCTTTATTGTTTTTAAATTACTTCGTATTTTTTGTTTATATACTCCCGTTTTTGCTATCATACTTCTGCTAAACTGGAAGGAGAATATACTTCCCCCTATCCTTCCAAAGCTTGTGTCAAACTTAACTTATAACTAGAGGCAATAAACCTTAATATATGTTAATATTTAAGCACCTATGTTTGTTTTTCATCTAATTGATCTAGTTAGAGGATTTAAAACAGTCTATTGGTAAACAAAACTTGAGAAACTTCAGCTTGTACGACACATTATAGTTGCAGTGAATGTTAAGCAAACTGTAAACCAAATCGTTTCAGGACTAAACTTGTCATTTCACGACTAAACTTCACATGCTGAATATCACATAGATCGTAGCATATAAAACGTTTGATCCCTACGTCAATATTGACCCATTTTGCTCTTGATTACATGCTTATATAGGCTGTGGTAGCCAGGTAAGCAATACAGGAACATATTGGCCTTCTTGTTTTAAATAAAGGGACATTTGACCTTCTTGTTCGAAATATTAACAGCCTGTCTGTTTGCACAGGTTATTTAAATGTACGGAACTGTATCTGCTTCCTTTAAGTCATGCTTAAAAATCATGCGCGGCGTCTTTGATGCTTTGCATCAAAATTCGTCTTGTCTTTATATAGTGTTATCTTCAGTCGCAACACTATGGATAAGGTTTATCTAGAATCGCCCGAATCGAGTTATAGATAGGGTTTCTTTGAATGGATCGTGCTTCACTCATGGGAAATTGTCTGCCGGAAAAAGACACAAAAAGCTAGCCCATCGAAATGTGAGCCTGTCGTATTTTTTCAACGGCACATCTATCAAATGCTAATTGCTTTTTGTACACTTTTTAGTGTACTTCTATAAGTAAATAAGTCAATTGAATTTTGTATAGGAAATCATAAACGCTTCTAGTATCTCCAATAGTTTACGAAGGCCTAAGAGATTCATTTCAACTTCAAACCATGTATTTAAGACCGATACATTTTCCGTCTAACAAAACAATACAATACAAAACAACATGTAATAGTAAAGCTGATCTTTGTTCTGTTTTGTTATCAAGGAAGCGACAACAAATGTGTTGTTATACGTGGGAGTTAAACCCTACACTCGAAGTAATTTCGACTTTGATCCATCTGATTGGTTGGTCAAAATAAAGTTATGCACGCTTTATTCCATACATTGTGATTTAGTGTAGAGTTTCAACTCATAACCAAAGTCTTTGTTCCGTAAACGACTGTACAGAATCGTGTTAGAATAACATTTGTTCATACCCCGGTGATGTCTTCACAAAAGTGTTTGAAGAAATGATGTTATTTTCATGCTTTTCAATTTGCAAATTAAAATTGTTTGCACGAAGACAGCAGGCTCATGATTGTAAATATTAGCGCTGGTGTTTAAACCATTCTAGGAAGATCTGATGGAGAATATTCAAACCGATGTTATTTCAATTGGTAATTGCATTTTCCATACAAGGTCATAATAAAGCAAACACATTTATAAATTGTATTTCAAAAGTGTACGATTAATATGTCACATGACCCTCGTTGCAAAGGTACTTTTATACTTTTCTTTTTTAAATATATAACTTTATTTGCCACGTGCATAGATATGTGAAGGTCGTGGCCATCCTTCCTCATACCTTACAGTAAATGTACTTATATACTTGATATGACAACCAGACAAGAACAAGTCTAACAATTCATTTGCGGAAGACAGTCGTGCAGAGGTAGAGCGTCGGCTTCTCGTACAATAGGTCTCGGATTCGACTCCCGTGATGAGCGGTTTCTTATTTTGGGATTTTGTCGCACAAACGGCGCGAGTACTGGTTAAGTCTTCAGGATGCAGTCATCGAGCGTGATTAATATAAACTAAAATCTTGTTTCGAAATCAATGTAAAATAAATAAGTTTAAATTCAAATTAACAATTCAATAAATATAATAAATTTATAACAGGACGTTGAAAAACATCTAGCCAACAATATAAAAAACACCCAACGAATGACAGTATCATTGAATAAAATTGAAAACAGTGTGACAAAAGGTGAAATTACTCAACGTGAGCTCTTTTTCCTATTGTTAAAATGTTTTAAAAAAGAAGTCAGTTTCAGTGGCGTCAAAGTTTGTCTACATGTTGGAAAGATTTCATATAAAAGGGGAAATTTTTAACCGTGAGCAATTTTTCTTATTGTTAATTTTTTTTAAAAAGAAGTCGGTTTCAGTGGCGTCAAAGTGTGTCTACATGTTGGAAAGATACAAGACAAAAGGGTAAATTTCACATCGTTATCAATTTCTTCTTCTCACACAATGTTAGAAAGAGTTGCGTTTAGATTGGCTTTCTTATCCGTATCAAGATATCAAAGAAATATTTGTTCTTTAAGATAACGATTAATGGCAAAACGAAAATGGCGAAAGATATCACTCTTAGATACTTTTTTTATTAATTTGAAACCCCGGGAGCATCACGTGTCTCGTCATTTGATCTGTTACGTCAGCTTATTGAAGGGAATCCACCAATCAAATTACAGAAATTTCTCAGATTTTCATGTGATTGGTTGATTTGCTGCCGTTTGCTGACTTTTTATTCATTCAAATGCATTCGGGTTTGGTTTTTTTTCACTTATTTTTGTGTAGCTTTGATTAAATCCGTCAGTAAGTTTATATTGGTAGAAATGTATGGTTATTCCAAAAATACTTTTGTTTACATGTAAATGTATAAAACAGAGATAGAATGAGAGTGATCGTTTATTTAAAACCAATTCAGATCATCGTTGCTTTTACTTTCAATATATCCGAAGTTCAGTTTTGTGTTTCATATATCTTGGCGTTCAAAACTTTACCAGCTCTGTCAAAACTTACTCTGAGACACATACCATCTAAATACACGTATATCTGAGCGTGTCTCTGTTAACCCATTACTTCACATGACTTCTTAAAGGTCGTCTGCTTTACAAACATCAGACGAACAAATTAAACAATCTAGAAAACTGAAAGATTCATATTGATAAAGAGGTTAAACATATTGCAATAAAAGGTGAAATTGCTCGTGTTGAGCAATTTCACCTTTTATTGCAATGTTTTCAAAATTCAGGTTCAAAGGCAGGTGTAAAATATCGCCTGTGTGTAGTAATGGGTTAAACCCAACAGATAGGTAGGCTATTTTCTACCAGTGTAGATCCAGCTCATCCAGCACATCACCGCAGTCTCATCTGGATCTACACTGTTCGCCAGTTAGTCATAGAAGGTGTCACTCAGTATATATTTGTGGAAACACAGCCGGGTCTTTAAACACCAGTGTAACCATTACGTTAAGGTTGTTTTTCACAGAACACCGTTAAACCGGACTTTACCGAGTCATTCAATAATCCAATAACCTCTCTTAACGACCACTATGCCCGCCACAATTATTAATTCTTTATAGCGAGGTTAGATAAAAAAATGATAACCTCATCACACGAACCGTTACAATACCTAACATAAATATACGTATTGTTGTATTGGCGTTTTACGCGGTTTTTAACAGTGTTTCAGTTATACCACGGCGAAAGTATGAATAATCATGATCTCTGGACGACTAAGCTAGGACATGTTTATTGCAAAAGAGCATTTAACCTATACTTAGTGAGTGTAAGACTAGCGCAACTGTAGATAACGCGTCTGTGGTGTGGTGTAGTGGTTATACCGTCTCCCTCGGCCACGGGAGAACAGGGTTTGATCCCCAGTGGGGTCATTCAATATACTTAAAATGGTAGTTATTTGAGGTTCAATGTTGCGGGAATAGCGTAACGACCGATTCGCTGGTGTCGGGGTAAATGACACCGATTGAACTGGTACATTACCCAGGATGCGTCGTGATATAACTGAAGTACTGTCGAAACCACCAATCAATCTAAACAAACAATCATAGATATGTTGCTTCTATAGTTCTAGTACATATTTCACGAAACATTAATAGCTGCACATTGAAATTAACGTCACACTCCATTAATAAACGTAAAGTGTGTTTATTTTAACCCTTCACCACATACAACAAATCTGCAGCAGATGACTTTGATTACATCGAGGCAAAAGCATGGACAAAAAGAAAAAGTCTGAAAACATTTCGGTAAAAGGAGAAATTGCTCGTTTTGAAAAAGTTCACCTTTTGTCACAATATTTTGCAGAGGCGTCAGAAAACGTCTGTATGATGGAGAGGATTACGTTCAGCTACACCTTGCACTACGTATCTAAGAATGAACAGACTTGCCTTTCCGTTTCAACGCATAATTCCCTCGAGTCTATTTAATCAAAACAACCCATCGATGTGCAGCACTGCAAATTAAATTAGTTCTTTTGCATGCTAAATTATTTTCGTCTGCTATATTGTCGTCTGCAATCTTTTGAAAAAAAAAATATTTTCCCCAAAATGTTAACTGAAATAGAATCTGAGTGTCAAACAGTTTAGATCTCAGATAAATCCCCACTTTTTGTACGGTCTTATCTGGATTTAAACTGTTTGCCAAGGTCATCAACGGTTGGCAAAACCCGCCGCTAGCGTGCTAAGAGTTAAAAAACACACCGAAACATTGTTTAATGTTCTACTTCAAAGACTTAATTCTCGGAAAACTGACTACAGAACTATTTATGGATACAGCTAAAAGAATTTCTGTGACATAATGACGTAAAATGCGCTGGGCCCTCAAAGAAAACCACTTATTATCATATTTTCAGATTTAAACCCTTTCCCACATATAACAAACCTGCAGCTGACGGCTTTAAAAACATCTAGGAAAACTATGGAAAATCTCTATAATGCGCTTATAAAAGCATGTTGGAAATTGCTATGAGCAAATTCTCAAATTTACTACATTTTCAAATGTCGTCAGCTGCAGCGGCGTCAGAAAGTATCTGTATGAGGGAAAGGGTTAAACGGTCGTACAAAACCGTAACAGTTTTATTCACTGCACGATATAGGAAAATGGGATATGGGAAAATATAGGATATGGGAAAAATAAAAGGTTCAAGCTTGATTTTGTGAAAAGTGTAGATCAAGATAGGCCTGTATATCCGCACTGTCTTATCAAGATCTAAACTGTTCACGTATTACTTACACATGCCTATTTCACATTGTGTATATTATGATACGACCTAGCAAAAGTCGAGGGCGATCTGAACATACTCTTATCAGAAATGCCAACGTGTACCTTTTTTAATTGCCGTGATCATATGAGCCGTTCCTCGAGAAAATATTGGACTCTGCGTAAAGTATCGATCCGGATCAGTTTAAGCATGCCGCGCAGGCTTACCCGGACAGACACTTTTCGTCTACTGTGGATTTTCTGTTTCAGGAATCATAACTCTATATCTTTATCCACCAGAGACGGAATGTGTCGGCCCGGATTAGCCTGCGCGGACTGATACATTACGCAGAGTCCATAATGTTGGTTTCCCAATTGCCGGGCTCATATAATCTTAAATGCAATGGACGTAATCTTTCGACGGGCGTAAACATTGTTCGCACATGCAGACATGTTTTGACGTATCTGCAGCAGAAGAGTTTTGAAAATTATTAAAACATATTTAATAATCATTCTTGCATTGATAGATATTTTCTAAATATTTGCCTATATTTTTTCAAAGACGTCTGTTGCAGGTGTATTGTTTGTGTAAAAGGGTTAAAGTCGTATTAAAGGTGCTGAACTTCTTCAGATGGAGATCAAAGTTTTGAAATGTTGAAATTTCTGCAAATATTGCTAATAATGACAACAAAGTAAGTAATATATAGTTCAAAACTATTTTGGTAGTACATGTTGAAGAACAGTAAATTGAAAGTCATTAGAATATACAAAATTGGGCTTACTGGGTATATTAGAATATACAACATTGTCTACCCAGTAAAATTGAATGATAAACGATCAATATTTTAATGTTTATTGTACTGGAAAGTGAAATTATTAATGTAATTTTATCCCAGAATTAAGATTCTATTACTTCAAGACAACTTTTGAACAGTTTTAAAACTTCGACTTTACTATCTATAATCTGGAGTTCAGCACCTTTAAAACCAGGTTTCTTTCAGGCCTTTGACATCATAAGGGTTGATAGATAAAGTCTGCGAGACATTCACACGTCATTGATAGGCTTAGATGGACTTTATTTCTCCTGACCGACCGAATAAGGGTGACAATAGAACATAATGTCTCGTGATATTCTATATCGTTCAATTCTTCACAGATAATTGGTATTTATGGTAGTGATAAAGTGTTAACTCGATAGAGTGTGTGTTATTTATTATCTTCTACTCTTTTGGATACATATGCAAGTAAGATGGGGCTATATGCTCTCTCGTAAAATGGATTGGAACAACACTTCCAGCTGTGGTAAAGAAATTGTCTTTAATTGTTATATCCCCTGCCTTGGCAGGGAGAAACATATGAATCACTTCTCCGTCGTCCGTCCGCCCGTCTGTTTGTTTGTCTGTCTGTCGGTCTGACACGCTTTCCCTCATATTGACAGGCAATACAAGTATTTCTTCGAACACTCTTCTTTATTTTTCTAAGCAATTTCTTGACCTGTAATTGAGAATAAAAAACAAATAAAAAACCCATTTATTTTCAACGCATGTATTTGATGAATCACTCTTATTAAATAACTCATCGATGTATCGAATACAAATTGAATTAGGAAACACATCCAAACATCGTTTGATGTCCTTCTTCAAAGAATATTTTTCGAGGAGCGAACGTGAAACGATTTCTGAGTGGAGATATAAACTACTTAGGCAATGCCAAAAATAGCGTGTTCGGTATACGGTACGTTTGTATGGTGTTTTGAGGCCGCTTTTAACACATTTTCATTTATATCACGGCGTTTCCCGGGTTACCTATCAGTACTACTAGTCCATTTATTCTGACGCCAACGAAATCCTACCACCCGGGTTGCCTGGTATTTGGTATGACCTGGTATTGGATCCAACCAACGACCTTGCGAACCAGAGGCGTTCTCTCTAACACTACACCACCGTGGTGGTCCTTTCGGTATATGGTGTGGTGGTTGAAGTCTCTAGCCAGGCTGCGCATTCAAACGGTATCAGTGGATCTGTCAATGAGTCCACATCATATATCTGTTCAGCCGATACATAATCTGCTACCTCCCGCCCTATATCAATTTCCAACATGCTTTATAAGCGCATTCAACTTCCGCTTTCAGATACTCTGAAAGTGATGAGCTTCTCCTTGCAAGTACCAACTACCTTTTAAGCGCATTAACCTTCCGGTTTCAAATGCTTTCAAAGTGATGAGCTTCTCCTTGCAAGTACCAACTACCTTTGAAGCGCATTTAACTTCCGGTTTCAAATGCTTTCAAAGTGATGTGGATCTCCTTGCAAGTACTATCTACCTTTTAAGCGCATTTAACTTCCGGTTGCAAATGCTTTCAAAGTGATGAGCTTCTCCTTGCAAGTACCAACTACCTTTTAAGCGGTTTCAAATGCTTTCAAAGTGATGTGGATCTCCTTGCAAGTACTATCTACCTTTTAAGCGCATTTAACTTCCGGTTGCAAATGCTTTCAAAGTGATGAGCTTCTCCTTGCAAGTACCAACTACCTTTTAAGCGCATTTAACTTCCGGTTTCAAATGCTTTCAAAGTGATGAGCTTCTCCTTGCAAGTACCAACTACCTTTTAAGCGCATTTAACTTCCGGTTTCAAATGCTTTCAAAGTGATGAGCTTCTCCTTGCAAGTACAAAGTACATTTTAAGCGCATTTAACTTCCGGTTTCAAATGCTTTCAAAGTGACGAGCTTCTCCTTGCAAGTACCTACTACCTTTTAAACGCATTTAACTTCCGGTTTCAAATGCTGTCAAAGTGATGAGCTTCTCCTTGCAAGTACAAAGTACCTTTTAAGCTCATTTAACTTCCGGTTTCAAATGCTTTCAAAGTGATGAGCTTCTCCTTGCAAGTACCAACTACCTTTTAAGCGCATTTAACTTCCGGTTTCAAATGCTTTCAAAGTGATAAGTTTCTCCTTGCAAGTACCAACTACTTTTTAAGCGCATTTAACTTCCGGTTTCAAATGCTTTCAAAGTGATAAGTTTCTCCTTGCAAGTACCAACTACCTTTTAAGCGCATTAACTTCCGGATTCAAATGCTTTCAAAGTGATAAGTTTCTCCTTGACTAACAATATTCTTTATCATAATGTCTAAATTTCAAATTTTATTTCAGTACTTAGGATGGATTTGTACAAAATTGATCAATAGATTGTCAGCTTCATTCATAATTTGCTAGTGTACATTAAGCGAATAATTTAGAAAAACAGCACAGCAGCAGAATGACAATGGTCTTAATTTTTAGTAAGGGTTTTCTGGCTCATAATTCCAGTGTGCAATCCCGGCCTTAGTAAGGAAGTAATATTTAAAAGGTTTTCATTTTCTTTTTTGTTGGCGGGGACTTTGTACTAGAAGAGATAAGCGTGTAAGGATCCAGTCAATGACATTTGCGTCGGGGTTTAAATTTAATTAAATTTACGCCCAAACCCGTTGGGCCATGCTGTCCTATAACGGCGATTGGTAAACAACAGAATTGAAGAGAATTTTACCTCAAAATGATAAATCACATATGATTTTTATTTATGTATAGCTGATTTCGCAATCGATTTGAAAAACTAAAGAATTCAACATTTTTAAGTTAACACAAACGAACGTGTAGGAATATTGTCAAAGTTTTGTGTTGTTATCTTCTTTCCTTTACTGAAATAATTTAATGACTGTTGACAATAACGTCACATCAAATGCACATTCCCGTCTCATTTTGAGATAATTAGTTTAAATCAACAAAAACTTTAAGTACAAAAATTGAATGTCAACAAAATATCTGGTTGAAGTTTCTGAAATGCAACACAATATAAAGCACGTTGCTTTAATCTTAACTTTAGCGTTTGGAAACGTGCTTTGTCATTCTGAATTTTCTCTTTAAAGATGATCGATCCATACCCATTTTGAAGTACCTACATCAGAAGCTTTTTGCACAGTTTGGCAAAAGGAGAAAATGCTCATTGTGAGCAATTTCTCATGTTGCCACAATGTTTTTAACTGGTTTTAGTTATTATATGTTCATTTATCAAGAGTTTCCTTGCTTTGCCTAGAATATATCAATACCGTCTGCTTCAGATTTGTAGACTATGGGAAAAGGATATTAACTAAGTCAATATTTTTAATTTAACTATTTACGAACTTTGTCCTGCGTCTTGTTGCATTTCCGACCAGTGAAGAATTGGAAACAGGAGCCAGTATGGCCTCTGTCTACAACAAAATACAATAAACTGTTGTAAAAGACATGCATGCACTTCAATGCAATAGGACAATTGATACATGAGTTACAGAAGTTTCTTGAAACCTTACATGATTAACGCACTTATCAGAGAGCGTCGCTGAGTGAGTTAAAGCTGTTTATAATCGAGTTGTTCTAAAGTGAACCATTTCTTATTTCAGGTTAGTACTAAAACCACGGTTTACTAGGTTGAACGGATAAATTGCAGTTTGAAACTAAAGTGTGAGTGTTTCTTAGTCAGATGTACTTTTGATGACAATCAAATACGAAAAGAGAACAACAGGAGAAACCAAACGTTAGCAGCTAATCCAGTAAATCTCATACATAAAGACAATTCATATTTGGAACCATTTCAAAGAATTAGTTCTGGTGCAACGAATGCATAACAAAGGTAAGTGTCGAAGTTATTATGAAGCTATACAGGGCACTAGGTCAGAGCGTATTTCATGTTCTTAAACCTTTCCTCACATGAAGACGCTTTTGACGCTTCTACAGCAGACGGCTTTTGAAAACATTGTGACAAAACAAGCGAGTATCTCAATTTGTCACAATGTTGTCAGCTGTTACCACTAATCATACCTTCATTTATAAAGATTTTACACATTTTTGTCTATGTGTTTTCGAAGTAGTCTGCTGGGGATTTGTTATATTTGGGAAAGGGGGGTTACTGTTAATTACACACCATATGATATGGTACCCACGATTATTCTGGGTGAGACGATTAACTCGGGTACCAGCAGTATACGATATAGTGCAATAATTTAAAGGTGATATGAACATAATAGTCACCAATCAAGCTAAATACGATTACTGCACTCCACATGATATGGCAGGTTTTTTTACCTTATATAAAAGGGGCCGTTTAACGGCCCCTCCCCCTCGGAAAATAAGCATAGTTTTTCCCCTAAAAATATAAATTTCCCTTTTTCATATTTAACTTTTGAACATTATCTTGGGGTGTAGGCTTGGTCCTGAAATACTTGATATTTTGATGAGAATTAAAGTTGCTGATGTTGCCCTTAGAGAATATGACCTTAAAACTGCTGTGACAAGATGGTTGTTGTCTTGACTAAGACAGAAAAGACCCCATACTTTGCCATATGGAGCCAGAAATTGAAAAACAGTTTCTAGACTATGCTGTATATCCGATAGTCTCAGCAGCTTCTTTTCACAGCATGTTTTAGACCATGTTTACATTACATTCATGATTGACCATAACAGTGTATTGCACTATTGTAGTTCACATTGTGTTGCTTAAAATTAAAGTTGTTTTCTCATTTAGTAAGTAACAAAAAGTAGCACTTGCGAAAAAAATGCAAGTAGAAAATCTTGCTAATTTCGACTCTTGACAGTGGTATAGTTTGAGTGAACTGGATTATGACAATCTAGTGGAGGAGTTCAAGAACATGAAAAATAGACAGATCATTATACTAGTTTACAATTTTTCCCCTTTTTTTTCTAAAACGCCGCGAAATTTTCCCCTTCTCAAAGGCCCCAGCCCTTCCCCTTTTTCAGAAAAAAAAACCTGTATGGTACCCAGGATTATTCTGAGTGAGACGATTATTTCGGGTACCAGCAGTATACGATATAACGCAATACTTTAAAGGTGATATGAACATAATAGTCACCAATCAAGCTAAATACTGCTACTGCACTCCTAAATCTAAATTCACACATTGAAATAATGTCTGATTGGCCAAGCAATTATGGGTTAGCAAATCAGAAGTTGTATTACTTTGAAATATATATACTTATACTTAATTAAGAATGTATGTTGGATATGGTCCCCTTTAACTCTTTAAGCGCCAAAAGTAATATTTAAGATTTTTTGCAAACAATACTGATTCAGGTGAGTCAGCTCGTAACGAGCTGTCTCACCTGAAATCAGCATTGTTTGCCTTTTAGTTATCAAAATAGTCCAAACTGTTATTACATGAGAAATGGAGACGCCCGATTTTGAACATGGAAGAGTCTACTTTAAACAATTCGGCGCTGAAAGAGTTAACTTTGACTGGTTTATGCCTCTGTTAGTGTCTTCTGGAGCACTTTATTCTCATCACATAAGAACCTTGCTGTCTATTGACTGATCTATGCCTCTGTTAGTGTCTTCTGGAGCACTGTATTCTCATCACATAAGAACCTTGCTGTCTATTGACTGATCTATGCCTCTGTTAGTGTCTTCTGGAGCACTGTATTCTCATCACATAAGAACCTTGCTGTATATTGACTGAGCTATGCCTCTGTTAGTGTCTTCTGGAGCACTGTATTCTCATCACATAAGAACCTTGCTGTATATTGACTGATCTATGCCTCTGTTAGTGTCTTCTGGAGCACTTTATTCTCATCACATAAGAACCTTGCTGTCTATTGACTGAGCTATGCCTCTGTTAGTGTCTTCTGGAGCACTTTATTCTCATCACATAAGAACCTTGCTGTCTATTGACTGAGCTATGCCTCTGTTAGTGTCTTCTGGAGCACTGTATTCTCATCACATAAGAACCTTGCTGTCTATTGACTGATCTATGCCTCTGTTAGTGTCTTCTGGAGCACTGTATTCTCATCACATAAGAACCTTGCTGTCTATTGACTGATCTATGCCTCTGTTAGTGTCTTCTGGAGCACTGTATTCTCATCACATAAGAACCTTGCTGTCTATTGACTCGGGCCTAGATTGGAATCAATCACTCGTGTTAAAATAGTATCATTATATATGAGCCGTTCCACGAGAAAACCAATATTATTAACTATGCGTAAAGTATTGACAAAGATCAGCCTAGGCATGCCGTGCATGCTAATCAGGGCAGAAACTGTTCGCCTCCTGTGGATTTCCTGTATTAGGAATCATTACTCTATACCTCTATTCCTCTGAGACAAAATGTGTCGGCCCGGATCAGCATGCGCGGATTGCGCAGGTGATCTGGGTCGATACATTACGTATAGTCAGAAATGATGGTATTCTGTAGGAACGGCTCATTTCTATGAGTAGCTCCCCATTAGTGAACCTTAGACTAATTCCAAGTTCACAGAGATAATTCTGTATTTGTGTATATTGTGTATACTGTTAGAACAAGTATCGCTGAACTATTGAAATGAATTGACTCGATGTTTCAAGTCCAATTGGAACTCTGTAGCTAATAAAACAACCGTAATAGATGTGCAATCTGTGTAGATCAAGACGCCGCCGCATCCGTCGATAGAGTTGTTTTCATTGATTTCGTTCATACAATCCTGCGTTCAATGAAACGTTTCCAATACAAAAGGCAGCCAATCCTCTAATTAAATTACAGCGTCTTGCACTCTGGTAAGAACCGTAAATGACCGTGAGCAACAAAACTACAGCAGTGTACGCAAGGAAATTAAATTATCGAACTGAAAAGATAATCATGCCTCAGATCCTTTCTCACGTGTAGACGCATCTGCAGCAGACGACTTTGAAAACATCGTGGGAAGTGGAGAAATTGCTCGAGCAATGTGATGACCAATCTGTCCAATTGCCACAATATGTTCAACTTGATTCATAACTTTCACATTCATTTATATATAGTTTTCAACTGTTTTGCAAAGATGTTTTAACAATTGTCTACGGCAAATTTGTTGAATTTATATAAGGTTTTGAACAGGGTTTAACCTGACACTGTACGTCTGAATAATCAAACGTTTACATTATATGAGGTGAACAGGTCAATGAAACTAATTGATTGGAAACAAAAAAAGAATATACTAAAATAGATCAGAAAAGGAAAGGCTTCACACGGAATGCCCGAATCGTGAGAACGAGAGATTCACGTCGATAGGCTGTTAATGCTATTTGTTCTATATGATTGATTGATTGATTGTTTGACGCAGCTTGCAACAATTGTTCAGTTATTATATCATGGCATTTCCTGGGTAAAACCACTACTACTGGTCCATTTATCCTGAAACCAGTCAGTCAGTTGTAAAATGCTAACCCAGCATCACTGAGCGCCAAGGTGGGTGCCATTACTATTATTTTTAAATTCTTTGGTATGACCCGACCGCGACCCGAGACCTCCCCGCACAGAGGCGGCTTTCCATATGAATGGCGCTACATGAAAACATGTGTGATTATTGAAGACCCAGAACATTCCGCGCATCCTGGCCATCATATTCTACACCTTTCGTCAGGAAAGCATTCGAAATGTATCTGACAGATATTGTCGATTTATACCAGAAGGCATATATGTATCTACACTTGTTATATATACACTTATTTTTGTTTTCCATGGCATGCGTCATTCGTCTTCCACCAATGGGCTAAGTCTATGTGGAAAAGCAGCCAGTTGCTTGGGAAGATCGTTGTGTGGAGTACTGGTGTGAGAAAACCAGGAAATGCATGAGTAGGTGAACTGGCCGCCGTGATATAACTGAGAAATTGTTAAAAACGGCGTTAAACCCCAATCAATCAATGAATCAATTGTATTCCATGAAGTATTTCAAGGGACTGAATTATACCCTAAATGTTCCAAAAGTCCTTATATCATGTTTGTAAACAAGGAGATGCAATTGCGAGAATGTTGCCGTGTATTGTGATAAAATGTCTAATTCGTGATGCATGGTTATACGGTACCATTTATAATTACCAATTAAGATTATTTTTGCACATTTTCATCTCAACAAATGGCGCTCATTGAACACTTACCGTTCCGAATGTGCGACCAGTGTATACCTAGATCAGCAAGCGCATTCGTGCAGTCCGATGTAGCCCTGTATCACATCGCTAAGACCGGTAGTACATCACATCGGCAGGACTACGGTATCACATACATTTATGCCACCGGAGAGGCGCCGATCTATTACGGGGCTTAACCGGTGCTCTACCGACATTGACGAAGCCATACCGGAGTACTGCCGTTGTAGTTCCGCTGCTCAGTCCGGCAGCACAACGGCAGAAATTTGTGAGCATGTTTGCATTTGTACCGTCGCCTGCCGTTGCTAATTTTCTCGCCGATGTTCTGACGATGTCCTGACGATGTACTACTGTTATTAGCGATGTGATACCGTTGCGCTGTAGAACTAGTACCGATCCCCACAAATCGCTAAATTTGTGCTCCGGTATCGCTCCGGCGAGGCTAATCGGCTAGGTGTGACTGTACCTTACACTGGCGAGCCAAATCGGCTAGGTGTTACACTGATGCAGACGCATTTAGATACATCAGAAGCAGACGACTTTCGGAACCTTGTGGTTAAAAGCCAAATTGCTCATTATAAGAAATTTCTCATTTTGACACTGAGTTTTCAATTTTATTGGATAATTTGACTTTCATTTATTGAAGTGTTCAAAGGTTTAACCTATATGTTTTGAAAGTCAATTGCTGCAGATAATTTGTAATAGGAAAAGCCAATTCATTAAATAGGGTTGAAATGAGAAAAGGGATCATTATGAATAATTTCTCGTTTTGATAGAATGGTTTCAAAGGTCGACTGTCGCAAATCCGTCCAAATACTTCTGAAAATGGGAAAGAGTTATATTTCTCGAGGTATATATCCGACTTGTAACTGATTAAAACTGTCAAATGTCAATCGCTATTGTCACCACACAAGACATTCAGAGAAAAACTGGTGTGTATCTTTAATTACCCGTTAAATTCGGTTTAGTATTGAACACTTTAATCTAGAGGAGATGAAATGATGATGATGATGACAAAAATAAGAAAAGTAACAATAATACTATTTAAAATAATAATAAAAGCAAACAAAAACCGGTTTATATTTTAACAAAATGTTCAGTGATTCTGTAGAAGCAGGTTTTCCAAAGTAAGGGACAATTTATAGCCTAAACAAAAGAAACATTTTTATACAACATGTGAAGTTTCTTCCTGTTTTCTGAACATGTTTGCGGAAGTAATATGTTTTATGTGATTTGGTTTCCTGAGCTCTTGTTGTTTGATATCAACTGCAGATGTCTCGAAATATGAAAGACGAAATTTAAACGAACGTCTTGATTTTAATTAGAAACTTCTTTCTAAAATTTAGCTCACTGATGTAATAACAGGGGCGCAACTCCCTTTTGGCACTGCAGGCACGTGCCTACACATTTTTTCTAAAAAATTGAACTTTAACCTTTCCCACATACAACAAAACTGTAGAAGACGACTTTGAAAACATTTAGGCACACACTTGGAACATCTCTAATAAAGTAAGTATAATTGTTGAATAGAGTTGAAAACATTGTGACAAAAGGGGAATTGCTCACCTTTTTGTCGTACAGTTAACGAAAGCCGTCTGCTGCAGATGTTAAACAACCAGTGCTAGATTAGGAAATATGCCTCCATGACTGTCGTGCCGCGACCGGGGAACGAACCCGGGACGCCCGGTTTCAGATCCCAACGCTAACCAATCAACCACGGCGGATTACAGAAGGCGTACAAGTCGTCTTTTGTGAACAGTACAGACCCAGATCAACATCCGCACAGTCTGGCTGGTCTGAACCAACTCTGTACAGAAAAAACAACTTGTACTTTCACAACCTTAACGTCACCAATTCGGTCTGAACAATTTCCATCTTACAGACGCTTTCTAATGCCTTTGAAGCAGATGTCTTTCTGAAACATTGTGGTAAAAAGAGAAATTATTCATACTGAGCAATTTCTCATTTTGTCACAATGTTTTCAACTCTTTTCAAGTATTATACTCCCATTTATAGACATTGTTTTACATTTTCCTGGATATTTCCAAAGTCGTCTGCTGCATATTGGTTGAACAATAAGTTAATATTCATACGGGATATCAAATCGATGGCGTCGCCGGCGATTGTCCCCCGTCCACAGGTTATGTGTGTGAACTTTGCTGTACCATGTATCCAAAAAGTATGTTAAAAAAGATTTATAGTGCAGTCACGATATTCCTACGTTTTGATTGGATGAAACAAAACATACTTCTAGAGCAAATAATAAAAGATAATACCTACTCGATAAAGGAACTGATATATGATAATTTGCGTGTAATTACACTCCTTTTCTTTTTTTTTTAAAAATGAGTTCAAATATAACTAACAAGGGTTTTTTAACTGACCGGATGAAAAAAAAAAAAAAAAAAAATTCTATAATGGTGATGTCATTGTATTATTGTAACGCAAATGATAAATAAATACCCGAAACGAAAACGACAGAAATTGTAGGAAAAATAGGTTGACTTGTCCCATATGAGGTTCCCTAAATTATGGAATTTGTTCATCGGAAGTACTTTATGAAGGGCAAGTCGATTAATTTTTGTACCTGTCATAATGTTTTCATGGATTTAATATCTTGACCATATTACATTTTTTCTCCAAATTCCCCCAAAATGCAGCTGCGGCGCTAGACATCTGCGTAATGTATCGACCAGATCAGCCTGCGCTGTCCGCGCACACTGATCCGGCCGACACATTCCGTCTTAGGGGAATAGATGTATAGAGTAGTGATTCCTGAAACAGGAAATCCACAGGAGGCGAAAAATGTCTATCCGGGTAGGCCTGTGTGGCATGCTTAGACTGATCCGGGTCGATACTTTACGCAGAGTCCACAATGTTGATTTTCTCACGAGACGGCCTACACATTGATTATTGCAAAGCTACGCCCCTGGCTGTATCCGATCATGATAACCGGCATCACCATTCACCTTCGTTAGTTTACACGAAATAGCTAACACCTATACTCATATTATTTTATTATTATTTTGCTTCTCGTGAAATGATCACGTTTTGTTTGTGATTTACTATAGGCAAATGTGCATGAATATAAACAAAAAAATATTGTATTGTATGCGAGAAAGGATTAAGTGACACACAAGACACCGTTATAAGCGATGTCTTTGATGTCAGTACAAAGACGTCATGGGTTTCATGATACGTGCGTCATCGCAGCTTAATCCTCTAAATAAAGCGTGTAATTGACCATGATGTTAAGGAATTTGCATACAGTGTCACGTGTCTTTATTGAGGAAGTATGTCAGGGATTAATGCACAAATGGGAGTTTGTCATGCAAGGGCAATGAATAAAAGCTAATAATGATCTCATTTGAATTATTCTTTTCTAAATTCGGTCAGGATTGGATGAGGTTTCTTCATGATAAAGGATACTTTCTGTCCTGCTATATGCATGCGTCCACGTATATTTCCTAAATCAAAGAGATAAATATGCTAATCTAATGTGTAGACTGAAATCATGGACCATCTTGACGACAGTTCGGGAGATAATGTGTGGCTATCACGTGTTGCTAGAGTACATGTTTTTTTATGGGATTTATGCGCCGTTTTTTAACAGTATTAACATTATATCACGGTGACATAACATTTATCAATGCTGTTTTCTCGCTGACTTACCAGTACTAGGCTTTGAGACAAGCCTTACTATGCAAGCTGCGAGCACAGTTCGAACCGGGGTCCCCGGTACCGAATCCCCAATTCTGATCAATCGACTATGGAGGAGTCCCAGAGTACACAGTGACTCTTGATACATTTTTACGTTCGGTTATACAGAGCTCTTGATAAGGGGGCGTTTTGTTCTTAAATCCTTATTTGGCTATTTAACCATATGTTGTTGGTAATCAAAAGAAGCGATTCAATGAGACGATTCTTTTGAGTACACATCTCATAGGATTTGGTTGGATTATAAGAGAGATATTATGGGGAAAAGAGTTGTATACCCCTCCTTATCTGGAACACTTGTTATATAATATGTATAATATTATGTGTCACTGCTTGTGTATTTCATATAGTTTTTGAGTAATTCATACACACACCGAACCCGACACTCAACATGATGGTTTTCTGTGCCAAAAACAGAATTTGAAATGGAGCGAAAGAAGCAGTTGCCATCTCCGACAACCTTCACAGGAGCAATTCTTTGCTTGATTTCTGTATCGTTTGGAAACAAGCATTTCGAGACTGCGTCATCGGGGGAATGAATTTTATCTCGTGTTATAGCTGTCTGCGGTAAAGGGTTTTCGCGTATAACCGTTTCCCTCATTAGTACTTGGAACCGAAATGCATCCCAACCGTTTTTCGCAGCATTTGCAAAGGCCTTTCGCATCGACTCCCATTTAAATGCTGTCACATTTTCTGAATCCATATTGTAATCCCGCCCTATGCGGCGTTAACTTCTCAAACTGAAAGTTAAATTGAGATGCCGATGTGTTATAGTGTCGGCGTATTAAAAGTACCAAGTGACGTCAGAATATTGATATGACGTCATTGGTCACTTGTGTGACATCATCAATATCTGGCGCATGCTGAATTAATTTGAAACTGAGTTATCTTTGATCAAAATGTCATTACACTATGTGATCACGTTATTAAATAGCGAAATTAGTTCACGAAATTATTGATGGGCCCTCGTATAATGAGATATTAAATACCGCTTATTTGTATTGATCGATCAAAGTAAGAGAGTCTCTCATTATATCCACGAATTTGGAAAACACAAATATGAGGTCGATACCTTCTTAGGGAGGTCCTTTTTCCCAGGAGGGGGGGGGGGGGGGGGGGGGGGGGGGGGGGCATTTTTAGGATTTTCCAGGGGGGGTCCGGACCCCCGGACTCCCCCTCTGGATCCGCGCTTGATATTATTATATAATAAAATAGGTAACTTTGTAATACCGTTAGGTTCGTCTGCTTTGAAAACATCAAACATGAAAGGTCTTTCAAGTTTAAATTTTGAAGAAAAATAATATCTAGACAATATATGGAAAATCATAATGCTCATTGAATGTATTTGAAACCATTGTGACAAAGTTATTTTTAAAAGGCGTCAACTGATGATGCGTCAATTGTTAGCTTCTGACTATCTTTCTGTAGTTGGGTCGTTCTTGTAATGGTGTGACACCACGGTCACACAATCCTTCCCCGGTCCGTAAATGACTACTACATTTCAACACTGTGTTGAAAAAGAAAATTCTCCCATGACAACACAAGTCAAGAGGTAGTATCGAGGGATTGGCAAGAAACGGTTGTAACTAAATACCTATTTAAAAACCCTGGTTTAGGGGCAATTTTGACCCCTTTGTAAAGGGGTCAGAACGAGCAATGGCACCTAAATTTCCATTGTTTACCAAGAAAAATGATTTAAGGCTTATAAAGACTTTATGGCGAGGGGATTAACCTTGGTAAAAAAATACCAATTTTAGTTACAACCGTTTCACGCCAAGCCCTCGGTATGACTGTTTTACCAGCCAATCATTACGCACCCAATATGTTACTTGATGTTTAACGAGGCAGAAGTAAGCCATACGTTGAGCAGACATATTAGTCAAACAACGAGTTCGGTATGTACCTACCGCTTCATGCATTCCTTATCCGATCTGTCTATTTATTGACCTTTTCCCGCAATTGGAATAACTCGATTTAGAAGTAAGACATACGTTGAGCAGACATATTAGTCAAACAACGAGTTCGGTTTGTACCTACCGCTTCATGCATTCCTTATCCGATCTGTCTATTTATTGACCTTTTCGGAATGACTCGATTTAGAAGTAAGACATCGTACATGAATATGCCAAATTTAACTCTTTGATGTTGAAAATTGGACCACTTCATATTCGTCTCACAGGAAATTTGGTAAAATGTAATATCTAAGTTTCAAGCTATCTCACCTTAAACTGCATTGTTTGCAAACTTGTTTAATTGTCTTTGGCAGCGAAAGAGTTACGATGGATACGAATTAAGAATCCGTTAGAATACTACGCTGATACGTGTATATGGGGATCTTTGTTTGAAACATTCACAAGAACATCCTTTGTGGTGGTTGTTCTGGTTAGCAGCTCTTAAAACTGGGCAAGGACATCCTTGGTGCTGGTTGTCCTAGTCATCAGCTCTTAAACCTGGGCAAGGAACACCTTGGTGCTGGTTGTAATGGCCAGCAGCTGATAAAACTGTGCAAGGATATACTTTATGTAGGTTCTATCTTCAGCAGCTGGTAAAATAGGGCAAGGACATCCTTGGTGCTGGTCGTCCTGGTCAACAGCTGATGAAACTGGGCAAGGACAACCTATGTGCTGGTTGTCCTGGCCAGCTGATAAAACTGTACAAGGACATCCTTGGTGTTTTTTGTCCTGGTCAGCAGCTGATACACTGGGCAAGGACATCCTAGGTGCTGGTTGTCCTGGCCAGCTGATAAAACTGTACAAGGACATCCTTGGTGTTTTTTGTCCTGGTCAGCAACTGATACACTGGGCAAGGACTTCCTAGGTGCTGGTTGTCCTGGCCAGCTGATAACACTGTACAAGGACATCCTTGGTGATTTTTGTCCTGGTCAGCAGCTGATACACTGGGCAAGGACATCCTAGGTGCTGTGCTGGTTGTCCTTTTCAGCAGCTGATACAACTGGCCAAGGACCTCTGCAATCTGCTAATGCCATTCTCACATACATACATTTTGCAGCAAACGACTTTGAATACATTTAATCAAAAGAATGAAAAATCTCTATAAATGAAAAGAACAATTATTATATAAAAGATGTCTACTGCAGGGGCGTCAGACATCGTCTGTTAATCAGATTTACACAACACACAGACACATCGTGGGTGTGCTTACAGTGCTAGTTTCAAAGCAGTTGCACTCAATTGGTGATTTTTAGTTCTTAACTCTTTCAGCGCCTAATTGTTTAAAGTAGACTATTCCATGTTGATAACCGGGTGTTTCCATTTCTCATGTAATAATAGTTTTTTTTAATAGTTTGATAGCTAAAAGGCTCGTTGCGAGCTGACTCGCCTGGATCTGTATTGTTTGCAAAACCTTAAATTTTGCAACTGGCGCTGAAAGAGTTAACTAGACTGATTGCAGATTGTGGTACGGTACATCTGACAAACACCACTGACAGA
The DNA here is from genome assembly GCA_031761405.1 of Serripes groenlandicus. Classification (NCBI taxonomy): domain Eukaryota; kingdom Metazoa; phylum Mollusca; class Bivalvia; order Cardiida; family Cardiidae; genus Serripes; species Serripes groenlandicus. Next base: position 92,960,237 of record JASEVX010000002.1, read on the forward strand.
GCGTCATATGGTCGCCATCAACGAGGTGTGTAAACAGTGATAAATCAGTGTCTTATGAAATTGGTCGTAACATCTGGCAATGTTAATCATCACCTTCCCCGATATTGTTTTAGTGAACCGTTTATCCCTTTCCCACATACAACAACTCTGGCAATGTTCATCTGCACCTTCCCCGGTATTGTTGTAGTGGAGCGTCTAACCCTTTTCCATGTAAATTAAAGTATATATTTTTAATATGGTTGAACACATTGAGGCAAAAGAAGAAATAGTTCATAATGATCTAAATAGTAAGCCAGTACTTCTTAGAGATATCAAAACTTGAATTTCCGTTTCTGTGAGTCAGTGATGCAAGCTGGGGCGAAATAAACTGCACTGATACAACAGTTACTCCAATGCAATATACCCAACATTGAAGTTTGTATGTGAAGGAGCCGAGCCCATTTGATGTAGTGGAACAAATAACCGGCGGAATTGAATTATTGAGTCACTGCGTTAGGCTGATACCTTTAAGTCTTCTTTCACGTGGACACGTCTTTTCCCTAATCAGATACGTAAGCTGCAAACACAGCACCGACTGGCATCTACACTCCAAACAATGCAGACCACATTTTCCGACGATTCAGATGTCACGAAATGTTTATTAGTTAGTGTTGCCTTGATGAGGAAGTGATAACATTAAACCTGTGTCATTCACAGAGGTTGTTGTCTTTTGATTAGTTCTGGACAAATGTAACTGAACCATAACACATAATACACATACACACGTTTGGACTTGATCTGTGACGGTTTTATGGTACAGATAGGGTTGGTTTACTGATCAGAGACTGTCACATACATATCAATATATTAACTATCAAATAACTCCTGATCAGACTTGCTTTTTTGTGGGCGTAATTGTGATTAAAACGGGCATACACTGTGTGCATGATTACGAAACGTAGAAAGCGAAATTCCCTAACTGAACTTTTGTATATGGCTTTCACAAACACTCGTGATTGATGCATGAAAATAAACATTTAACAGCTGTTGTTTCCTTGCACTCCCCGACGCCACAATAATATAAACGATATCTACTCACTCTGTCTTTAGGGCGACACGTATCAAAATATGACCCGGTCGAGAGAATTCGGGTCTTATTGGGTTTCTAGTTTGGCAATTAGTGGACCTACATTGTTTTAAACTGTTGTCAAAAAATGCATTAAGGTAAAAGGCGGACAGAAGGTGTTGTGGTGCGACTGTATGTATGCACATCCTTACAGGAGGTTTCACTGTGCGTAAGGGAACCATACTCCACTTTGACATCGCATAAAGTCATGTTGGCATATAACAAGTAGCACTATAAGTGTTGTCAGAAGATACATGTAGGTATGCATGATATATATTCAGACAGTGAAAGACTCTGGTGAGACTGTGCGGATGAATAGCCTCCCCTGAGTTTTCACTGTACGCAGATGCATTAAGACCCCAAATCCCACACATATGTGGACAACGTATGACGGAGAGGTATGACCCGGCTGGGGATCGAACACTTGAAAACAAATATCTTCCTTCGTAGCCATGTTATGGTATCCATATTTTTTTTCTTTAAAAATCTTAGCCGGATCTTACACAGTCTGATCTTATTCTACACAGTTCACAACAAGCCTTGATATTGGTTTTCGAAGACCTGTAAGGCTTGTTATTCGTCAATACAGCTTGCATCTTTGAACGCTTTTTGTTCTCAAGTCTTCTTTATTAAACAGTCTTTGCATTCAATGCAGACGACGATAAATCAAATACTATTCGTGCGATTTGATTGAAGCCTTTAATAATCTTAATACAATTTATATGAGCCGTTCCACGAGAAAATCAACATTATTGACACTGCGTAACGTATCGATCCGGATTCGGGCCGAAAAATTCCATCTCAGGCGGATAGAGGTATAGAGTAATAATTCATGACACAGAAAATCAACAGGAGGCGAAAAGTGTCTGTCCGGGTAAGGCTGCGCGGCATGCTTGGGCTGATGCGGATCAATACTTTACGCAGAGTCCACAATGTTGGTTTTCTCGTGGAACGGCTCTTAAATAAGTATCTAGATCGACATTACTATAGTTTATACAAAATTCATAAATGGAGGAGAAAGTATACGAGTACCTGAGCAAAAACATCACTAGATCAATAGATTAAACTTTTTCTATTCCCTCGAATGTTAAAATAGAGCACATATGGAACCATATTGGACCCACACTTCCCGTACGTTGAAGAAGTTTGGCAAGAATGATTAACAATTCTTTCAGCACCGAATTGTTTAATGTGGAGTCTTCCATGTTCAAAATCGAGCGTCTCCATTTCTCATGTAATAATCGTTTTGAACTATTTTGATAATTATAAGGCACACAATGCTGATTTCAGGTGAGACAGCACGTTACGAGCTGACTCACCTGAATCAGTATTGTTTGCAAAAACCTCAATATTGCCTTTGGCGCTGAAAGGGTTAAGCGACGAATTTAGTTGCTGATAGGCGTATGAATGACGTTTTTTTTTATGAAATGTAACTTTCACTCTCTTTTTTAAAACATCATGACAATACATTTCTGCGTAGTCAAAATCTGAAAGTTTTTAATAAGTGACGTTCTAATTTTAAGCGAAATTTCTTCATTCGTCTAAACATGTACTAATTTATTAATTTACTAAACAGCAATAATAAGCAAAAACTAATACACCTTGCAATATATATCAAGGAAGCTTTTACCCGGAGAAATAGTTTAATCAACAATATTCTGTAACACATTGATACTGTAAAAAGGATTAAGTATTCACCCACCAAGGAGGTCCAGATAAATAATTGAATTGGTACTCTTCTATAAATTATTAGTAGTATTTAGGAAGTATTTTTCTATTTATTTTTTTATTTTAAATGATAAACATTCAATTTTGTGTATATTTTTTTTATGCATTGTATATATGACTATGATGTGTTGTTTGACTAGAAACTTTGTAGTTTACGTCAATAAAATACTGCATTATCTTGTCTTTGAAATGTTTGTTTATACAGGGATTATACAACTAATCTTGATTACATTCAGTGTGCAATTGTCTAACGTCTAACTGTAGATATTTTATGAAATTTAACATATGAGAAAAAACTGTAGTGTACTTAATTTATGCCCAGGTGTACAATGTACATGTCAATTTAGCTGAATTGCCGTTTTCGTGATGTATTTTGTTGATAAAAAAAAGGAAAGTATAAATCTCTGCAGAAAAAAAGCAGTTTCTATTAAATCTAATTAGAAACACAGTCGCGAACGCCACGTCCTTTCTAATTTTTCTCTTGCAAGCCGTATTATCGGATGGAATCAATCTCTCTATTCCTGTAAATGACATATCTATGGAGATCCATTTTATAGAAAACCTTTTCTTCACAAACACGTTCAATGCATTGGGGGAAAGCTATTGGGATAACAAAAACATAAATGGTAGCCTTCCGTAGTCAAAACGCGAACCCTTTAAGATACCTTGGGGTAACATTTTGTTTGTTTGTTTCTTTTGTTTGTTTGTTTCTTTTGTTTGTTTGTTTGTTTGTTTGTTTGTTTGTTTGTTGCTTTTGTTTGTTTGAATTTTGTTGAACGCCGCTTTCAACAGTATATCAGTTATATCAAGGAGGACTACCAGGCAGGATGAAGTAAATATTACCAGTAGTCCTCCTTGATATAACTGATATACTGTTGAAAGCGGCGTTTACTTCATCCTGCCAGCGATGCATCGGTCGGAATAGCATGACCGACACCCTGAGCGCGCGAAGGTGGGAAACCATTACTATCAAGTTTAAAGTCTTTGGTATGACCTCATCGATGATCGAACCCTGGTCTCCTGCTCGCTCCTGGGACGGGGGTTGCTCTTACCATAACTCGACAGAGAAGATATTTGCATTTGCAATTCCCAGTATAGTTGTTAATAGACAATTTGAAATCAATACCGAAGTGCTTTTACAATATAATATCACTATAAGAAATGATGTAAGAGTGAAGTGTTTCATACAATATTAATATAAGAAATGATGTATGAGTGAAGTATCTTTTACAATATCACTATAAGAAATGATGTATGAGCGAAGTATCTTTTACAATATCACTATAAGAAATGATGTATGAGTGAAGTATCTTTTACAATATCACTATAAGAAATGATGTATGAGCGAAGTATCTTTTACAATATCACTATAAGAAATCATATATGAGTAAAGTATCTTTTACAATATCAATATAAGAAATGATGTATGAGTGAAGTATCTTTTACAATATCACTATAAGAAATGATGTATGAGCGAAGTATCTTTTACAATATCACTATAAGAAATCATATATGAGTGAAGTATCTTTTACAATATCACTATAAGAAATGATGTATGAGTGAAGTATCTTTTACAAAATCACTATAAGAAATCATATATGAGTGAAGTATCTTTTACAATATCACTATAAGAAATGATGTATGAGCGAAGTATCTTTTACAATATCACTATAAGAAATGACGTATGAGTGAAGTATCTTTTACAATATCACTTTAGGAAATCATAAATGAGTGAAGTATGTGTTTATATAGTAGTTTATATAGTAGTACCATTTTAACTTAAGTATGATTAATTGTTATGTCACGACGTTTCCTTGGTAAGTTTTTGTCCAGACAACACCAGTCAGTCAGTCGTAATGATTACCACATAATCCTGAGCGCCAAGGAGGGCAGAATCTTATCAGAGTGATAAATGATTTCAAACCTTTGATTTCGTTTGTCCTTGGATTCAAGGTTGTAACGTTAGGAACTAAAAACGGACACTACGTTTACATTTCATGAATTCAACAGTGTTGATACTGGAATAAGTGTCAACAGTCAAATAAAAATAAATCGGGATTCGGATAGCTAACTATGTTAACATTTCAGATTAGCTTGTTTTCGATATTTCCCTTTGATTTCAGAGGATAGGACATTCCTCTGCATTCCTCTTTGAGAAATGTCTGACACTTTTCAACACCCTCTAGACTAGTTCAGATTGAAAGAAATTCTCTAAAATACCAAACCATGGTAGTTCGGGCGTAATTTCTCATTTTATAACGCTAACATTATCGGCTAAATTGTTTTAACAGTTGTTACGATCCTTTACCTGTGCTTACCATACCAATGTTGGTTCGGCAATAATCGTTTAACACTTCCCCACATATAGCTAAATTGTACGCCTCTGCAGCAGAATACTTTTAAAACTTATGAGGCAAAAGGAGAAATAGCTCTAAGAGAGCAATTTCTCCTTTTGCAAAAATGTTCTCTACTTTATTCAATAATTATACTTTCATTGTTAAATATATTCATTTCTTGGCCTGTATGGGTTCAAAGTCTCCTAGTGCAGATATGTGTTGTGCGTGGGAAAGTGTTACCTGATGAAATATTTTAAAAGTCGTCTGTTTTGAAAACTTTAAAGTCGTCTGGTACAGATGAACCGTCCCTCAAGAAAACCATCATTATGGCCTCTGCGTAATGTATCGACCCGGATCAGCCTGCGATGTCCGTGCAGACAGATCCGAGACGACACATTCCGTCTCAGGGGGATAGATGTATAGAGTAATGATTCCTGATTCAGAGGCGAAAAGTGAATATCCGGGTAAGCCTGCGCGACATGCTTAGGCTGATCCGAGTCGATACTTTACGCAATGTCCACAATGTTGGTTTTCTTGCGAGTCGCTACAGATGTGTTGTGTGGGGGGAAAGTGTTAACTGATGAAATATCTTAACAGTCGTCTGTTTTGAAGACTTCAAAGTCGTCTGGTACAGATGTGTTGTGCGTGGGTAAGTGTTAACTGATGACATATTTTAAAAGTCGTCTGTTTTGAACACTTCAAGGGAAGAAACTGTAAAACCAGGAAAATAAAGAAATTGAATCATGGGAAATTAGACCGTGGGAAAAAATTAAACGGCTCAAAATGAGCAAATGTGCTAATTTTATTTGTATATGAAATCAATAACACATTCGGTCGGTCGTAGCTCATCAATAACAGTTTCACGACTGACTATTCATGCATCTAATCGGTGGTTTAAATCGGAATATCTTTGCCATTGTTGCTATGTCTTATTTAGTGAAGGAATATCCCCGTTAACGAGTGGTTATCGACGGAAATTTGGAATCGTCGGACGTCTCGGATTCGATACCCAGTCGCAGTGGTCGTGGGCAAGGCACATGTGTATTCGGCTTCTGGTTTGATTACAAAGGGATCATGGGCAGGGCACATTGGTATTCGGGTTCTAGTTTGATTACACAGGGATCATGGGCAGGGCACATTGGTATTCGGGTTCTAGTTTGATTACACAGGGATCATGGGCAGGGCACATTGGTATTCGGGTCCTAGTTTGATTACACAGGGATCATGGGGCAGGGCACATTTGTATTCGGGTTCTAGTTTGATTACACAGGGATCATGGGCAGGGCACATTTGTATTCGGGTTCTGGTTTGATTACACAGGGATCATGGGGCAGGGCACATTGGTATTCGGGTTCTAGTTTGATTACACAGGGATCATGGGGCAGGGCACATTGGTATTCGGGTTCTAGTTTGATTACACAGGGATCATGGGGCAGGGCACATTTGTATTCGGGTTCTAGTTTGATTACACAGGGATCATTTGCAGGGCACATTGGTATTCGGGTTCTGGTTTGATTACACAGGGATCATGGGGCAGGGCACATTTGTATTCGGGTTCTAGTTTGATTACACAGGGATCATGGGGCAGGGCACATTTGTATTCGGGTTCTAGTTTGATTACACAGGGATCATTTGCAGGGCACATTTGTATTCGGGTTCTAGTTTGATTACACAGGGATCATGGGCAGGGCACATTTGTATTCGGGTTCTAGTTTGATTACACAGGGATCATGGGCAGGGTACATTGGTATTCGGATTCTGGTTTGATTACACAGGGATCATGGACAGGGCACATTGGTATTCGGGTTCTGGTTTGATTACACAGGGATCATGGGCAGGGCACATTGGTATTCGGGTTCTGGTTTGATTACATAGGGATCATGGGCACAAGGCATTGGTATTCGGGTTCTGGTTTGATTACATAGGGATCATGGGCAGGGCACATTGGTATTCGGGTCCTAGTTTGATTACACAGGGATCATGGGGCAGGGCACATTTGTATTCGGGTTCTAGTTTGATTACACAGGGATCATGGGCAGGGCACATTTGTATTCGGGTTCTGGTTTGATTACACAGGGATCATGGGGCAGGGCACATTGGTATTCGGGTTCTAGTTTGATTACACAGGGATCATGGGGCAGGGCACATTTGTATTCGGGTTCTAGTTTGATTACACAGGGATCATGGGGCAGGGCACATTTGTATTCGGGTTCTAGTTTGATTACACAGGGATCATTTGCAGGGCACATTGGTATTCGGGTTCTGGTTTGATTACACAGGGATCATGGGGCAGGGCACATTCGTATTCGGGTTCTAGTTTGATTACACAGGGATCATGGGGCAGGGCACATTTGTATTCGGGTTCTAGTTTGATTACACAGGGATCATTTGCAGGGCACATTTGTATTCGGGTTCTAGTTTGATTACACAGGGATCATGGGCAGGGCACATTTGTATTCGGGTTCTAGTTTGATTACACAGGGATCATGGGCAGGGTACATTGGTATTCGGATTCTGGTTTGATTACACAGGGATCATGGACAGGGCACATTGGTATTCGGGTTCTGGTTTGATTACACAGGGATCATGGGCAGGGCACATTGGTATTCGGGTTCTGGTTTGATTACATAGGGATCATGGGCACAAGGCATTGGTATTCGGGTTCTGGTTTGATTACACAGGGATCATGGGCAGGGCACATTGGTATTCGGGTTCTGGTTTGATTACACAGGGATCATGGGCAAAGGGCATTGGTATTCGGGTTCTGGTTTGATTACACAGGGATCATGGGCAGGGCACATTGGTATTCGGGTTCTGGTTTGATTACACAGGGATCATGGCTTTTAAGTGAACTGTTGACGTAATATAACTGAAATAAAATTGAAAGCGGCGTAATTTCAAAATAAAACAAACTATTTATTGTTTCCAAGAACCGACATAGTTTGTGTCAAATTCTGAAACCCCGTATATATGGCCTACTAGCATACACAACTTTCTGTACAAAGCTTGGAAAAAAGACGTTCTAGTAGATAAGAGTCTACGTTCCTGGTTTTAGCAACACATTTTGAGCTGATCGAGTCAAAGAAAACAGGTTGCAAAGCAGATAGAAATATGTTCATTTCACATTCAAAGACGAATGAAATATTAGTATGAATTCATCTATTTTTTTTTACAACAAACGAATCGTGAAACGACTCATGTCTCGTAACACCTTCTATGTATGTAAAAACAATCATAATTATGATGTTCCACGAGAAAACCAATGTTATGGTCTCCGTGTAATATATCGACCCAGATCAACCTGCGCATTCCGCGCAGGCTAATCCGGGCCGACACATTCCGTATCAGGGGGATAGAGGTATAGAGTAATGATTCCTGAAACAGAAAATCCACAGGAGGCAAAACGTGTCTGTCCGGGTAAGCTTGCTCGGCATGCTTAGGCTGATCCGGTTTGATAGATTACGCAGTCCACAATGTTGGTTTTCTCGTGGGACGGCTCAATTATGCTACTCTAGGCAATGATTATGATAAATAAGACTTGGGGTACTATAGCATCTCCGTTTAATTCTTGTATTCATTTAAAGTTATATTGACGTAAGACTAGAGGGGCTACTCTTCTACGTGGATTTATTTCGTCAACAAGTTGCGTCTATGACTTTACGAGCGTGTGCATAGGAAAACGTACAATGTAGAAGTTGGCTTTCGTGAACAATGTAGACCCAGATTAGCATGAGCATCCCCACCGCCTGATCAAGATCCCAACTTACACGCTAACTAATCTGGATCTGCAATGGTCGCAAATGCAATAAGTTTCTTTTTTCGCATAAGTGATTGCGATTGTGAATGTATTTTTGTTATTATTGTTTCTGGCCTTTATTGTTATTAACCAGAATATTAAATAAAATTCAGCTAGGGAAAGGGTAGATGAATTAATATTGATTCATTTTACAGGAATATAACGATGGGCATGTTGTGATAGCAGGAAGTTCCATCAATCTATACACCACTTACTGGCTTATGGACATGTTATTTCTCTGAAGTGTAGTTTTTATGATAAATGAAGATCTCACACCAGAATTTCCGGCGTTTTCAAAATGTTCCGTTTCTGGGTAATTTACTTTACCGTTTCATGTTGGTGCTGGTGGTGTGATGAAGTGTGACTGTGTTGTAGATGTATTTGATTGGTTGATTTGCTAACGTGAGCTTAAGTTTGACTTTGGAGTAGATTTAATTGAATGAGCGAATCTATAACGCGAGCTGTGCCTATGCGAGCCTATGCGGATCACCGGAACATTCAATGTCCGTTTCCATAAACTATAGTTATACGTGTGTAAATTTACCTATTACGATCCTGTTAAAGAGATTCAATAATGTTTACGAAAACATCGAGATATTCTTATTTTTTTTTCGAATTTTCACAATTTATATCTCTTTAAATTCAAATTGTACAAACAAGATTTTACCAAGAAGCGCGTTGAAAACTTGATATCTCGCGAGAGCGCAGTCGAAAGAAATGTCAATTCTTCCACGCCCCGGGAAGCACAATGCAAAACTACGTATCGGTACTTCAACATAAATTTAAAATAGCACATTTAAAATATGATTTCTTTTTTAGCAGTGTGTGAATGATGTCTCACTACCACATTTTAATGACATCACATCATATTTCAATGAGGTCACATTAATATATGCCATATATTTTCTGTATTTGCACAATAAAATGTGCAGGTATGGAATACAAAAGTAAAACAAACAATTACCATAACGCGGTCTAATTAAAAGAAAGATAAAAAACAAAAATACCTTATCACACCAACAATTAGGTTTTTGAAAAACTGCCAAACCTACCTTTAAAATATGCCGTGTTGCAAAAAAATATCAATGTCAAATCAGAGTAGCTGTCATTATATACGTTACAAAAATAATTAGGCCTGGATTAAAAATTAAGATTCTTTTAAGACAGGTTCATTTTTCCAGAACTATTTTCGGGGCGTAAGTGTTACGTAACTACTGATAGTAATGTAATAAAAATCAAACGCTGTAACAGATACTCGCGTCATGTTAAAACGGGACCCTCGATGGCTGTAAGCGAGCAGTGCGTGTTTAACCCGTTCTCTCATATAGACGCTTTCTGACGCCTCAGCAGTAGACGGCTTTTTGAAAACATAGTGAAAAAAGGAGAAATTGCTCAGAACGAGCAATTTCTCCTTTTGACACAATGTTTTCCACTTTTCGTCATAGGTTATTCATTCAAATATAGAGATTTTCTATATTTTGACAAAATATGTTCAAAGTCGTCTGCTGCAGAATTGTCGTATGAGGGAAAGGGTTAACACTTTCTCACATACAACAAATCTGTAGCAGACGACTTTGAAAATGTTTACTCATTTATGGAAAATCTCTAAAATTGTAGGTATACTTACTGAAATTGTTGAAAACTTTGTGGCAAAAGGGGAAATTGCTCGTTTTGTGCAATTTCTCCTCTTGTCACAATGTTTTCAAAAGTCGTCTGCTGCAGAGGCGTCAGAAAGCGTCTACTTGAGGGAAATGGTTTAAAGAGCGATACTTACTGTGTAATCCGGTCTATGCCGTCTCGGTGGTGAAGCGGTAGAGCGGATTCGATCCCCGCTCGAGCCAAACACAATTCTTTAAACATTGAAGTAATGGCTGTTCATTATTTTACGCTAAGGGTGGTTGGGGTTAGCTTTACGACCGACACGTTGGCGTCAGAATAAATGTTCTAGTAATACTGATAACTTACACAGGAATTGCCGTGATATAACTGAAACTTGTTGATAGCCGCTTAAACACCATACAAACAAACACAGAGTGACTGTGTCGTAGACCAATATTGTAATGAAAAGCTAGATGTATAACTCCATAACATATCGCCACACATCATAATAGCCGTTCACCTTGCACATTGTAAACGTCGTCTGCTTCAACATTTTCCCACATACAACAAATCTGCAGCAGACGACTTTTCAAAACGACAAGGCAAAACTATGGAAACTCATTATAAGTATGTGTATGTTGCTCTTTATGAGCAATTTCTCATTTTGCTCCACTGTTTTCAATCAGGTGAGAAAGGGTTGAACAAAGTGGGGGAAAGCGCTTCATATTTTGGCAATTATAAGTATGTTTTTCATACAGAGGAGAAACAAACTGTGAAAAAGAGAAATTGCTCGATTTGAGAAATGTCACCTTACTTTCTACAATGCCGTCAAATGTTTCTGGTATAAGGAGAGAATTTGAATATTTTGATAAAAAATCTTAAAAAATGTAAAAACATTTTCTATAGCTACAGTGGAAGGATCTTTTATCATAATCCACTCACTTCACCAAAGTGATTTATTTTTTATCTAGCGTACCTGTTTTTTACGTAATCTCCGATGGGCAATCAAATAGTTAATCAACTCGTGAAAGGTTCCACCGGTAAATTTAAATGCATTAGTTATATTACACAATCAATTCCCTCATAAGATTGAAATACATTAAGCAGGTGTTTCGTGAAAGCAATTTGTGAATTACAATGAAACGCGTCTAGCGAAAGAGGATCTTGATTGAAAAAGGATCTTGATTGAAAAATAATCTTGATTAAAAAAGGATTTTGATTGAAAAAGGATCTTAATTGTGAAAAAGGATCTTGATTGAAAAATGAGTTTTGTTAAAAAAGATCTTAATCAAAAGGGGATCTTAATTTAAAAAAGGAATTTGTTTGAAAAAGGGATATTAGCTAAAAAAGGGATATTGACTTGATTGTTTTCTTGTGTTTGTTTCGGCATTAGTTTAAGTAAGTTGTGAGATCCTAGTTTGGTTACCCAATAAACAGTATCTTGGCCGCTTACTCTTTTCAATCTGATTTTCTTTTTAAATCAAATATGTCTGAAAAGTCCAAATTTAAATTCTTTGAATATCAAGCTACATGTAAACATGTAACAATAAAATGCCCTGGTCAGATGGCGGGTTGTCTTGCTCTTTGAAGATGCTACTGGCTTCAACAATTTGGTTACAGTAGTCAAAGGCTCAAATACACAATTCAACTTAATTGCGGTATGCATTTGGCAAATAAACATGCCAATGTCTATTAACAATAAATACCTAAACACGTGGTAATGACAAACATAAACATACATGCGTTAATCAAATAAACGATTAACTTAGATAAGCTGAATATGCGCTAATTTGTTGGCATTTTCTCCCTCTGGAGAACGTTTTTAACACTTTCCGACATGCCACAAATCTGAAGCATACGACTTTAGTAAGATTTAGGTAAAACACCAAAAATCTGTATCAATGTAAGCAAACATATTGAATAGAATTGAAAACATTGTGCCAAAAGGAGAAATTTAACATTTATAATATGAGCAATTTTGCCTTTTGCCACAATGTTTTTAAATGTCGTATGCTGCAAAGGATTTTTAATAAGTTGTGTTTGAACACATGACCCTCTGCATGTATTTGCGCCGGAAAATGTGCAGGTATTTTATAAAAGTGTATGCATATCATCATTATTAAATTACTATACGTTCACAAAGATATCAAGTTAATGACAGTATTGTCAAGAAACAAACACATCAACATTCAATAAAACTAAACCATATCGACATAACACAAACGAGCTTACTCCAGTGGTATATATTTATGAACGAACCCTTTTCTTTCCCACACACAGACGCTTTCTGGTTCTGCTGCCTATGCAACAGTCAACTTTTGAAACATTGTGACAAAAGCCGACAATTATTAAAATGAGCAATTTCTCCACAGTAATTTTCCACTCTTTTTAACTAATGCACTTTCATTTATAAAGATTACCCGTATTTGAGCCTATATATTCTGCTGCATATTTATTGTATGTGAGAAAGGGTTTATCTTAATCTAAGCATAAGGATAATTCCCGTCCCAAATTATCATACAGGAAAACAGAAATAAAAGGATTCATAAAGATAGAAATGCTTGCAATAAACGCAGTCGTAAAGTTCATGGTAGGCAGATAATTAGACACTAAGCAGAACTCCTCTTCATTCCATCAAGAACATTGCGGTTTGTCATTAGTATTTATTACATCTACAAGATTGGATCGTTTATAAATCCTGCTTCATTCTCACACCCTTTTACCTAGAATATATTCATACACTTTGATGATGGCGAGTTTAACTCGAAGACGAAAGGGACCCAGAGGTTTACATCTAAACCTAACGATAAATCACCAGCTTCGTAATTAATTAATATTTATCGTCAATTATTTATTATGAAAATTAATCCAGTTATGAAAGGATGTAAAGTAAACAGCACGGTCGTATTTCTGATTGCTCGTATGGACTATATGTTCCAGAAATGGTGCGAGTTAAACGATTTATTCGAGTAATCGTATGGTCGAGTTATCGTATGGTTGAGTTATCGTATGGTCGAGTTATCGTATAGTCGAGTTATCGTATGGTCGAGTTATCGTATGGTAGAGTAATCGTATGGTCGAGTTATCGTATGGTCGAGTTATTGTATGGTCGAGTTATCGTATGGTCGAGTTATCGTATGGTAGAGTTATCGTATGGTCGAGTTATCGTATGGTAGAGTAGTCGCATGGTCGAGTTATCGTATGGTCGAGTTATCGTATGGTAGAGTTATCGTATGGTCGAGTTATCGTATAGTCGAGTTATCGTATGGTCGAGTTATCGTATGGTAGAGTAATCGTATGGTCGAGTCATCGTATGGTCGAGTTATTGTATGGTCGAGTTATCGTATGGTCGAGTTATGGTATGGTCGAGTAGTCGCATGGTCGAGTTATCGTATGGTCGAGTTATCGTATGGTCGAGTTATGGTATGGTCGAGTTATCGTATAGTCGAGTTATCGTATGGTGGAGTGGTCGTATGGTCGAGTAGTCGTATGGTCGAGTTATCGTATAGTCGAGTTATCGCATAGTCGAGTTATCGTATGGTCGAGTTATCGTATAGTCGAGTTATCGTATGGTAGAGTTATCGTATAGTCGAGTTATCGTATAGTCGAGTTATCGTATGGTGGAGTAATCGTATGGTCGAGTGATCGTATAGTCGAGTTATCGTATGGTCGAGTTATCGTATGGTCGAGTAATCGTATAGTCGAGTTATCGTATGGTCGAGTAATCGTATGGTCGAGTAATCGTATGGTCGAATTATCGCATGGTCGAGTAATTGTATGGTCGAATTATCGTATGGTAGAGTTATCGTATGGTAGAGTTATCGTATAGTCTAGTTATCGTATGGTCGAGTAGTCGTTTGGTCCAGTTATCACATGGTCGAGTTATCGTATGGTCGAGTAATCGTATGGTCGAGCTATCGTATGGTCGAGTTATCGTATGGTCGAATTATCGTATGTTCGATGGTCAAATTATCGCAAGGTAAAGTTATCGCTTGGTCGAGTTATCTCATGGTCGAGTTATCGCATGGTCGAGTTATCGCATGGTCGAGTTATCGCATGGTCGATTTCTCGTATGGTAGAGCTATCGTATGATAGATGTATCGTTTGTTCGAGTTATCTTTTGTTAGGGTTATCGTATGTTCGTGTTATCGTATGTTCGAGTTATTACATGGTCAAGTTATTGCATGATCGGACGAACTCATGGGAGAGTACTTGTGGGGTTATTTCGTTTGATGTTTTACTTGTGGGGTGCACCCCACAAGTATGCAATTCATTCCGTAATTAACCCCCTTTTACGGAATGAATAACATTAATATGCAAATGAGATACCTGTTATAAAAAATAAAAATAAAACTATTTATCTGAGTGTCTTTATAAGGGTGCTGGGTAGGCACCCCACAAGTACTCTCTCATGCGGACGAGTTATCGCATGGTCGAGTTATCACATGTTCAAATTATCGCATGGTCGAGTTCTCGTATGGTAGAGTTATCCTATGTTCGAGTCATCACATGGTCGAACGAGCGCATGTTCGAGATATCGCGAGTACATTGTAAGAGCTTCGGCATAGGAAAACGTTCCTATGTACGTTGATCACTCCTTTGATGAAGATCAGCGCATAATATAATATTTATTTCATTTGATTTGTGTGTCCTTTATTAGACAAATCTTTATTGGCACAGTCATATGATGTCGATGAGTACACATTGTTAACAGGCTGTGCGCATGTACTGGCTGATCGTTTATGATATATACATTTCATGTTTTAACCCTTTAATACATACAGTCGCATCTTGACGCATATGCAGCAGTTTTGTAAACTTTTGTAAACGTGACGAAAGAATAATTACCCATGAGTAATTTCTCCTGTTGTCATAATTGTTCTGCTATATCCAACAATATCTAAATGTTGTACTAAAATGTAAGTACAGTGATTTCCCACAGTTTTCATCGACGTTTTCAAAGTCGTCTGCTGCGAATGTTTTGCTGGTTGAAAAGGAGTAAAACAAATTTAGCATATGAGTCGTCCAGCGGGAAAACCAACATTATGGCATCTGCGTAATGTATCGATCCAGATCAGCCTGCACAGTCCGCGCAGACTAATCCGTGCCGATTCATTCCGTCTCAGGGGGATAGAGGTATAGAGTAATGATTCTTGAAACAGAAAATCCGCAGGAGGCGAACAGTGTTTTTCTGGGTAAGCCTGCGCGGTATGCTTAGGCTATTCCGGGTCGATACTTTACGCTGAGTCTACATTGTTGGTTCTCATATATCTACTGCGAGGCGACAAAATAATTTTTTACCATGAAAAGGTAAAAGTTACAGGCTAGAAGAAACGGGGAGATTGTTTTCAATACGCATACAAACGACCAATTGAAAACCGACTTTTTATATCTGCATTTGACAAGTTCTGTCTTAAACCATCATATATAAGTATCATGTTAATATTATCAACGTGTTTTATATATATATATATATATCGCATTCGTGGAGTGGAATCGTTTTTGGAGTAACTGACGGCTGCGAGACAGTGACACTTCCGGAATATAAACACCGGAACTTCCGCCGGTGAGACAGAGATATTAAGAAAGATCTCCCGTCATGTCAAAATGTTCTGTGACCGTTTTTCTAATGTGACACCTCTCGAATTGTCATCTTTCCAATCATCTTTAGGTAAAATGTATCATGTAGTTACACTGGCCGGGCTTCTTCATATTGAATCGTAAAAATGTGGGAAAATAAGAAGATTCTTATTTTGAGCGATATTTACCCCCTCTTATCTACCAACCAATGAAAGGTCGTCAGCATGCATTTTCACTGTAAATTAATCTTCATCGACTAAATGGATGTCAAACAAAATTTAATGTTATGGCCGTAGGTGACGTCACGGCTGTTTCTTCTAAAAGTTGCAATTGAGGCTCTGTCACCCCTGATTCATTAGCGTTCATGACTAGTTCCAGAAAAGAAAAACAAATCAAAAATTATAGAAAAACACCATACTCTATAGCAGAGCTGATCATTTTTATGAGCCGTCCCCGCGAGAAAACTAACATTGTGGACTCTGCGTGAAGTATCGACCCGGATTAGCATAAGCATTCCACGCAGGCTTACCAGAATAGACACTTTTCGCCTCCTTTGCTTTTACTGTTTCAGGAAGCACTACTCTATACATCTATCCCCCTGAGACGGAATGTGTCGGCCCGGATCAGTCTGCGCGGACAGCGCAGGCTGATATGGTCGAGACATTACGCAGATGCCATAATGTTGGTTTTCTCGCGCGACGGCTCATATAAACTTGTCGCCAAGGCATCACAAAAGAGATCAAGTAGCTTCTGACAATACGTGAACACATAGATCAAATAGGAATACACATACATACCTATCTGACAACACATGTACACATGGATCAAATAGGAATACACATACAGACCTATCTGACAATACATGTACATATGAATCAAATAGGAATACACATACAGACCTATCTGACAATACGTGAACACATGGATCAAATAGGAATACACACACAGACCTATCTGACAATACGTGAACACATGGATCAAATAGGAATACACATACAGACCTATCTGACAATACATGTACACATGTATCAAATAGGAATACACATACAGACCTATCTGACAATACTATGTACACATGGATCAAATAGGAATACACTTACAGACCTATCTGACAATACATGTACACATGGATCAAATAGAAATACACATACAGACCTATCTGACAATACATGTACACTTGGATCTAATAGGAATAAACATACATACCTATCTGACAATACATGTACACATGGATCAAATAGGAATACGCATACTGACCTATCTGACAATACATGTACACATGGATCAAGTACGAATACACATACAGACCTATCTGATAATACATGTACACATGAATTAAATTGGAATACGCAGACAGACCTATCTCTAGAACAATTATCCCGACAAAGATCTGCATTTGCAATAAATTAACATTGATTGGTTTTCGATGATCTCGTCCTCAATATCGGTACAACAAAGACGGGTTTATTGGCTGAAATAGACCTATCTGATAATACATGTACACATGAATTAAATTGGAATACGCAGACAGACCTATCTCTAGAACAATTATCCCGACAAAGATCTGCATTTGCAATAAATTAACATTGATTGGTTTTCGATGATCTCGTCCTCAATATCGGTACAACAAAGACGGGTTTATTGGCTGAAATATTTAAGTGCCGACGTTTTGACATCGTTTCTGTTGTTGCAGTATGACAGGTTGATTCTGCGGATGACAGAGTGCATAGAAAGGTTATCACTGGTTTGGCATTTGTTAACCCCCCTTTCCCACATACAGCAAATCTGAGCGGACGACTTTGAAAACATCTTGAGCAATGTCTGCTTTAGTCACAATGTTTTCAATAGTCGTCTGTTGCAGATGCATCAGCTAGCGTCTATATATGGGAAAGGGTTAAGTCTTTGGTATTGTCATACATGAAACGAACTGTCGATTTTTAGTCTAGAGGCGAACAATCTGGCAACTTAACATTGAGTTCCTGAAATGGTCTTCCACATGTCCGTATCTTAAAGGAAGTATGATATAGTATATTCTGATATAAATTACCTGTATGGTTCAAATGCTTAATTGTTGTTTTCTTTATTACTTTCGTGTTTTGACTGTTTTACATGATTCCAACTGCTGAAGGAAACAAGAACACACAACTGTAGCAAACCGCTTTGAAAGCATTAACTCTTCCAGCGCCGAATTGTTTAAAGTATAATCTTCAAAATCGGACGTCTCCATTTCTCATGTAATAACAGTTTGGTCTAGTTTGATAACTAAAAGGCAAACAATGCTGATTTAAGGTGAGACAGCTCGTTACGAGCTGCCTCGCCTGAATCAGTATTGTTTGCAAAACCCCCAATATTGCCTTTGGCGGTGAAAGAGAAAGTAAAAATAGGAACATTCTCTACAATTGAAAGCAAAATTATTAAAAAAAAGAGATGAACGCATTATAAGCAATTTGTCCTTTTGTTACAATGTTTTCAGAAGTCGTATGCTGCAGAGGCGTCAACACGCGTCTGTATGAGGGAAATACCAGACTATACCGTATTAATGATGTCGAGTGGTTATTGATCACAGAGCAATGTCATTTTCACTTCGTTGGTTTGATTTTTTGAGTAAACCAATCATATTATGTCCATTTGTCAATTTGACCAAGTATGACCCTTCACCAGATACTATCTCCCTGTAGTGGGGGTAATTTGTTACTATATGATTGAATGACAATAGTCTGATGCATACATTTCATGTCTTTTGTGTGAAAGAAAACGTTGTTCAGTGGTAGAGTGTCGGGCTTTCATACTTAAGGTCCCTGGTTCGAAAACCCGGTGATGAGCGGGTTCTGCCTTTGGGAGTCTTTAACACAAACGGCTTTAATTTCGAATCATAGCAGTCTTCCACCCAAAACAATGATTTTTATTTGTTAAAATGACCATGCAATTATTTCTTAGTATTTTTGTATTACACGATACATTTTATGTGTACAGGTACATAACAAACTTTGTCTTTGTCTATGTCTGCTTACACTTCGAGAGAAGCACATTATGATTCGCTAAAAAGATCAGTAAACTACCTACATTGACTAGTTTGTTGCGTACAAAGCATGGTAAAAAATTTGTCGGTGCATAACAAACTTTTCAATAATGTGGCCACAGTTCGTTATAAAGGGATAAACATATGAGCAGTTTCACGAGAAAACCAACATGATGGCATCTGCGTGATATATCGACCCAGATCAGCCTGCGCAGTCCGCGCAGGCTAATCTAGGCCGACATATTCCGTCTCAGGGGGGTAGAGGTATAAAGTAATGACTCCTGAAACAGAAAATCCGCAGTAGGCGAAAAGTGTCTGTCCGGTAAAGCCTGCGCGGCATGCTTAGGCTGAGCCGGGTCGATACTTTACGAAGAGTCCACAATGTTGGTTTTCACGTGGAACGGCTCATACGTAAGTGGTAGTGAGCAAATGTTAAGATTCCCATGGGTACTATAACACTCACATGCTCAGATGGTCATGTCAGTATGTTACAGAGTTATAAGCAATCCACTTTGTTTTGTCTAAATTGACGCGTCATTACTCGACAATAGGTTATTGAACACAGTGCATGAGAAAATGTAAACTTTTTGCAATTCTGATTATTGTCGGGTCTGATCATATTTTACTTCTCGTCAGTCTTATCAGAATCTACACAAGTTGACATACTGTTTTAACGATCTTGTGAAAGTAAAATGTCAACCGTGAATATCTTGATCAGATTGTGCGGATCTGGATCTATATATTTCACAAAGACCAACTTGTACCTTTTCTCATCTACTGGCTCCTTTGTTCTTTGTAAAAAAACATCTAGGCCAACTTTCGTAATAGTACACGTAATATGTTGCTGAAAGCTAAGATCCATGGAGAATATTATGATTATTTCAAAGATGTCTAGCATCGGGTTAGGGAGGTCGCGGTTCAATCCCCGACCAATGACTATACATATGATAGTAATTGCTGCCCTCATTGGCGTTTAGTGTTCCGTGGTAAGCATGACAACGGACTGGTTGACGTCAGGATAAATGGACCAGTCGTACTGGTCACTTACCCAGGAAACGCCGTGATATAACAGACAATTTGTTGAAAGTGGCGTAAAACACCAAACAATCAATAACGATGCAAAGTACAAAGTCAAGTGATCAAAGGGTGTGAACGACGACCTAACATTCACCTAACACTTGTTCCTGAATTTCTCGGATCTGTACTCCGTAGAGACCATCTTCACTGGCAACCGACTAATCCAGTCGGCCCGTTTGATGAAAGTCACAATGATGAGCCGTCCAGCGAGAAAACCAACATTGTGGACTCTGCGTAAAGAATCGACCCAGATCAGCCTAAGCATGTCGTGCAGGCTTACACGGACAGACACTTTTCGCCTCCTGTGGATTTTCTGTTTCAGGAATCATTACTCTATACCTCTATCCCCCTGCGACGGCCCGGATCAGTCTGCACGGACTGCGTACGTAGGCTGATCTTGGTCGATACATTACGCAGAGGCCATAATGTTTTTTTTTTTATCGCGGGACGGTTCATATATTTGTTCAATTACCAGAATGAAAGTTACCAATACGGGACTCGAACGCACGATCCCTGTATTGATAGCCCTTGTTGTCACCGACTGACTTATCATGGCCCAGCACAATGTTTCAACTGTACATCATAACCAAACTTCTATTTTTCCAATTATCATATCGAACTTTCATTACAACTGAATATCTTTAATATTTAAATCAATATTGCACGAAATTGTTCTTTAAATGAACCAAAATACACACATTTAGACAGAACGGAGTGCATTATGACAAGGCCTATATTTTTTATTTCGATTGGAAGGAAACTAAACGAGCGGTGCTGCAGGAAACAGAACATCAACGTCAATATTACACTTGTACATACGGATGTGTCTGCGTATCCTTACTTTCGTTTCCAAATGCAAACTGTTTGCCAGTTTGAAAACATAGTGACAAAAGAAGAAATTGCACAAAACGTGCAATTTCTCCTTTTGCCACAATGTTTTAGACGTTTCATGAAACTGGTTGCGTGTCGCTTTACGCCACTTTCAAAAGAATTTCAGTTATATCACGACGTTTCCTGGCTGGGTCAGTTACCAGTACTACTCATCCATTTATCTTGACACCAGCCAGTCAGTCGTAATTCCAACCCCGCAACCCTGAGCACCAAAGAGGGCAGCCATTACTGCTAGTTTTAAAGTATTTGGAATGACCCGGGGTCGGGAATAGAAACCCACTACCTCGGACGCTCTACCACTACAACAACACAGTTACTAATTGGTGAAGAGTGTATAACAAGATCAGACTAAAGGGATATGCATGTTGTTCTGGCTGTACACTGCAGGTAGATACTCTAAGGTTGGTTTTGCGAGAGCGCCGTTTTAATATACTTCATTTGATAATTGGCTTGCACAGTCAAACATGTTCTAAAGACCACCTTGGAATAGCGATTCCCTGTTTATAGTAACCCCACTTTTAGTTTCCCAACATAATGGCCACTGCGTAATGTATCGACCCAGATCAGCCTGCGCAGTCCGCGCAGGCTAATCCGGGCCGACACAGTCCGCCTCACAGGGATAGAGGTATAGTGTCATGATTCCTGAAACAGAAAATCCACAGGAGACGAAAAGTGTCTGTCCGGGTTAGCCTGCGCGGCATTCTTAGGCAGATCCGGATCGATACTTTACGCAAAGTCCACAATGTTGGTTTTCTCGCAGGACGGCTCATATATGACTAGTAGTTAACGACCACCTATGAACAAAGACCATATAGTTGTATTCCCATAGGTGGTCTTTATACACAGGTTCCACTGTAAGCGTTGATAGAGCATTTGTGGACTCATTTGACACATTTAACTGATGTAACATTGTTTTCTTAACTCGGTCAAATAATATTGATTAGAAGAGTGTGCATGTATCAATTGTTGAAAGATATATGAGCCGTCCTGCGAGAAAACCAACATTTTAGACTCTGCGTAAAGTATCGACTCGGATCAGCCTAGGCATGCCGCCCAGTCCAACCCGGACAGACACGTTTTGCCTTATGTGGATTTTCTGTTTCAGGAATCACTACTCTATACCTCTTTCCCCCCTGAGACGGAATGTGTTGGCCCGGATTAGCCTGCGCGGACTGCGCAGGCTGATCTGGGTCGATACATTACGCAGAGCCCATAATGATGGTTTTCTCGTGGAACGGCTCATTTGTTATACTATATTCATACTGTCAATCACTTACATAATATAACTTCAAGGGTCACCAAAAGTCGATTATCTGAAGGTTATGGTATGTTAGTAATAGGTTCAATACGGTACAAAACTGTTGAGCATTTATCGATACTTGATAACCCGTATAACAGCAAATTAACCTGCCTGTAATAGAAATAAATATGTATACATGTTTTTTTTCTGTCGATGTTGTCACAACTTGTACGTATTCATAAGATAATGAATATTTACGCATTTTGTAATTTGAAGCCTTTGTTGGTAAAATTGCATAAATTTAAAATAGCTGATCTCTTGTTACAATGTTATAATTCTACAAATTTATAGACGCCTGGACTTTTATATATCGCCTTAATTATGTTTTGTCTTATTTCTTTGTTGATTTTAAAATAAAATTATATTTATATATACCCCTTCCCCTGCTCATTCTAAAAGTGTAAACAGATCAGTTTTCATAAAATTATATAGCGTTGACTGAGTCAATCAGCCACGTTACTGCGACATTGAACTAAACAGTGGATGTAAGTTTTCCATTGGGGCGTTTCATGTTTGATGAACAAATACTTCAACAGATCTGTCATAACGCTGTAAAATCACTTTTACTACACTCAATTCTCTGTATGTCCAAAAGAGCTTTGTAAAAAACGTCCGACATATAAACGCTTGAACCAATGGTTGATTGAATTTAGTTTAACACCGTTTTTAACGGTATTTCAGCGGCGGCTACTTCACATCACGTGTGTTTCCTGGCTTTGTCGCATCACTATTCTTCCCATGTAAACTATTCAACCAAATTGGTGGATAATAAATTATACAAATCACAATGGCTTTTGGCAATCATCGGCAAGAATATAAGGGGAGTGTATTAAAAACCGGCCTGTCGAACATTACCGTACAAAACCCTTCATTGTTGGCATGAAAACTATTCATTTTAGTGAAGGATTTCTTGAGTGTCAACACCATGTAGATTAACACTATGCTGATGTGTCAAACATTTCCTCTAGAATAGTTCATGTCAAAATATACGAATATCAAGATAAACATGATGAATTGGGACCCCAACAGTATATAGCCAGGTCAGACGATGCGAATGCGATAGCTGGCCTGGCTCTATGCTGACTGCACAAGCTTCACAGTATAGATTCCAAAGGGTTAATAGTTTAGATGAGCCGTCCCGCGATAAAACCAACATTGTGGACTCTGTGTAAAGTATCGACCCGGATTAGCCTAAGCATACTGCGCAGGCTAACCTGGACATACACTTTTCGTCTCCTGAGGATTTTTTGTTTCAGGACTCATGACGCTTTACATGTACCTCTATCCTCCTGAGACGGAATGTGCCGGCCCGGATCAGTCTGCACTTTCTCCTTTGGCCACAATGTTTTCAAAAGTCGGCTGCTTCTATTGCGTCAAAATGCGTCTGCAGGTGGGAAAGGGTTAAATAATTACACTTTCCCTCGTAGAGACACATTGCCTTTACATTTTCAAAGTCGTCTACTGCAGATTTGTTGTAAGTGGGAAAGGATAACAGTTTACCTTAACCCTTTCCCTCATATAGACGCTTACAGTCGTCTGCTTTGAAAACATGTGAGGACACATTAAAAAAAAAATGAATATTCGTTGATTAATAAATAATTGGAAACTTTTTGAGAAAGGAAGAAATCAATTTGTCATGGCGTTCCTTTTAAACATTGTCAGCTGTAGGTGCTCTAAATTCTTATTCATCAAGAAAAGGCTGCGATCTTTAATTAAACTTAGGATGGATTGAAGCTATGCCTTACTTGTAGATTATGAGTGTCAATGTCAAACTAAATATTTAGGTTTACAAAGTATTTATTTGGATTTAAGTTGTAAACAATTTAAAACAAACAATTTCAAACCAACGTAAACTATCAATCATCTATTTTTGCATTTCTGACAGCTTCTATGTGACAAAACGATATTTACTGTCAACTTTGACCCCTGACTAATCCATTAAACCCATACTCGTTTGAAAAGTTGTTCATTCGTTCTCAAAATAGATCGATCATTTGATTAAATTTCCATCTGGGAAAGTAGCGGAGAGTTCGCACTCTAATATACAATCGTGACCTCATTGAATACGCAATTAATCATTGCCTGGCGTTTTCACGAACAATATTTATAAAATATTGGTTTTGAGTAAATGGAAAACTTTTAGCAGATTACCTATAGGACTTGGAATCTGAGACTGGTTATAGGATACATGTTTTAAAAGCCGTCTGTTTTTGAAGACATATTTGGAAGTATCTGTGAGATGAAAGGTTGAAACATTCTTGAAAAGGGAGAAATTGCCTATATTAAGCAATTGCTCCTCCTTCAAGTCGTTCAAATAGGCGTAAACTATCGTATTTATGAGGGAAAGGGTTCAGCAAACTTGGAATCGGTAATGTGATCCTGTTTTGGCTCTCACATCAAATAAAATGGACTCGCTATTAAACCTGAAGTTGTCGTTCAAGTAAAATTATTTCCTGGAATAGACGTCTGTTGACGTGCATACGAGTAATCAGAACTGTTGTTGTGCCATTTCTCGTTATCTCGAGTTTTCTGTAAAGGTTCACATTGTCGACTCTGCTGAGAACTGCTGCTGCGCCGTTGTCTTGAAATGATTTTATCAGTGGCTTGTTGTTCATGATTAACACGTAATAAAAAAGGAATTATAATGTATCAAACACGTCGATGACTTAAACACGTCGATGACTTAAACACGTCGATGAGTCAAACACGTCGATGAGTCAAACACCGTCGATGTGTCAAACGCGTCGATGAGTCAAACACGTCGATGAGTCAAACACCGTCGATAACTCGAACACGTCGATGACTCAAACACGTAGATGTGTCAAACACCGTCCATGACTCGAACACGTCGATGAGTCAAACACGTCGATGAGTCAAACATGTCGATGAGTCAAACACGTCGATGACTCAAACACGTCGATGTGTCAAACACGTCGATGAGTCAAACACGTCGATGAGTCAAACACCGTCGATGTGTCAAACGCGTCGATGAGTCAAACAGGTCGATGAGTCAAACACGTCGATGAGTCAAACACGTCAATGAGTCAAACACGTCGATGTGTCAAACATGTCGATGACTCAAACACGTCGATGAGTCAAACACCGTCGATGTGTCAAACACGTCGATGAGTCAAACACGTCGATGTCTCAAACACGTCGATGAGTCAAACACCGTCGATGTGTCAAACACGTCGATGAGTCAAACACGTCGATGACTTAATTACGTCGATGTGTTAAACACGTCGATGATTCAAACACGTCGTTGAGTCAAACACCGTCGATGTGTCAAACACCGTCGATGAGTCAAACACCGTCGATGAGTCAAACACGTCGATGAGTCAAACACGTTGATGAGTCAAACACCGTCGATGTGTCAAACACCGTCGATGAGTCAAACACCGTCGATGTGTCAAACACAGCCGATGAGTCAAACATCGTCGATGAGTCAAACACGTCGATGTGTCAAACACGTCGATGTGTCAAACATGTCGATGAGTCAAACACGTCGATGTGTCAAACATGTCGATGAGTCAAACACGCCGATGAGTCAAACACGTCGATGTGTCAAACACGTCGATGAGACATACACGTCGATGGGTCAAACACGCCGATGAGTCAAACACGTCGACGACTCAAACACGCCGATGTCTCAAACACGTCGATGAATCAAACACGTCGATGTGTCAAACATGTCGATGAGTCAAACACGCCGATGAGTCAAACACCTCGATGTGTCAAACACGTCGATGAGTCAAACACGCCGATGAGTCAAACACGTCGATTTGTCAAACACGCCGATGTGTCAAACACGTCGATGAGTCAAACACGCCGATGAGTCAAACACGTCGATGTGTCAAACACGTCGATGAGTCAAACACGTCGAGGTGTCAAACACGTCGATGTGTCAAACACGTCGATGTGTCAAACACGTCGATGTGTCAAACACGTCGATGTGTCAAACATGTCGATGACTCAAACACGTCGATGAGTCAAACACGTCGATGAGTCAAACACGTCGATGTGTCAAACATGTCGATGAGTCAAACACGTCGATGTGTCAAACACGTCGATGACTCAAACACGTCGACGACTAAAAACACGTCGATGTGTCAAACACCGTCGATGAGTCAAACACGTCGATGTGTCAAACACGTCGAGGTGTCAAACACGTCGATGTGTCAAACACGTCGATGTGTCAAACACGTCGATGTGTCAAACACGTCGATGTGTCAAACATGTCGATGACTCAAACACGTCGATGAGTCAAACACGTCGATGAGTCAAACACGTCGATGTGTCAAACATGTCGATGAGTCAAACACGTCGATGTGTCAAACACGTCGATGACTCAAACACGTCGACGACTAAAAACACGTCGATGTGTCAAACACCGTCGATGAGTCAAACACGCCGATGAGTCAAACACATCGATGAGTCGAACACGTCGACGACTCAAACACGCCGATGATTCGAAGTAATTTGTGGGTCACTTTCGCTTTCGAGTTATCGCGATTCCACCGCTTAGGTTCATATTGACCTCTCCGGTGAGAAATTGGAGGCGGTACATATATTTGTTCGTGTCTACACTGTTTGCTACATATGTATTACATTGTATACGTGGAAAGGCTTTATAATAAAATTTAAAAGATGGGTATATTAGTTTGCTACACCACATGGTGTCTTGAAAACGGAAAAGCAATTTGTATTTATACGGGATTTCTGGCAGGTGATAATCAAATCCGTATGCCATCAACTATTTAAATGCATTTAAACATCAGAGTTAAAATAAAACACCTTGCCCCGACCGTAATAAAAACTATTCTGATCAGTTAATATACCTATCTAACTACATTGCCAAATAACAAGCAATATTGTTTTAGCACACGTTAGAGCAAGCACACTTCAATGAAGGAAGCCATTGCTCAAATATTTTGAGCAACAACTATTTCTTGAACATTGTTTTCCTAGGTTTCGTCTGCTGTGCATTATAAACGTATCTATCTGACAGACGAAATCACAATAAAATCTGAATACGTCATAACATACGCATTAAAGTTGCAGAGTTCTAATAAACATAACTGCATGTGGCCCGTAGTTTATCCAAATGAATGTCTGCTTAACGTGCAAAAAAATATAATTTTAAGTGAGGCATCCAATTAACGGCTGGTACCCCGCAGCCGACGGTGTTCCTGGAAACTTCACGGAAGTATGTCGAGACCTTTGAAATGTCAGACAATCCAGCACATCATCTGATCCGGTTCTACTCCGTTCGCCAGTTTCAAGGCACATCTGTTAAACGGTATACATTTGGATCCTTAGCACGAATGCTCAGACAGGTTTTCTTCTACACGTGTAATAATTATGCTAAGATGGTTTTCGCAGAGCGCCACTCAACCATTTTCATGTGAATCCACATAGTTGCTTGGTCCATAACCGTTTCCACATGTTGTTTCTGGATGCATATAAGATTAAATTGCGAATATTGAAGAACCCAATCAGATTGTGTGTGAATGCAAGTAGATATTAATATTTGCTGGTCGCATATACAGTCCATCCTGTGTTTAAAGACCATCCATGGGAAGAGACCAATCTGGTCTCTGTTCACAGGTGGTCTTCACTTACTGGGTCATTTGTGCAAAAAATGAGAAATAGGGAGATATTAAAATAGTGGTCGCTATAGAGAGGAAATTGCTAAACAAGGGTGGTCTTAGCACAGGTTTTACAATATATCTAATACCGGTCATTTATCACAAACGACAAGTCGAGGGCTTGGTGTGAAACGGTTGTAACTAAAAACCTATTTTGAAAACCCTGGTTTAGGGGCAATTTTGACCCCTTTGTAAACAATGCAAATTTAGATGCCATTGCTCAGAACGAGCAATGGCACCTAAATTTCCATTGTTTACCAAGAAAAGTGATTTAATGCTTATAAAGACTTGATGGCAAGGTGAATAACCTTGGTAAAAAAAATACAAATTTTAGTTACAACCGTTTCACGCCAAGCCCTCGAAATGCTTGTAAATGCACATGCCAAACATAGTTTACAATAGAAACAATCACTAGCATGCTATGCTTATCGAAAAGTATAACACATTTACGAGATTGTATAATTATAGTTATAGTTAGATGTATGTTATAATTCAATGCTTTCAAACGAACATAAATCATTTATATACTTACGTTAATCACATGATTACATAACAACACCATATACATTTTAGGCTAGGGGAACTACGAGCCAATTTGTTGCACTTAAACTGGTTTTAGTTTGTGGTTTAAGGTTTTAACAATTTAATAAAACCAACACTGGTTTACAGGGTTTGGATTTTTCGCCACAAACGGCCGGTTTTGAGAACAACATGGATGACTTTGATACAAATGTTTTTGTCTTTTAATTTTTTGGTCATAATAACATAATAAAACGAGTAAATGAAGTATTTATATGTTTAAAACTCCAAATATATTCTTATTACCATTATCAGACATGTCTAATGTCTAAACCCAGTCTAGTGCATTTCCACATGTTATGGCTAATTTAAGCGGTTCAGTCGCCATTTTCTCTCTTCCAAGTAACCATGTATTCGGATACATCACATTCGAAGGCGGTTTGATCGGTTTAAGAAAACAGTTTTAAGTTTGTTTAAACAAATGGAACAAGAGCGCCAAATATCACAAAATACGCCCGTCCTGTATAGTGATAATTGTTATTGAGCTGACAAGACCAATTTTAGATAATTTCTATAATTAAAGGGCAATAACCGGTTTCAAAATCCCTGACGCTAACCACTCGACCACAGCGGATTCCTAGGACATATTATAACCGCAAGACAATGAACAAATATCACTTCGGGAATATTTGACGGGTGTTGGTCAGAATAATAATAATTGAGCCGTTCCGCGAACAACCAACATTATGGCCTCTGCGTAATGTATCGACCCAGATCAGTCTGCGCAATCCGTGCAGACTGATCCGGGCCGACACATTCCGTCTCAAGGGGATAATGGTATATAGAGTAATGTTTCCTGAAACAGAAAATCCACAGGAGGCGAAAAGTGTCTATCCGGGTAAGCCTGCGCGGCATGCTTAAACTGATCTGGGACGATACAATGTTGTTTTTCTCGCGTAGAGGCTCAAATTTATTATTATGTCTTCAAACAGGCTTGTTAGGTTCTATCTTTTAGAGTCGTGCTTTAAGGATAATCGATGGTAGGCTATTTGGGTACAAGTTTAGATCATATCAAGTTAAAAGCGTTTTGGTTCCAATGCATAAAGTTTGCTTTTCATTTTAAAGTTTATTTTACTTCATTGCGAAAAGCGTCAAATCCAGATCGAACTTTTGAATGTACCACGATGAGTTTTCTTAGAGCTCATCTATTAAAAGGTGCTCAACTCCAGATTATAGATTATATAGCCAAAGTTTTAAAAAGGTTCAAAAGTTGTCTTGGAAAATTGGAAACATAATTCTGGGTTAAAATAATAATTTCACTTTCCAGTACAACAAAAATAATCTAAATATTGATCGTTTATATTTCATTTTTTCTGGGTAGACATACCCAGTAAGATTACATGTTGTACATTTTCATGACTATCAATTGGCTGCTTTTCAAACTTCACTGCCAAAATAGTTTGAACTATTTATTACTAAGTTTGTTGTCGCAATTAGCAATATTTGCAGAAGTTTCAACATTCCAAAATGTTGATCTCCATCTGGAGTTCAGCACCGTTAAGGAATAAAGGCTAGTGTGACAATGGTTCAGATGTGAAGAAAGCAGAAAGATCAATCAAACATTGAGTGAATACAAACGCGTTAAAACAAGGTCTCGCTATGAATAAATGATTCAAATCCAGACTGGTTTCGCTAGTTATCTGTTACCGCCATAGGTTTTAACACTAAATAGATTGACTTTTTGTGGAGATCAACTTAGTCCCTTGCTTTCTTCTTATTCTTATTTGCGTTCAAATTCGCCGGGGTCTAGTGGTTAGCGTCGGGGTTTTGAACCGGGCGTCTAGGGTTCGATCCCCAGTCGCGGCGCTGTGGAATGCCCTTGTGCAATGCATATTTCTTAGCTTTATACTGATTTGGTTACCCAGGGATCATGAATAAGTGAACTGATGCCCTGATATAACTGAAATAATGTGGAAAACGGGGTACAACTATTACAAAACTGTCACATTGGCCGCATCGATGACGAACGCAGTCGTCTTCAGTTCCTCCATATTGCCATACAACTGTCTCTGCATACTTGTGTATAATGACCACACATGTTTTCTTTGGTGCTGTTGTAGTGTATGCTCTTGCAAAAAGTCCCTTGCAAAACTGCAGATTAGTCTCGCACGTAGCTAGTCGCACATGTGTGACTTAATACCTTTTTATGTGACTTTTCTAATATGTTGTAACAAATCTATTGGCCTGTGCAGCTATATGATAGGTTTCTCTGAGCTAATATAATCAAAGTTCTGTATCCTTTACTGTTACGATAACAGGAAACAATATCGTAAAAGAAATACATTAAAAATAAAAATCGGTTGCTATCGTTATCCTTTGTCGCCATTCGTTTTAATTTTTAAAACTAAATCACATTTTGTATTGTCAATTGTGAGATAAGACCGCTCCCAAATGGCATGTGTTTAATTTATGAAGATTACATTGCCAGATCTGGAATGATTACTTCGGGACCTTAGTTGAGAAGAAAATGATAATGTGGTGACATTGAAACTCCCTTTATTCAATGCAGGAAATTCTACCTTTATCTATGTGTTGCCAGTGGAGAGTCAACTTTAATGTATGTGTTGCCAGTGTCGAGTCAACCTTTATCTATGTGTTGCCAGTGTCGAGTCAACCTTTATATATGTGTTGCCAGTGCCGAGTCAACCTTTATATATGTGTTGCCAGTGTCGAGTCAACCTTAATGTATGTGTTGCCAGTGTCGAGTCAACCTTAATGTATGTGTTGCCAGTGTTTGAGTCAACCTTTATGTACGTGTTGCCAGTGTTTGAGTCAACCTTTATGTACGTGTTGCCAGTGTCGAGTCAACCTTTAAGTACGTGTTGCCAGTGTCGAGTCAACCTTTAAGTACGTGTTGCCAGTGTCGAGTCAACCTTAATGTATGTGTTGCCAGTGTCGAGTCAACCGTAATGTATGTGTTGCCAGTGTCGAGTCAACCTAAATGTATGTGTTGCAATTGTCCGGTCAACCTTAATGTATGTGTTGCAATTGTCCGGTCAACCTTAATGTATGTGTTGCAATTGTCCGGTCAACCTTTATTTTTGGGGTTGCCATTGTTGAATCAACCTTTATGTACGTGTTGCCATTGTCAATTCAACCTTAATGTATGCGTTGCCAGTGTCGAGTCAACCGTAATGTATGTGTTGCAATTGTCCGGTCAACCTTTATTTTTGGGGGTTTCCATTGTCAAGTCAACCTTTATGTACGTGTTGCCAGTGTCGAGTCAACCTTTATGTATGTGTTGCCAGTGTCGAGTCAACCCTAATGTATGTGTTGCAATTGTCCGGTCAACCTTTATTTTTGGGGGTTGCCATTGTCGAGTCAATCTTTATGTATGTGTTGCCAGTGTCGAGTCAACCTTAATGTATGTGTTGCCAGTGTAGAGTCAACCGTAATGTATGTGTTGCCAGTGTTGATTCAACCGTAATGTATGTGTTGCCAGTGTCGAGTCAACCTAAATGTATGTGTTGCCATTGTCGAGTCAACCTTAATGTATGTGTTGCCAGTGTCGAGTCAACCTTAATATATGTGTTGCCAGTGTCGAGTCTACCTTAATGTATGTGTTGCCAGTGTAGAGTCAATCTTAATGTATGTGTTGCCAGTGTAGAGTCAACCTTTATGTATGTGTTGCCAGATAATAGAGTAAGATCACACTGCGCATCCATACATTCTTATCTCGAATCAATTTGTTTTGTTTTATTTGTTTTTTTACGCCGTTTTCAACATTAGTTTAGTTATATCACGGCGACAGACCACTTATTCATGATCCCTGGGTAAACGAACCAGTACAAGACTAGGAAAAGTGCCTTACCATAACCATTGAGTCGCGACTGGGGATCGAACCCGTTTCAAAATCCCCGACGCTAACCACTCGGCCACGATATCAAAGTTTAGATTGTTCGTTTTAATGTTTTCTTGTAGAACTACCCGTAAGGTATACGTTCCAGTAACATGCAAACTTCCCTCTGAAAAAAACAAATATAAGGCATTTGCGACCAATGCATGTCTTTATCATCCAGGGCATCTGATACGATCTGGCTCTGCACTGCTCGCTTGTTAGGCAAAGAAGATTTAAAGATACTTTTATGAACCAGTACACACTTATATCCATAGTACGAACTAGCAGGCAGTTTATTCGTAGGTGTAATAATAACATTAAGGTTGGGTTTTCTCGAGCGCCACCCTATTTTAAAGTAACAGAATTCGAGGGCTTGGCGTGAAATGGTTGTAACTAAAAACCTGTTTTGATAACTCTGGTTTAGGGGCAATTTTGACCCCTTTTGTAAACAATGCAAATTTAGGTGCCATTGCTCAAAACGAGCAATGGCACCTAAATTTCCATTGTTTACCAAGAAAAATGATTTAACGCTTTTAAAGACTTTATGGCGAGGTGATTAACCTTGGTAAAAAAAAAAACCAATTTTAGTTACAACTGTTTCACATTTTTTCACATTTTTTTTACAATTTTACAATTTGCCATGCTCTTATCCAAATTACTTTGCAGCAGATGAGTCCGAAGACGTCTGCACGTCTTTCACGTATGTCTAGTAGTACGAGTATGGTAGTATATCGTACTATGGCAATAACTGTGAACCCTTTCCCACATACAGACGCTTCCTGACACCTCTGCCCCAAAATGCAGCTGCGGCGATACACATCTGCGTAATGTATCCTGAAACAGAAAATCCACAGGAGGCGAAAAGTGTCTATCCGGGTACGCCTGTGTGGCATGCTTAGGCTGGTCCGGGTCGATACTTTACGCAGAGTCCACACTGTTGATGCCGTACTGTCAAGGACGTCTGCTTCAGAAATGACGTATTTCGGAAACGTTTAAGGAACCTAATGAAAAAGAAGAAAACAAAAATATGGGTTTGGTGTAATACTTAGTTATTATAGTTGTTTGATGGCTGTACTTTATGGAAATTGTTTTCTTCAAGTTTTGACAACAATGCATAGATTAATAGATTTGCTGTTAAAACTATAATTGAAAGCTCTACGCTCAAGGGTAGTGTTTTCAATTATCTCGTACAAAGAGCTATTTGTAACATTACGGGACTTCATGCTATTTAACCCTTTCAGCGCCGAATTGTTTAAAGTAGACTCTTCCATGTTCAAACTCGGACCACTCTATTTTCATGTTATAGGATTTTTGGAATATTTTTATAACTCACAGCCAAACAATGCAGATTTCAGGTGAGACACCTGACTCACCTGAATCTGTATTGTTTGCAAAAAGCTCAATATTGCCTTTGGCGCTGAAAGAGTTAAAATTATTCGATTTTACTCCTTTACATTACGTTTAAAATATGAATAGTGTAGGCTACATTTTAAATTTAATAACTTGCAAGGTTGTTTGTGGTTCTTGTTTTGTTTTTGTTGTTTCGATCGACTTTAAAAGGGTGCGGTATGTTGTTGTTGTTGTTGATGAGCGGTTTTAGACAACAATCAAAGTGCTGACGAAAAGATGGTGGCGATTGTTGAGAAAATATGGTGACAGACAGAGTAAGCCCAGGCGATCGCTACAGTTTCATCAATTTAGGTGGTGTAGTCGAGACCTGAAACTGGAAGTATTGCCTCAGAAAATATACAGACGGACGGACGACGGACGGAAAGTGATCCGATTAGATCACCCTGAGCCTTGATCTAAATATACTACTTCATGTCACATAAACACTTCTTATAATAAATATATATGAGTCGTGTTCCAGGAAAAGCCCATCTTGGCATAGTGTTGACAAGTAATGAAGTATAGAAATCTGGCGGATTAAAATTCCCAAAAACTTACTAGAAACTGTCTGTCACTAATCAGCCAACAGTGCAGAGTTGGACCAAACAGCACATATGTGCAGGTTGATATATATCTACATGGTGGCAAATGTATATATATTTAGTGTTAGAATCGATACTGCGATTGCCTTTAAAGCGAGGTCATGCTAGAGACGATAATTCATTGGATTCAGGTTCTTTCATAAGACAACCACATAGATTGTGAATTAACACTTTCCCACATACATACACCGTATGATGCCTCTGCACTGAGGCAAATGGAGAAGCTGCGCATAACGAGCATGTTTGTCTACCCTATTCAATAAGTATTTCAGGGGCGTAGTTCCCTTTAGGCACTGTAGGCACGTGCCTACACATTTTTTTCTCAAAATGCCCCAAAATGCAGCTGCGGAGATAGACATTTGCGTAATGTATCGACCAGATCAGCCTGCGCTGTCCGCGCAGACTGATCCGGCCGACACATTCCGTCTAAGGGGGATATATGTATAGAGTTGTTATCCCTGAAACAGAAAATCCACAGGAGGCGAAAAGTGTCTATCCGGGTATGTGGCTACAGACTTGTTGTATGTGAGAAAGCGTTAAAAGAGGCGATTATTTTCAATACTAAATAATTATGGTAACATGGTAACGACGGACACTATGACATGGGATAAGCATATTAGCTAGATATCTGGGCTGTATTGATTGTGTACGACCCTACAAAGATGTCACAGAAAACCACAGACATGTGATTAGGGCGGACTTAAAATACTGAACAGTCGTGGCATTGTCTTGTCAATGATTTCAGGCCATTTCCAGACTAACCCAGATATGCAAAAATGGTGTGTGTGTAGATGTTTCATAGTGTAAAAATAGTGTGTGTGTAGAATTGTCATAGTGTAAAAATGTTGTGTGTGTGTAGAATTTACATAGTGTAAAAATGGTGTGTGTGTAGAATTTACATAGTGTAACAATGTTGTGTGTGTAGAATTGTCATAGTGTAAAAATGTTGTGTGTGTGAAGAATTTACATAGTGTAAAACTGGTGTGTGTGAAGAATTTACATAGTGTAAAACTGGTGTGTGTGTAGAATTTTCATAGTTTAAAAATGGTGTGTGTGTAGAATTTTCATAGTGTAAAAATGGTGTGTGTGTAGAATTTTCATAGTGTAAAAATGTCAAACATGTACCAGATTGGCCAAGCCAGGCTTAGCCGAACAAAAAGGGGCGATGTAAAATTGGGTTACCAAACCATTACTCGGCTAGGAAATTAGCCTTGCTGCCGAAGGACGTTCACCCATGACCACCGAGAGCGCGGATCGAACCCGGGACACCCGATTTAAAACCCCCACGCTAACCATTTGGCCATATCAGATTACACAAACAAAACATGAGAAGGGTGATGGCAGCTGCAGGAATTCGATATTGTTAAATATCGCGACAACAACTTCCGTAAATCTTCGTTTTGTGATACCGCTAATGTGACCGGAGCCTACTAGTATGTTTGAAATACATCTCCAACAAACAAATTGGAAACTGTGAATCCTTGCGTGTCGCTGGTCTTATTGTATTTTTTACAAAGCCCCGAGGGATTCCAGGGTACAAATTAACCGATGTTGATTTGACTGTCCCCACATTAGGTCTTGACAGATATACAAGCAAGAGTTATCACTAAGTGTTTTTTGTTTGAAATATCACAATTAGTGTGTCAAGTCACGTGAAAACCGACGTCCAGAGGTTCTAAATTTAACCCCGTGCGGACACTTTTCGCCTCCTATGGATGTTCAGTTTCAGGAATCATTAGTCTATACCT
This sequence comes from Serripes groenlandicus, assembly GCA_031761405.1. Lineage (NCBI taxonomy): Eukaryota > Metazoa > Mollusca > Bivalvia > Cardiida > Cardiidae > Serripes > Serripes groenlandicus. The sequence continues at coordinate 92,996,472 of JASEVX010000002.1, forward strand.
TTATCCCCCTGCAGGCTGTTCTGTGTCGATACATTACGCAGAATCCATAATGTTGGTTTTCTCGTGGAACAGCTCATATACATGTAGTCTCGCAATTACACTTACAGAAGGCCGTCAGAGAACCAAAGACAACACTTCGTATAGCCTTTTCCTAGATAGAACAAATATGCAGCTGACGACTACAAAAACATTTAGTCAACAATTTGAAACTTCTCTACAATCAAAGCGCCAATGGCACAGTAGTGGCGATCGTATGGAAAATCCTGCAAAGTAACAAGCAGTATATCGGTGTAGGGCTTGCGATGACTCTGGTGCGGGTAAATTTGAGAATGTATCAACCCTGCATCTTTTGACAGTAGAATAATGTTAGTTTGCCAGAATGTTGTCTTGGTGATTTTTTAGTTACGTTCTGAAATTGGTCGTGATTTGTTCAAAATTAGGCCATTCCAAATTTATGAAAAATCTAGTTGGTACTCGATAGTCTACCATTTTAGCTCATTAGAATGGCTATTTGTAATCTAAATTGTTCGGGCAATCACATGTTCATCACCAAGTCGCTGGGCCATATTAAGATAAAATATTGTGTACACTTTAGAAATGACTAAATTATTAAGGAAGGAGAGAAAACAGTATCCATTACTTTGGTGTTTGTTTCAATGATGTCCGATATTAAACAGGTCTGTTCAATTTAGTCCCTTCACATTGCATGATTGAGGGTTGTCAGAGATATATAAACACAGTATATTTATATGTATCTGAGGTTGTTAAACTGCTTCGAAAAATATGAGTGCAAAAACAAACACAAACATGCTCAAAAAGCACAATTTCACTATTTGCCAAACTGTTCAATTTATAAAAATATAGGCATATATTATAATGCTCGATCTCCAAACTAAATTAGGCTACACTTTCAGCATTGATTGCTAATTGACTCTAAAACGTGTGTCCTTTAAACCTTTGTAAACCAGTCTTATCATCTAGACGCTTTCATATATTTAAACAACTACGAAATAAAGCGTTTATAATATTGAGATAACCAGTCTCGCGTGCTATTTATAGAACCTTTTGGAATTTCCAGATTTGAGTATCGTCAGAGTTATTTGCAAGGCAGATAGAACGCGCAATGATATTTATTATCTGCTCAATCATGACGAAGATAATATTTACATATGTTAACACTATGTAGATAATGTCTCGATAAAACTCAAATATTAGTAACAATCCGGTACCAAAGTTGCACTGACATAATTATTATTTATCACGTCTCTGCATCAATGATGGAACTATAACGGATGTGAGTAAATTAGTTTGCAGTAAGGAAAACAAATATCAACCGATTGTTCAAAACCGACTATGTAAATATGTTTCGTTGTTGTTGTTTCTGTTAGCATTGTGGCGATTGTCAAACCAATCGCCACAACAATGAAAGATTCATTTATTGAAAAGAAAGAAAAGCACTGTGGTAAAAGGAGATATTGCTCATAACAATTGTCATTACAACTCACATGCATTCGAAATTCTTGCAATCCTCAACAGCGGACATATTCTCCTTTTGCACAGATATCTTCCTGAAAGCCTTGTCTCGTAGTCAAAATAAAGCTCGTATGACGCATGCGTCTGGGAAGTGATTACCACGGCGGCGATACAACATGAACTGTGGCCGTCGGTATGATACAAGTCGCATCTATTTGTCTTTTAAGTGGATGAAATACCTAGTTTCTATTATACTTAACAAACCTCTAAAAGTGACAAAGTAAACAAAACCTTATCTTCAGATAACATTAAGCCAACTTACGTATAAACAACCAACGTATTAACATGCACACACACCCACTTCTTGCTTGTAACCAACCAACGACTAAGGTATCTTTCATAATTGACATACGAGGCCATTCAGTATTTCTATCAGTAGGGACACATGTCGAAATCGAAGAATACGTCTACCACGTAGAAATGTTTTCCAACGTCAATTTCCTTATACGGTACAAGCCCGCAAAACAATCAAATGAGTTCGTGCCGCAATGCTTCGGCACGCATAAGACGAACAATAAAATCGTAATGAAAGTAAAGACATTTTATCGACGGAAATAAGCTTGCAAATGAGCATTATATCAAGCATACGAATGTTCAGATACACGGTTTTAAATTAATTTGTTTTGAATTTTACGCAGCTTATAACCATTGTTTGCTGTTTAATCTGAGTGTATGAGGGAGAGGCGTTTTCTGAGTAAGCTACCAGTTCTTCACGTTCCTTTATCCAGACACCAGCAAGTTAGTTGTTATTCTAACCTTAAAAATCCCGAGCGTCGAGGAGAACAGCCATTTCTTACATATTTGAAGTATTTGGTTTGACACGGCTGGGGATCGACTCCGCGACAGAGATGAAATGGATACTGCTTTACAGATTTGTTATTGAAACCTTGTATAACTAAGGCCCCATTTACACACACGGAAATCGTTGGGCGATGATTGAGCGATCCAAATTGGTCAAAATTGGCCCGATCTCTCGACGATCTCTCAAAGCCCCGAACAAGTCGTTTCTGTGTAAATGCTTGGGAGATCCTTGTGCGCTCGTTGTGCAATTGATTGATTGATTGATTGGGGTTTAACGCCGTTTTTAACAATTTCTCAGTCATATCATGGCGGCCAGTTCACCTACTCATGTGTTTCCTTGTTTTCTCACGCCAGTACTCCACACAACAATCTTCCCAAGAAACTGGCTGCTTTTCCACATAGAGTTAGCCCATTGGTGGAAGACGAATGACGCATATCGTAATGACTTTTGTCAAACGACGGAAAGAAAGTTGGCCGAGTCGGGATTCAACCTCACAACCCCTGGATTGACAGCCCGCGTCTCGTTGTGCGATCAAAATGAATTGTTTTTGCCATTTTGCATGGCCATCTATAGAGATCTTGGAGATACCATGGCGTTCATTGAGCGCTTATCGCTCGCTCATTGAAAGAGGCCCTTAAGAGATCACGGTGAGATATAAGGAGATTTCCGAGAGATCGCTGAGAGATCAGTGTGCCGTCCATTGATCATTTGGAGATCGACAAGACCGTTATGCGCTCCCTGTGCGCTCTTTGGGCGCTCCTTGGGCGCTCCGTGAGAGACCGTTTAGAGACTGTTTACCTCCGCGACCGTTAAGAGATTGTTTTGGACTGACTCAAAACTTTGAGGAGACCATGGCGACTGTGGATATCACTGGAAGATCATTGAGAGACCATGGCGATTGCTGGGCGCTCATTGAAAGCTCGTTGAGAGATCTCGCCATTTTTTCTTCGTTCACCGGTCTCTCAACGGACGCCACCTCTATGTAAAGGGTGTATACATGTCGAAGAGTGCATAGCTAGATCAGAATGTACGGATGTGCTGGTTGATTTTGATAGATCGCCTTTTTAAGAGTAATGCCCCAATATGGAAAATGATGCATCAGCATATTTCTTTTCTGTTTTCTATTATTGTTATTAATCACATTTTCGTAAACGCATTGTGAAAACAATGCTTTCAATTTTCCAGAAACCTAGAAAAAATATTAATAATATTGGCAGGAGTTTCTCGTCCATATCTGTCTTATTTGTATCCGTCCATCAACGCTTTATGCTGACGTTTCATTCCTGTTTGGTCCAACGATTTTCTTAAAAACCTCGGATTTATTCACATTGAATTGTAAATTGAATTAATTCAGTTTTTGTCATATTTCGTCTGATTAATGCTTGCCATTGCAGTTATACAGCCCACCTATGACGCACCTAAAGAAATGATTTAAACAAATATATTGTTGTGAAATTTATTATTAATTCATGAAAAAACGATATTTTTTCCTTTTCCCAGAAATATTTTCATCTCTCTTTTAACTTTTCTTCAGAAATCAAATGTATTCTTCCAATCTTATATGCGAAAACCAACCTTAACGTAAGTATTACACGTGTGGTTAAAGACGTGCTTGCACACGCATGCTAAATATCCTTACGGGTACCGCATTACAGACTATTCTTGAAACCTTTTATAACTATGGCGAACAGTGTAGATCCATGTCAGACTACGCGTAGGTTATGGATCTACATCGGTCGCCAATGCCTAACGGTTGGTTTTCGCAGCTCACCGCTCATATAGTCCTAGGCATCGTTGAAGGTATTAACCCTTTCCCTCATACGACAATTCTGCAGCAGACGACTTTGAACATATTTTGTCAAAAAATAGAAAATCTCTATAATTGAATGGACAACTTATGACTTAAAGTGGAAAACATAGTGACAAAAGGAGAAATTGCTCGTTTTGAGCAATTTCTTCTTTTGTCACTAATCTATGTTTTCAAAATGCTGTCTGCTGCAGAGGCGTCAGAAAGCGTCTATATGACGGAAAGGGTTAAATCAAGCCCTATAGAGTGTCTGTGTATGCTTGTGGTTTTAATATCAATTGACTGGTCGAATGGACGTTTTTGTCATGGCAGTGCCCCATATAATTAATGATATCACGCAGACAGAACGGTATTCCCCGCCTTACCGTTACGATATATTTTGATGATTTTCCATTATTGCTATACATTCGTCAAATTTATCGCGTTGATTATTTTCCATCTAGATATTTTATCTATGTCAGTTGCAGACGTACTCTGTCGAATTTGGCGACGACACTCAGAGTAGATACCTTCACAACTACTTCACTCATTCAAAGTATTCACTATTGTGTGCCGTTTATATTTTCACGTTTCTCAATAACCCTTTTAAAACATGTACACACTTTCTTGCGCCTCTGTAACAGACGACTTTTGAAAATATTATGAATACTTTCTCATTCTGCAGGAATGAGTTCAACTTTATTCAATAACTTTTCTTCATTTCTAGAGATTTTACTTTATTGTTGCCTAGCTGTAATCAAAGTGGTCTGTTGCGTAATCGTTGCATGTGGGAAAAGCTTTTTTGAGATTTCACACAATAATGCATTCCGATCTGAAAATTCATATATTTACACGAGAAAACCAACAGTATGGACTCTGCGTATTGTATCGACCCAGATCAGCCTATGCAGTTCACACAGGCTAATCTAGGACGACGTATTCCGTCTCAGGGGATAGAGGAATAGAGTAATGATTCGTGAAACAGAAAATCCACAGGAGGCGAAAAAATTATATCCGGGTAAGCCTGCGCGGCATGCTTAGGCTGGTCCGGGTCGATACTTAACGCAGAGACCACAATGTTGGTTTTCTCGTGGTTTTGTAGGCTCATCTGCCAATCCTTAGCCCGCTATACACAACCTTATACCTACAGTCTTATTACCTCCCTTTCTAGCGCCACAGGATTGCAAATACGACTAATCAAACCGTAACGTTGCCCACAAAAACATACCCGACATTTTTGTTACTACAACATAATATTATTTCAATTATTATTTTGTTTGTTTCGTTCATTTGTGGTTTAAAAAGCTAGATTCCAATCCGGGGATATAGTGTCCTTTGTTTTCGTTTGATATTCAGGCCATTTAACATTTGTTTGTCTATTTACATTGGAGGGATGTCGTATTATTGATGGTTTTATCCAGTGTTTCTAGAACTCTACCTGTTGGGTATACTTTGCTACACTTATCTATTTGTTGGATTGTTACCATCATTTATTTTGTCTCCCATCATATCATGTGACCGTTAACCCTTTCCCTCATATAGACGCTTTCTGACGCCTCTGCAGCAGACGGCTTTTTGAAAACATAGTGACAAAAGAAGAAATTGCTCAAATCGAGCAATTTCTCCTTTTGCCACAATGTTTTCCACTTTAAGTCATAGGTTATACATTCAATTACAGAGATTTTCTATCTTTTGACAAAATATGTTCAAAGTCGTCTGCTGCAGAATTGTAGTATGAGGGAAAGGGTTAAAACGGACTGAACAATCACGCAAGCAACCACACAAACATCTGGAGTGTCCCCCATTTTGTTTCATCATCCTTCCTCGGGTGCGAATGGTCGCGGGTTCGAACCACGTCCGGTTCAAACCAAAGAATTTAAAAATGGTAGTAACAGCTGTCCTGCTTCGCGCTCAGGGTTGCGGGATTAGCATTACGACTGACTGGCTGGTGTCAGAATCAATGGACCAATAGTACTGGTAACTTACCTATGTAACGCAGCGATACACCTTACTGGTAACTTACCCATGTAACGCCGCGATACACCGTACTGGTAACTTACCCATGTAACGCCGCGATACACCTTACTGGTAACTTACCCATGTAACGCCGCGATACACCTTACTGGTAACTTACCCATGTAACGCCGCGATACACCGTACTGGTAACTTACCCATGTAACGCCGCGATACACCTTACTGGTAACTTACCCATGTAACGCCGCGATATACCTTACTGGTAACTTACTCATGTAACGCCGCGATACACCTTACTGGTAACTTACCCATGTAACGCCGCGATACACCTTACTGGTAACTTACCCATGTAACGCCGCGATACACCTTACTGGTAACTTACCTATGAAACGCCGCGATACACCTTACTGGTAACTTACCCATGTAACGCCGCGATACACCGTACTGGTAACTTACCCATGTAACGCCGCGATACACCGTACTGGTAACTTACCCATGTAACGCCGCGATACACCGTACTGGTAACTTACCCATGTAACGCCGCGATACACCTTACTGGTAACTTACCCATGTAACGCCGCGATACACCTTACTGGTAACTTACCCATGTAACGCCGCGATACACCTTACTGGTAACTTACCCATGTAACGCCGCGATACACCTTACTGGTAACTTACCCATGTAACGCCGCGATACACCTTACTGGTAACTTACCCATGTAACGCCGCGATACACCTTACTAGTAACTTACCCATGTAACGCCGCGATACACCTTACTGGTAACTTACCCATGTAACGCCGCGATACACCTTACTGGTAACTTACCCATGTAACGCCGCGATACACCTTACTGGTAACTTACCCATGTAACGCCGCGATACACCTTACTGGTAACTTACCAATGTAACGCCGCGATACACCTTACTGGTAACTTACCCATGTAACGCCGCGATACACCTTACTGGTAACTTACCCATGTAACGCCGCGATACACCGTACTGGTAACTTACCCATGTAACGCCGCGATACACCGTACTGGTAACTTACCCATGTAACGCCGCGATACACCTTACTGGTAACTTACCCATGTAACGCCGCGATACACCTTACTGGTAACTTACCCATGTAACGCCGCGATACACCTTACTGGTAACTTACCCATGTAACGCCGCGATACACCTTACTGGTAACTTACCCATGTAACGCCGCGATACACCTTACTGGTAACTTACCCATGTAACGCCGCGATACACCTTACTGGTAACTTACCTATGTAACGCCGCGATACACCTTACTGGTAACTTACCCATGTAACGCCGGGATGTAACTGAACAATTATTGAAGGCGGCGTAAAACACCAATTCATCAATTCATCAACCTTCAACCAATTGTCTTTAACCGTTTCCCTCGTACGACATTTCTGCAGCAGACGACTTTGAACGTAATTTGTCAAAACTCAATAATTTAATGGATATTCTATGACAAAAAGGGGAAAACATTTTCGTCACTATGTTTTCAAAAAGCCGTCTGCTGCACAGGCGTCAGAAAGCGTCTATATGAGGGAAACGGTTAAAGAAAGTTTTCTTACACGAAATAATACATTATAGCAAAAAAAGACGCTCGCATTGGTAAGCAATACCGAATGTATATGATGAATCGGTAAACGACGAAGATGATTTCCGAATTGCTAACCAATTCCAATAAAAAAACAAATTGAATTTTCACTTCCGGTAATCTTCCCTGTTTGATAAAATACCAATGTTTTATGCGATTCCTTCGGATTAAAATCTTTGTTTGATTAATTCGAGGAGCTAAACCTGTTTTAATCCAAATTACATTTCCAGATAATTTGATAGTTGCTCCCATTGCAAGGAATTAATAGCTGGCGGCATATAATTACTCTCTGTTGGTTTATTCGTTTTGCCACTTAAAGAAAGACATTTAATCTGTGTCTGGATGCCCTGACAATATTCTCGTTTGCTTTAAAAACAACGTGTTTTTAAGATTAGCGTTACGTTTGATAATTGGAGGGGATGGGGCGAGTTGTCGGGGGTAGTACAGTATTGAAAACGTGAGTGAAAATGGAGAAATTGTCCGATTTTAGGTATTTTATCTTTTTTGAAATCATTCAACTTGACTTTTCAATCGAACCGCAATACAGCTGATTCCAGATAACTCGAGCTATCGATAGTTCGAATATACAGTTTAACTCGAACCTGTTCGGTACGGACATCTTTTAGTTCAGTTTACACTTATTTATTCTACATTGATTGCGAAACAAACTTTCAGCTTATAGGCGAAAAGTGTCTATCCGGGTAGTGGCATGCGTAGGCTGATCCGGGTCGATGCTTTACGCAGAGTCCACAATGTTGATTTGTCTCACGAGACGGCCTACACATTGATTATTGCCACGCTACGCCCCTGGTCAGCATACTGATATGAATTCATCATATGCGATGAAAGTTTATCCTTTGATATAAAAGGTCGCATTACCATGTTAATATCTTTCTAGAATCCAAATGTGTTAACTCAAATGATATATGTTTGGTGAAAATGACATACTGCCATGTTTGACTCGTAATATATTGTATATTGTATGTTGTCATGTTTGTGTTTTTGTAATTTGTTACCTCATGGGTCTTTGACCTTCTAGTAGAATGAATAAATAACATCAACGTATGCATAAAATTATAAATCCGACAGTACATCAATTAAAAGTGCGTCAGCTTATGGGAAAGGCTTAAAGGTTCTGAACTCCAGATTATAGATAGTATAGTCAAAGTTTTATAACTTTTCAAAAATTGGCTTGAAATATTAGAATCATTATTCAAAAATAGAATATTTTCACATTCCAATACAATAAGCATCTAAATATTGATCGTGTATGCTTCCTTTTAACTGGGTAGACATACCCAATAAGTCAAATTGCGTACATTTTCATTGACTTTCAATTGACTTATGTTGATCCCCATCTGAAGTTCATCACCTTCAAAAAGGAATACGTGCAATACTGCGAACACAGATGTTGTTTTAACTCTTTCAGCGCCAAAGGCAATGTTGAGCTTTTTACAAACAATGCAGATTCAGGTGAGTCAGCTCGTAACGAGCTGTCTAACCTGAAATCTGCATTGTTTGGCTGTGAGTTATAAAAATATTCCAAAAATCCTATAATATGAAAATAGAGTCGTCCGAGTTTTGAACATGGGAGAGTCTACTTTAAACAATTCGGCGCTGAAAGGGTTAAAGTAGCGTACAGCAGGATGCGGATCGCTGTCAATAGTTACATAACAATGGTGTGGGGATGTACAAGAAACCCAATTATGTTTTGATGTTGTGTATTTCATCTCGGCGGATTTCCGATTCCAGTAATAAAGGTATTACCTTTCATCTTGTTAGATTATCCCGACGTCAAAGGGGTTTTAGGCATTGATCATCAGATTAGTGTGTCATCGGCAGGAAGGCTACGGGGACTTTCATGTTTGATTTCTTATCGAATGTATACAAACCATATTTAAGCCGTTTCACGAGAACATTATATACTCTGCGTAATGTTCCGAACGCAGTCCGCGCAGGCTATTTCGTGCCGTCACATTCCGTTTCAGGGAGATAGAGGTATATAGTAAAGCTTCATGAAACAGAAAATCCACAGGAGGCGAAAATTGTCTGTCCGGTTAAGTCTGCCCGGCATGCTTAGGCTGATCTGAACGATACGTTACGCAAAGACCACAATGTTGGTTTTCTCGTGGAACGGCTCATTTTAGGCTTGAATAAGAATGAATATACCCAATATATTGGATTGGTGTCGTTCGTGCGTCCGTCGGTACATGTATGTACATCCTTCCGTCCGTTCTTCCGGAGCGATATCTAAGGCATGGATAAATCGCTTTAATTATTACTATATTGCAATATAAACCACTAAATGTAAATACCACACAGCTAGTGTTACTAAGAAACGCCAAAGTTATGTTCAATTGAAAGACATCAGAACATCTCAATCAAATGTAGTTGGAGGTTAGGACCGCCTCGGTGGTGTAGTGGTACAGCGTCTGCCTCGGGTGCAGAAGGTCTTGGTTCGATACCCGGCCCGGTCATACTAAAGACTTTAAAAAATGGTAGTAATGGCTTCCCTCATTGATGCCCAGGGAGGCAGGCTTAGCATTACGACTAGCTCGCTGTTGTCAGGATAAAAGGAACAGTTGTACAGGTTAATTACCAATGAAACGCCGTGATGAAAACAATGTTGATAGCGGCGTAAAACACCATCTAATCAAGTTTGAAAATGGTTACAATGCGGTTAACGTCTGGATCAATAGGTCTTAGAAAACCTTTCGAACCCACCAGGGGACACCTCATGAAAACAAACACACGACCGAATCACCGGTTTATTGGATAATGCTTCCCGTCTTTTGATAGAGAGTTCCAGGTTCGATCACCGGTCGACTCCAACCAGTGAATAAAATAAGAACGGTACACCATTATTAACGTAATTATTACACGTCTGGGAAAACAGCTGTCTGGGCATCATTGCTAAGGATCCAAATGGATATTGCTGTACATAAGTTTCTCGAAACCTACAATGACTAATTGTCGAACAGTGTAGAGTTAGATCAAACAATAGCGGAGGCGCTGGCTTATCTTGAAATACACTTTTCGCAAATGCCTAATGTAGTGCGATTTATCTATGATGTTCTGTATTTAGGCGACTGCATTACGACGAATTTCACAGTATCACTCTACAAATATGAGCCGTTCGTCGAGAAAACAAACATTATGGACTCTACGTAATGTACCGGCCCAGATCAGCCTGTATTATCCGCACATACTAATCCCGACCGACACATTTCGTCTCACGGGGATAGAGGTATAGAGTTATGATTCCTGAAACAGAAAATCCACAAGAGGTGAAAAGTGTCTGCCCGGATTAGCCTGCGCAGCATTCTTCGGGTGATCCAGGTCGATACTTAACAATGTTGGTTTTCTCGTGGAACGGCTCATATATATTATACTGGGTATTTACACAGATATGCCCTGGTATTAGTGAAAACTATTTGCAATCGATGTTAAATACCATCCACACAAAGCTTCAAAAAGATTGTAATGGTATGAACTTGTTAGGCCGGACCGAGAGACTGTATCAGAAGTATATGGAGTGTCTATTCCAATTACCGAGGTTGCGTGTTAAAGCGTATTTACTAAATCACAATAAGCTAGGAATCCCATTTAGAGAGGGGTTGGGTCAACGAATTGCTTACCGCCATAGCAATAATTGTTGTTTTCACACATTAACTGTAAAATAATCATTCTCTCTAGGAGTGCTTTTAGTGATAATGTTGGTGTCTCCGAAACCACTTCCTTCATTCCATATAGACATAAGTCATTTACGGAGTATTTCTCCCGCAAGGGACGGTATCGCATAACTTTGCATTGCTCGGCACTATTTTATTTGTTCCTTGTGTTCCCGCACGTCCCGTTTGTTAAATTATTAAATCGTCCCCGTCATTTACCCAACCCAAACCTATCCCGGTCTCTGTCTGTATGTCTGTCTGTCTGTCTTTCTGATTGTCTGTCTGTCCGTCTGTTTGTCTGTATGTCTGTATGTCTGTATGTCTGTCTGTCTGTCTGTCTGTCTGTTTGTCACTTTCTCTCTATCTTTTTTTATCTCTGTCTTTTTATCTCTCTCTCTATCTCTCTCGTTCTCTTTCTCTCACCCTCTCTCAATCTCTCTCAACTCTCTCTCTCTATCTTTCTCTCTCTCTTTCTCTCTCTCTCTCTCTCTCTCTCTCTCTCTCTCTCGCTCTCTTTTCTTTATCTCTCTCTATCTCTCTCACACACACACACACACACACACACACACACACAACACACCCCTCTCTCTCTCTCTCTCTCTCTCTCTCTCTCTCTCGTCTCGCTCTTCTCTCTCTCTCTCTCTCTCTCTCTCTCTCTCTCTCTCTCTCTCTCTCACTCTCTCTCTCTCCTCTTCTCTCTCTCTCTCTCATCTCTCTCTCTCTCTCTCTCTCTCTCTCTCTCTCTCTCTCCTCTCTCTCTCTCTCTCTCTCTCATCTCTCTCTCTCTCTCTCTCTCTCTCTCTCTCTCTCTCTCTCTCTCGCTCTCTCTCTCTCTCCCTCTCTCCATATTTATCATATGGTGGTAGTGTTGTGGTTGACAACAAACAGTGTTGTCCATCTCATTATAATCGTTTATATTCATTTTGTAAGACATGATAGTATTTAGTTGGCAAACACAAATCAATAAATCAGGTTCCCGTGTCTTTGTGTAGACAGGAAACGTTCCTATCATTACATTTGTTTGCCAAATATTCAGACATTGTAGACTCACAAATCACTAAAAATAATTTAAAGTTTAACATCTTTTCGCGAAGTCGTGCAATTGATAGGCGCCAGTTTTTACGAACTGCAAGAAAAACATATTTGAGCGACTTAATGCGGAAACGACTCTTGATGTTTCCCCATGTGTGCATTATATAAAGGGTGAAATGAGTGAAACCAGTTGGGCTAACGTTCGTGCATTACGTAAGGAGTTTCATATAGGACTGAGAGTATGAGATGGACAGTGAAGCATTTGTAATTTCTCTTAATCCGTCTGCTTTATCACTTTCATCGCTCAGTCGGATGCGACGCGAGCTGCCAATCAAAGGGTTGTGAGTTCGAACCCCAGCTCACCCAACATTCTGTCCGACGTTTGACAAAAGTCACTATGACAAGCGTCATTCGTCTTCCACCAATTGGCTAACAGTCCATGTGGAAAAGCAGCCAGTTTCTTTGAAAGGATGGTGTGTGGAGTTCTGGTGTGAGAAAGCCATAAAACACATGGTGTAGGTGAACTAGCCGCCGTGATTTGACTGAACAAATATTGAAAACGGTGTAAAACCCCAATCAAGCAATCAATCTCACTTTCATCAATCGGAGAACTGATCCCCGAATGTTGCTATGCACTTTCTTAGCACCTACAATGAGAACAAGGGAGGTTAACCTCTTATATCTCAAAACGTTCTGTGTAAACAATTTTATACTTAACTGTACATATCGATCTTGTGTGTGTTCAAATATTGTTTAAAATCGAGGTGTTTTTTTTCCAAATGAAAAATTATGATTAACTGAAAACATAATGGGTATTATTGAACTGGTCTATGTCTGGAAGTCATAAGTCAAGATTGCAATTTCGAGAAATTACCTTTTGGTGTATGCAGACAAATTGATATCATTTTTACCCCAGGTCAGATCACAGCTACTTGTTATAATTTGTGTCTGTAAGCGCTATAGTATAACTAGTAGTAACATATCAATCATAAACACCTCGACAGGAACAAATGGGTCCTGCGAACAGTGAAGATCACTCCTTTTGCACAAAATTGCAATAGACAACCTTGAACTTGTTTAGTAAAAATAATAACAATTCTTCGTCCTTGATAGAACATTAATTGAATAAAATTGAATTTATTGAGACAAAAGCAGAAATTGCGACAACGGCAGGACAAAGAGATCATGATGGTTATGAGTTTACTTCTAGGTTCCTGCGTATTTCCCTTTAAAAGTGCTGAACTCCAGATGGAGATCAACATTTTGAAATGTTGAAACATCTGCAAATATTGACAATAAAAAATAAGTAATAAAAAGTTCAAACTATTTTGGCAGTAACTGTTGAAAAACAGCCAATTGAAAGTCATGAAAATGTACAGAATTTGGCTAATTGGGTAGGTCTACCCAGTCAAAAATGAAGCATAAACAATCAATATTTCGATGTTTATCTTACTGAAAATTTATCCCAGAATTAAGATTCTAATATTTCAAGACAAGTTTTGAATAGTTTTAAAACTTTGCCTATACTATCTATTTTCTGGAGTTCAGCACCTTTAATCCTTTGCAACATGCAGACTCCTTTTGAAACATCGCCAGTAGACTACTTCTGAAAACAACTGTGACAAACGGAGACATTGCTCATCATGAACAATTTTCCATTTCGCCACAACATTTTCTATTCTCAAGATAACGATATACCACAGTTTTGTTTAGATGCTCTCAAATTAAGCTGAAGACGTGTTATGTGAGATATATTCAAGTGACATCCAGTCGAGATGCAATAAGGTTCCTTTTTGTCTAACTTCATGCAAATGTGATCTATACGCCATTACTGTAATGACTAATCGTCTTCGTCTGGTCAAAGTGTATCCATAAGTTTTGTATTTTATCCTTTTGTGTTTTAAGTCTTGCTCAAGAAGCAAATGCATCTTGTGCTTCGTTTATACAGGTCCAATTACGCCAAATGCATCTTGTACTTCGTTTATACAGGTCCAATTACGCCAAACACATCCGCGGCCGTGCTGATTTTACCTTCTACAATCACCAGAATGCATTGAATATATGACATTGAGTTCAAATTCATTGTAAATATGTATAGGATGCACTGAAAAAGATTGATTATATTTAGTAGTTTTACCTTGTTTGAAAGTGAAAGTAGAGATTGTGAAAAATCAGTTTCTTCCCATACCGATTTCGTCCAAAATTACGGTTATTTCTTGCATAACACATGACCCCCCATTTTATTTGGATTACCTTAGAGATAACTCTTTTCAATGATATACGTTATTCTACCTGTTAAACGCTCAGAACGTGTGACAATTAAGGGTTGAAACTTATTGATTTACATTGAAAACAAAGAAAGAATTTATTTACATTGAAACAAAGAAGGGATTTATTTACATTGAAACAAAGGAAGAATTTATTTACAT
>JASEVX010000002.1:93011513-93046372 GCA_031761405.1 Serripes groenlandicus
TCGCAATGTTTGTCTAGTGGTTGAGCTACGATCTACGACCCAGCTCAACCAATTTGCAATGTTTTTGCTAGTGGTTGAGCTACGATTTACGACCCAGGTCAGCCAATTATGAATGTTTTTCAAGTGGTTGAGTTACGATCTACGACCCAGGTCAGCCAATTATGAATGTTTTTCTATTGGTTGTGCTACGATCTACGACCCAGAACAACCAATTCGCAATGTTTTTAAAGTGGTTGAGCTACGATCTATGACCCAGGTCAGCCAATTTCAGAATGTTTTTCTAGTGGTTGAGCTACGATCTACGACCCAGGTCAGCCAATTCAGAATGTTTTTCTAGTGGTTGAGCTACGATCTACGACCCAGCACAACCAATTCGCATTTTTTTAAGTGGTTGAGCTACGATCTACGACCCAGCTCAACCAATTCTAAATGTTTTTGTAGTGGTTGAGCTACGATCTACGACCCAGCACAACCAATTCACAATGTTTTTAAGTGGTTGAGCTACGATCTACGACCCAGCACAACCAATTCGCAATGTTTTTAAAGTGGTTGAGCTACGATCTACGACCCAGGTCAGCCAATTAAAAATGTTTTTCTAGTGGTTGAGCTACGATCTACGACCCAGCACAACCAATTCGCAATGTTTTTAAAATGGTTGAGCTACGATCTACGACCCAGGTCAGCCAATTCAGAATGTTTTTCTAGTGGTTGAGCTACGATCTACGACCCAGCACAACCAAGTTGCAATGTTTTTAAGTGGTTGAGCTACGATCTACGACCCAGCTCAACCAATTCAAAATGTTTGTGTAGTGGTTGAGCTACGATCTACGACCCAGCACAACCAATTCACAATGTTTTTAAGTGGTTGAGCTACGATCTACGACCCAGCACAACCAATTCCCAATTTTTTTTTAAGTGGTTGAGCTACGATCACGACCCAGGTCAGCCAATTCAAAATGTTTTTTAAAGTGGTTGAGCTACGATCTACGACCCAGGTCAGCCAATTAAAAATGTTTTTCTAGTGGTTGAGCTACGATCTACGACCCAGCACAACCAATTCGCAATGTTTTTAAAATGGTTGAGCTACGATCTACGACCCAGGTCAGCCGATTCAGAATGTTTTTCTAGTGGTTGAGCTACGATCTACGACCCAGCACAACCAAGTTGCAATGTTTTTAAGTGGTTGAGCTACGATCTACGACCCAGCTCAACCAATTCAAAATGTTTTTGTAGTGGTTGAGCTACGATCTACGACCCAGCACAACCAATTCACAATGTTTTTATAGTGCTTGAGCTACGATCTACGACCCAGCACAACCAATTTGCAATGTTTTTAAAATGGTTGAGCTACGATCTACGACCCAGGTCAGCCAATTCAGAATGTTTTTCTAGTGGTTGAGCTACGATCTACGACCCGGCACAACCAAGTTGCAATGTTTTTAAGTGGTTGAGCTACGATCTACGACCCAGCTCAACCAATTCAAAATGTTTTTGTAGTGGTTGAGCTACGATCTACGACCCAGCTCAACCAATTCTGAATGTTTTTGTAGTGGTTGAGCTACGATCTACGACCCAGCACAACCAATTCTCAATGTTTTTGTAGTGGTTGAGCTACGATCTACGACCCAGCACAACCAATTCGCAATGTTTTTAAAATGGTTGAGCTACGATCTACGACCCAGCACAACCAATTCGCAATGTTTTTAAAATGGTTGAGCTACGATCTACGACCCAGCACAACCAATTCGCAATGTTTTTAAAATGGTTGAGCTACGATCTACGACCCAGCTCAACCAATTCTCAATGTTTTTGTAGTGGTTGAGCTACGATCTACGACCCAGCACAACCAATTCGCAATGTTTTTAAAATGGTTGAGCTACGATCTACGACCCAGCTCAACCAATTATGAATGTTTTTGTAGTGGTTGAGCTACGATCTACGACCCAGCACAACCGATTCGCAATGTTTTTAAAGTGGTTGAGCTACGATCTACGACCCAGCACAACCAATTCGCAATGTTTTTAAAATGGTTGAGCTACGATCTACGACCCAGCTCAACCAATTCTCAATGTTTTTGTAGTGGTTGAGCTACGATCTACGACCTAGCACAAACAATTCGCAATGTTTTTAAGTGGTTGAGCTACGATCTACGACCCAGCTCAACCAATTCGCAATGTTTTTAAAATGGTTGAGCTACGATCTACGACCCAGGTCAGCCAATTCAGAATGTTTTTCTAGTGGTTGAGCTACGATCTACGACACAGCACAACCAAGTTGCAATGTTTTTAAGTGGTTGAGCTACGATCTACGACCCAGCTCAACCAATTCAAAATGTTTTTGTAGTGGTTGAGCTACGATCTACGACCCAGCTCAACCAATTCTGAATGTTTTTGTAGTGGTTGAGCTACGATCTACGACCCAGCACAACCAATTCGCAATGTTTTTAAAGTGGTTGAGCTACGATCTACGACCCAGCACAACCAATTCGCAATGTTTTTAAAATGGTTGAGCTACGATCTACGACCCAGCACAACCAATTCGCAATGTTTTTAAAATGGTTGAGCTACGATCTACGACCCAGCACAACCAATTCTGAATGTTTCTAAGAGGTTGAGCTACGATCTACGACCCAGCTCAACCAATTCTCAATGTTTTTGTAGTGGTTGAGCTACGATCTACGACCCAGCACAACCAATTCGCAATGTTTTTAAAATGGTTGAGCTACGATCTACGACCCGGCTCAACCAATTCTGAATGTTTTTGTAGTGGTTGAGCTACGATCTACGACCCAGCACAACCAATTCGCAATGTTTTTAAAGTGGTTGAGCTACGATCTACGACCCAGCACAACCAATTTGCAATGTTTTTAAAATGGTTGAGCTACGATCTACGACCCAGCACAACCAATTCGCAATCTTTTTAAAATGGTTGAGCTACGATCTACGACCCAGCACAACCAATTCTGAATGTTTTTAAGTGGTTGAGCTACGATCTACGACCGAGCACAACCAATTCGCAATGTTTTTAAAATGGTTGAGCTACGATCTACGACCCAGCTCAACCAATTCTCAATGTTTTTGTAGTGGTTGAGCTACGATCTACGACCTAGCACAACCAATTCGCAATGTTTTTAAGTGGTTGAGCTACGATCTACGACCCAGCTCAACCAATTCTGAATGTTTTTGTAGTGGTTGAGCTATGATCTACGACCCAGCACAACCAATTCGCAATGTTTTTAAAATGGTTGAGCTACGATCTACGACCCAGCTCAACCAATTCTGAATGTTTTTGTAGTGGTTGAGCTACGATCTACGACCCAGCACAACCAATTCTCAATGTTTTTGTAGTGGTTGAGCTACGATCTACGACCCAGCACAACCAATTCTGAATGTTTTTGTAGTGGTTGAGCTACGATCTACGACCCAGCACAACCAATTCGCAATGTTTTTAAAATGGTTGAGCTACGATCTACGACCCAGCACAACCAATTACATTTTTGGTTGAGCTACGATCTACGACCCAGGTCAGCCAATTAAAAATGTTTTTCTAGTGGTTGGGCTACGATCTACGACCCAGCACAACCAATTCGCAATGTTTTAAAATGGTTGAGCTACGATCTACGACCCAGGTCAGCCAATTCAAAATGTTTTTAAAGTGGTTGAGCTACGATCTACGACCCAGGTCAGCCAATTCAGAATGTTTTTCTAGTGGTTGAGCTACAATCTACAACCCAGCACAACCAATTCGCAATGTTTTTAAGTGGTTGAGCTACGATCTACGACCCAGCTCAACCAATTCTCAATGTTTTTGTAGTGGTTGAGCTACGATCTACGAACCAGCACAACCAATTCGCAATGTTTTTATAGTGGTTGAGCTACGATCTACGACCCAGCACAACCAATTCGCAATGTTTTTAAGTGGTTGAGCTACGATCTACGACCCAGCTCAACCAATTCAAAATGTTTTTAAAGTGGTTGAGCTACGATCTACGACCCAGGTCTGCCAATGCAGAATGTTTTTCTAGTGGTTGAGCTACGATCTACAACCAAGCTCAACCAATTCAAAATGTTTTTAAAGTGGTTGAGCTACGATCTACGACCCAGCACAACCAATTCGCAATGTTTTTAAAATGGTTGAGCTACGATCTACGACCCAGCACAACCAATTCTGAATGTTTTTAAGTGGTTGAGCTACGATCTACGACCCAGCACAACCAATTCGCAATGTTTTTAAAATGGTTGAGCTACGATCTACGACCCAGCACAACCAATTCGCAATGTTTTTAAAATGGTTGAGCTACGATCTACGACCCAGCACAACCAATTCTGAATGTTTTTAAGTGGTTGAGCTACGATCTACGACCCAGCACAACCAATTCGCAATGTTTTTAAAATGGTTGAGCTACGATCTACGACCCAGCTCAACCAATTCTCAATGTTTTTGTAGTGGTTGAGCTACGATCTACGACCCAGCACAACCAATTCGCAATGTTTTTATAGTGGTTGAGCTACGATCTACGACCCAGCACAACCAATTCGCAATGTTTTTAAGTGGTTGAGCTACGATCTACGACCCAGCTCAACCAATTCTCAATGTTTTTGTAGTGGTTGAGCTACGATCTACGACCTAGCTCAACCAATTCGCAATGATTTTAAGTGGTTGAGCTACGATCTACGACCCAGCTCAACCAATTCTGAATGTTTTTGTAGTGGTTGAGCTATGATCTACGACCCAGCACAACCAATTCACAATGTTTTTAAAATGGTTGAGCTACGATCTACGACCCAGCTCAACCAATTCTGAATGTTTTTGTAGTGGTTGAGCTACGATCTACGACCCAGCACAACCAATTCTCAATGTTTTTGTAGTGGTTGAGCTACGATCTACGACCCAGCACAACCAATTCTCAATGTTTTTGTAGTGGTTGAGCTACGATCTACGACCCAGCACAACCAATTCGCAATGTTTTTAAAATGGTTGAGCTACGATCTACGACCCAGCACAACCAATTACATTTTTGGTTGAGCTACGATCTACGATCTACGCGCTAACTTCACACACCTGATAATCATACATTTAGTCGTATACGAGAAAGGTTTAATATGAATAAAACATGCTGAACGTGAACGTGTGATGTGATCATGAATCTCGATACAATTAGATAAACAGACGTGACGTCTAGTAAACGAGGTCATGAGACCACCTGAGACGTTCATTCGCAAACAAAGTTAAGGCTTTTAACGTTGTCAGTTCACATGTCGTTGTCAATTCATATGTCGCACTGTATAATGGAGTTAATTCACTACGAGTTAAATGTAGGTTCTAAGTTTTCAAATATATTAACGCAATGTAACGCATCTGCAGCAGACGACCTTTGCCACAATGCTGCTTAAATTTAGAGAGTGTGTATTGCAGTTTAATACGAGTTCAAATCACTTTTATCCAAATAATGACGCATTTTGACGCATTTGTACAGACGACGTTTGAAAACAATGTGACAAAAGGAGAAATTGCTCGTATTGAGCAATTTCTCTTGTTGCCACATTAATTTAAACGTAAACATTTAATCATACTTTCATTTAAAAATTATTTCCGTGTTTTTGCTTAAATGTTTGTTGCAGATTTGTTGTATGTGGAAAAGGATTAGCTGTTGTACATCCAACCAGATATACGATAAGCCTCCAATCGTAGGAATAACATTCTGTACTCGGTAACGCCATATTGTTGTTGTGCAGCCATCTTCCTGAAAAAAATAAATCACCTTGCGCATTTCTAGAGCCGACCTTGTCACTCGACGCTTGCCAAAATTGTGTTCTATGTAACTGCCTATCACCTCAGAAAGATTCCATTAGTGCTCCGTCGTGAGATAATGGCGCGTTCACGGTATCTACCTGGGTTGCCAGGGGCGTAGCTTGGCAATAATCAATGTGTAGGCCGTCTCGTGAGAAAATCAACATTGTGGACTCTGCGTAAAATATCGATCCGGATCAGCCTAAGCATGCCACACAGGTCTACCCGGATAGATACTTTTCGCCTCCTGTGGATTTTCTGTTTCAGGAATCACTACTCTATACATCTATCCCCCTAAGACGGAATGTGTTGGCCGGATCAGTCTGATCTGGTTGATACATTACGCAGATGTCTATCGCCGCAGCTGCATTTTGAGGGCATTTTGAGAAAACATGTGTAGGCACGTGCCTACAGTGCCTAAAGGGAGCTACGCCCCTGGTTGATATACAATTTTGCCTATATTGAACCCTTTCACATACAACAAATCTGCAGTAAACATTAAAATCACCTTGAGAAATATGTGGAAAAAAAATCTTCAAGTGAAATAAAATTGATTGTGGCAAAAGTATAAATTGATCATTGTAAGCAATTTCTCCTGTTGTCACAATGTTTTCAAAAGTCGTCTGCTGCAGAGGCCTTTAAAATGCCTTTAAAATGCATCTGTATGACGGAAAGGGTTAAATAACATTGTTACACGATAACCTTGACCCGAGCGTGACCGTGGAGCAAATGAAATTGACATTGCTTGACGTACATGCGTTTTCATCAAATCTGTGATTTGTCTTCTCAAACATATGGAGAATATCTTTAATTGTAGGTGTAATATTACTGAAAAAACGTTGACATCATTGTGGCAAATGGAGAAATCGCAATGTTTTCAAAGGTCGTCTGCTGCAGACGCGTCAAAATGCGTCTATGAGTGGGAAAGTGTTAATGGGAATACACATTTTGGAGAATTGACAGTACGCTTATTGACGTTGGTGCATATACATGTACGTAATAATGATAATATAACCTTGCAAATAGGTCGGGTGAATATTGTCTTGTAAAAGTATATTGGACAATAGGTGGGAACGCATAGCATCATCGTAATCAAATTCGCTATTCCCAATTATGATAAGGGTCCTTTTTCCCCTTGACAAGTCAACTATGTATGTAACTGTCAGCCAGACGCTTATCAGCAACTGATGGCAGTAAGTGATAAGAGAATGAAAAGTGAACGACGGGAGGTAAATAAGCCCGAGATTGCTTGGAATGTTTACGCCTCGCGGCGACCGAGACGAGGTTTGTATATGTTTACTGCAATAGATAAAGTTAACATTGTTTACTAGAGTTTAGATTGGAGGTTCTGATCACTTTACAGATTAAAGTGTACCATCCCCATGGTGGAGTGGCAAGTGAGTCCGCTTTTAAAGCGTGATACCAGAGTTCGATCCTTTGTAGAATAATACCAAATAGGATGGGACTCCCTATTATTGGTGTACTTACGTTTTTTTTGAAAAAAATAATAATAAGCAAACTTAACTATAAATACTATCCAGTGGTACTCGTTCCTTTATATGTACTTGTTAATTAACTCAAAAAAAATAAGCATTCATTTCTGTGCAAAGTTCTAAAAATCGAGTCCATCCGCAGTCATTTAGGAATTGACATTTAAGGGAGGCAATCACTCATCGGTGTAATTACAAAAAGCATTAGTATGGTGGTCCTGTTGTATCAACTCTTTACAAAACTTTGAGATTTAATGTGAAAATGATTATCCTATTAAACAATTGTCACTAAAACAATTATATTTAATTGAAATTGATATTTGTTTAACTGTTTGGTAAATTTTCTTATTGGCACAATTTATTCATATTTTCCAAAAATGACCCATCTCTTTGTTATTTTTTGTCCTTATAATAACATACCTATTTTTTGTAACTCAGTATATGATTTAAAAGTTTAAAAATAGCATATGTTAAAATTTATAACCACCACAAACATACAGGCCAAAAAAACGAAAAACATTTTTTTAAATTTTGGTCCTTAATTTCTTCCATGTTTTCTACAGCCGAGAAAACTTCATGGAATGTCATCATTTTACTTCAAATTCCTATGATGTCATAAGCAGCTAATAGACAACAATGTTCAAATGTGAAAGACATTTTTGTTGGTGAGGGGTCATGGCGTGTTGGATTGTTTTCTTATTATGGGTAACAATCATGATCTGTCGTAATTTCTGTGAATATTGATGTTTTGAAAAAAAAATTGTAGCATTTGAAAGTCTGGATAACGGGTATTCCTGATGGAATCATACGACATCCGGTTTTGCGCGCGCAACAAAGAAAACACCGGTTTTGTGTTTACCTTGGTATTCGTGATAGCACGGTATTCGTAGAACCTACTATACTACGAATGGCTGTATTAATGGCTTCAATACTTGGCGCTCATGGATGTGGGGGCAGAGTATAACTACTGATGCATCGGTTTCAAGTTAAAATAATACCGGTAGCCCTAGCAGTTGATAACTGCTAAGGGTTATCGGTTGCTCTAAATCCATTACCCCTTTCCTTGACAAAACATATATCTACACATTTACAGAAGAAGAATTATGCAAAAGGAAAAAAGTGTTACAGAGCGCAAAAGTAAATTGCTAAAGCCTATTTCACATCAGCTTGCGGCAGCCGTACACCTGTCTACGACAACATTGTTGAGGGGGATTTACTTTCGTAGAGCTGTCTCAAGATTGCATTACGAATTCTCAAAGTTGCAAGGCTGTCAGAACGTCTCAAACTAGATTTTCGACATGCACACTTTCTTTGCGAATTCCATGCATTGAGATGTGCTCATGTCAAGCTCTGAAGAACAAGTGACAGCTTTTCATCCTTCCTCGTGCATTTATACCCGGCAACTCGAGGCGAATGTGTACGAATGTCGTTGAGCGAATGTTCAAAGTAGGGCATTCGTGAGGCTGCCTTGCACACACTTTCGATTCGTATGTGGCCGCAATACAGTTCTGCAAATTCGTACGCACAGCCCTGAGGTCTTCTTGCAAATGTGCACGGTATGCTGCACGGCGATCTTGTGGTTGCCTTGCATATTCGTTCATTTCATTATCATACGTTGATCCTGCGAACACCGTGCGACACATGAGACCTCCGTGCATGCATCGTATAGCTGCCTGTTTGGATATATTTCTAATTTGTCTGCGAAATGTCTATAGCCCCTTGGGCCTGCGAAATCGTACGACCAAAATATCGCACAGCTGATGTAAGACGACCTTTAACCCTTTCCCTCATATAGACGCTTTCTGACGCCTCTGCAGCAGACGGCTTTTTGAAAACATAGTGACAAAAGAAGAAATTGCACAAAACGTGCAATTTCTCCTTTTGCCACAATGTTTTCCAGTTTTTGTCATAGGTTATCCATTCAATTTTAGAGATTTTCTATGTTTTGACAAAATACGTTCAAAGTCGTCTGCTGCAGAATTGTCGTATGAGGGAAAGGGTTAAAGCCCTTTCACATGAGTCGTGCGATATTTATAGCCATTACAATGTTTTGTTTCCCCGTAATGTTTCGAATATGTTAACTAACAAATAATCAAGTATGCCAGGGTATTCCTTTATATATATCCGATGCTGTAGAATTCGACTGGTCTCAATCTGGCATGTAAGGTAATTGGCTAACCATCAAGCAATTATTGTTGAGAACTCACGCGATTTATTTCCATTTGTGAAATTGGTAATGTCATTAATTTCATGTTTTCATCTCGATATTATCTCCTAGAAGGATTAGGGCGTTAATCGTTGTGCAGACGCTTTCTCATACCTTACAGCAGACGACTTTTGAAAACATTTTGCCAAATGGAGACATTGTTTTTGTTTTCAGTGATTATACTTTTATTTGTAAAGATTTTACATAACTTTGCGAAGATAATTTCAAAGTAATTTGACGCAGATTATGCTGTATGTGGGATTGGGTTCTGGAGTACCGTGCGTCCTTAGAGATATGATATCCCGGATTATCTGAGGTAACTCGGATTTACATTTCGAATTACAATCGATGGATGAATGTTCGTTTATCATCACTGGCCGTCTTCAACAAATGGTATAAAACGATATCTTTTTGAAAACACCTGTTTGGAGCTCTCGTACACAAGAAAGGTATGTGACTAGACATGGATGATTTAACCGCAAATTCGTTGATTGTGAAAGATCAGCCAGTTGCATCAATTGACCGCTTCAATGATATATCTTTGGTGCGGGAGGTAGCGGGTTCGATCCGTGGCCGTAATGGAAGACATTCGTCACAATCCAGGGATTTTTTATATAATCATGATTGACTATCGATCTTTCTGCGGCAGCAAGTCTATAATGAAAATGAACATTTCCACAGAGTTTAACAAACATGTATACTTTTTCTCTACTAAGATATTGTATTTTTTATTTATTTTTTCAATATGGCCAGTTTGAAATGTGGAACGCCGTTATCAACAGTGGTTCAGTTATATCACGATGTTTCATTCTTAATTAACCCTTTCCCACTTACAACAAATCTGTATCAGACAACTTTAAAAACATAGTGACAAAAACCTGAAACATCTCCATAAAAGATAGCTTAATTGTTAAAAAAAGTTGATAACATTGTGGCCAAAGGAGAAATTGCTCACCATGCGCAATTTTACCGTCGGCCACAATGTTTTCAAAAGACGTCTGCTGCTATTGCGTCAAAATGTGTCTGCAGGTGGGAAAAGGTTAATTAACCAGTACTACCGGTACCATTTATCCTGGTACCAGCGCCTCGCCGCAACATTGAGCGCTATGTATGGTACCCATTGAGTACGACCATTTGGCATGATTCGAGCGGGGATCTAACCCTGGTATCCTGTTCTCCAGACACGCTCTACGAACAACACCACGGCGACTGTCCGAGGTTCAGTGATACCTGTATAGTCTACGACGTTTGGAATGTGAACATTTATCAAACTAGTATAGTCGGTTAGAGCATTAGGGCATAGAGCATTTATCGTCGAGAACTCTCTTTGAAACTACGTAATCTTGGCGACGGCCAGGGGCGTAGCTCCCTTTAGGCACTGTAGGCACGTGCCTACACATTTTTTCTAAAGATGACCCAAAATGCAGCTGCGGCGATACACATCTGCGTAATGGATCGACCAGATTAGCCTGCGCTGTCCGCACAGACTGATCCGGCCGACACATTCCGTCTAAGGGGGGATATATAGAGTAGTGATTATTGTAACAGAAAATCCACAGGAGGCGAAAAGTGTTTATCTGGGTACGCCTGTGTGGCATGCTTAGGCTGATCCGGGTCGATACTTTACGCAGAGTCCACAATGTTGATTGTTTTCACGAGACGGCCTACACATTGAATATTGCCAAGCTACGCCCCTGACTGCATTGGTAAAAGGAGACCCTGGTTCCCTCCGGCAAAAAACACATTTTAACAATTAAAAATTATGGAAATTGTCGTCGTTTTTATATATAAAAAAAGGGGTTAGAACTTCCAGTGAATAACACAAACAACAACTTTTATGTACCTCAAACTCATTCATCGAAGAAAAATCAATGTATTATACAATATACAATACAAATGAGATACAACCTCTTTTCATGAAATACATTTACACTTAAAAGACCACAACATAACATGCCAGGAATTACGTCACCTTTTCACGTGTGTTCTTATTAGTGAAGTCTTAATTGTAAGCGTTGAAAGGCATACAGGAGGTCGAGTGGTTTAATTAATGTCGAGGCGTGGTACATGTTTACAAGTAATCTTTTCACGCGGAAGAATACAAGTCTCATAATCAACCTTTATGTGTTTGGACTGAATGTGGAAATCGGGAACATTGTCAATAAACCCTTTTCAACATACAACACATCTGCAGCAGGGAACTTTGAAAACATCTAGACAATAATATAGATTGTTTTAAAAGAAGATAAAGGTATCGAATAGGGTTGATAATCTTGTGTCAAAATGAGAAGTTTCTCATCATGAGCATTTTATTCCTTTCTTTTTACAATGTTTTAAACAGATGTCTGCAGTATTTGAACCAACATGAGTCTGAATATGGACAAGGATTGATTCCTTTTCTCCTCCAGAACAAAGATGTTCGAAGACACATCTTCCAGTACTTTCTTACCTTTGTGGATTCGATGTTTTTGTCCAAAACTTGTTACCGAATTCGTGATTTTCTTTTCTTTTCTCGCTGTCTTTCGCCACCTCTTTTTTTGTCTTACTCTTTTTCGTATGACCTCTGCCCTGTGTTCAACAGACATTGAAACCGTAACGGAAAGACTGACCTCGTTAAACATGAGCGAAACGAAGGAGTTTCACTAAACATATGTTGTGGGTACTCAAAACATAGGATTTGAATGTCAAATATGGATTTTAAAACATTACAAACGACCCTTATTTAAAGCTCTGATGCCATCATTGTTGTGTCTTCGAAGTGCATGTACAACCAAGAACTAGCTTCTCTATTTGACTTTCAGTGCCCGTTTTCTCATTTTCTTTAACTCTATTATTTAACTTATTTTGAAAATAATAGATACTCTTATCTGTCTAGTATGTTTCAAAAATTAAACGAAGACATGTTAAGAAGTATATTCAATTTCATTTCAACTGTATGCATGATGGTTGTCCTATTTTCAAAACAATAGCTACAAGGGAAATGAAAATTAATTTGCTTTTATTTTGGTATTTTACAAGTGAACGACTGTTTAAAGGTGCTGAACTCCAGATGGAGATCACAATTTTGAACTGTTGAAACTTCTGCAAATTTTCCTATTGCGACAACAAAGTAAGAAATAAATAGTTCAGAACTACTTTGGCAGTAAATATTGAAAAACAGTCAATTACTCATGAATAAGTAAGAAAGGAAGTAAGTAAATATTTTATTATAGTGACATGTGTATGTACATAAAAGTAACTAATAACACCCGGCCCCATGGGCCTATAAGTCACTTTCAAAAGAAAAATAATTAAGAAAACAAAAATGTACAAAATTTGGCTTACCCAGTAAAAATGAAACATATTTAGATGTTTATTTTACTTCAAAATTAAATTAAATATTTGTTATTATGTTTGTTTAAACAAGAATTACCAACTGATATATGTATTTTCTTATATCTGTCTATTTGTGACAAGCATGCGGTACGCTGACATATGTTGTATTATATGTTGTAGATGTTGTTATGGGTCGATGGCCTTAAATCAATAAACTTTTTGTCATTGCCATTGTCATTGTCATTGTCATAAGTTATTTCACCACTTCCCGATATGTCGTCTGCGTCAGGACAAGGGTTACGCAGACTGCATCAATGTCGTCTGCGTGCTGAAAGGTATTAAGAAGACGCCGGCGTTTAGTAGCCTAGGTTACGTCGTCTTCTATAAATATGACAAATTACAGTTTTAGTGACACGATAGATTGTGAGTGTTAATTTATTTATGCTTATATAGATGGAATTCTTATTGCCAATTTGACTTATCTTTTTTCCTTATGATTACAACGCTTTCCAGGACTACTCTGCCGGAAAAATTAACCCCTTGTGGTCAGAGAATAGCAATAAGTTTCCTTATTTATTTATTTCCATTTCAATGAACAATCTTCAACACTCAATTGTCAAACATCGTGTGTTTTTAACAGATATCACTGTATCATTGGACATTTTTGTCTTTTAGCTCTTTTTTTTAAAAAAAAAAACACCTAAAAATACCCGGGAGGGGTTCATAATGTTATTATGCTAGAAAGAAGTTAATCCGCGAAGATTGTTCCCGTCATTTCGACGCAATCGGGCCTGGCCAACTGACTTTGTACATACTATAGTTTCAGTATCAGACAAGATAAAAAACCAAATATGATCAAGTCAAACGGTTTCAGTGCATCCTATACATATTTACAATGAATTTCAACTGATTGTCATATATTCAATGCATTCTGGTGAAGGTATACACTCATTTTAAGACACACACAGGATTTTGAGGGACAATATGGCTTTTAGATCCGCCTGTCCGTGGATGTATTTGGTATACTTTGGCCTTATCGTCAATATTTTCTGTTTTTCTTTTTAAATTATTGTGTCATCTTGTAATAGCAAACTCACCAATTAAATAACAGCTTCGCCAAAGTACATCGCATTTGATTTGTGAAACTGTTTTCGCTGGCTAACGTTACCTATTCATTGAACGCCCTGCTCACTTCCACTATTTCCGTTCTGGTGTTTTTTTTAAGCAAAACTTTAGGATGGTAGTCGCGGGTATTTATTTTAATACTAAAGATGAGAATATTGATCAATGTCTTTTAAAACATTATTTTGTTTGTTAAAACATGCATACAAAACTCATCTTTAGACATTTCAGCTGTCATTTGTATTAAGTCTACCTGTAGTCACTTGGTGAAATAGAACGCAGTAATGACAACTGAAAGGTATGTATGGTAAAGGGAGTGTGCTGCAGATGTGTTACATATGGGAAAGGGTTAAAGTCGGGGGGTCAGTGACATAACATAAAACGTTAACCCAGTGAAAAAGAAAATACAGATAATCCTATCACAAAGCTAGGCTACCAATTACTCAGTAATCATCAATGATTAAATTGGTTTGTCCACTGAATTGCGTTTAACGAAATTCAATCAAATGAAATTGCCTTTACAATGGGCCGTTTGGACAGGATAACGCTAGTAAACGGTATTTAATAGAGATTGCTTGTCTGGGACGCCGCTTAGAACTGGCCTATGAGAAATAAAAGAATGGGCGAAAGAAGAATTGACTCGCTAATGGAAATGGCATCTCCACTGACATTCGACCTCTGCCGAATTTCACAAAGTCGACTCTTCCATGTTGAAAATTGGACCACTCCTTTTTTTCGTTCAAAAGGAAATTTGATAAAATTATATGTTTAAGTGGTAAACAATGAAGACTTCAGGTGAGACAGTTTGTTACGAGCTCGTTACGAGCTGTCTCACCTAAAACTGCATAATTTGCAAAAGCCGTTAATTGCCTTTGGTAGCAAAAGGGCAAAACAGAAAGGAATCAAAGTACTGAAGTACTGGTAACGAATTATTTTGAACATTTGTAAAATCTAATTTATGAATGCAATTGATCATGCTATTGCACAATTTAGTCTATTTTATTATTATTAATATTTTTGTCCAGAGATTTTTTTTTATCAGTTGACAGTTTTAGTAAATGTAGCATTTCAACGGCGATGCGAGCGTTTAACATGCACACTAACTCTTTCACTGAGCTCTGCGTAAAGTCTGTCAAAACACCCATGGCATATTTGTGAGATTTACATTGTGAGTTCGATTTGTTTTCGTCACCAGGGGCGGATCCAGGATTTCGGCTTATATTATAACTATGTTTCATGAGAGTGAATTAATTATTATAAATCTATTATGTTTAACAAATCGCATAAAATAAGAATTAAAAAAAAAGAAAAAAGAACAGTTCCTATTAGGACTCGAACTCGCGTCAAGAAGTAGTCCATGATTAGTAGTTCTACATGCTCTCCATTGCACCACGGTACTTTGATACAACGTTTGAGCGTTACTTTCGTATATATATTAAGCTAACTGAATGCGCGCGTATGTAAACCATGATCTATAATTAGAAAGCCCCTTTGATCATCGTTATGTGGGGTCGACTTCTAGTGAATGGGCATACGACTAAAATTCATACTCGTGGCTTATACGTACCTGCCGACAAATGAAATATATATGCGCGTACTGTTAATTTTATATTTTCTAGAAAATTGATTATCTATGATGATTCGATAGTATAATTATGACTTCACTGTATTGAAATAACACGTAGAAGTCATTTTAATATCGAAAAAATACTAGGACTATTTAGGTGCAGCGAATGTGTATTCTAAGCGGAAGTGTAGTTTAACCGTGACTTCCGGAATTAAATACGATCTCGTTAACTGTATTATTTTTTGAGAAAAAATAATTCGTTAAAAATCGGTCAAATCTTACCTTTCACTCTTTTCGTGGGGTTTTCCTCTTCATCTCAAGTGTATGGACTGATCTCGGCCTACATTGTTTGAAAAAAATGTTGTTAAGTTGTGAGCGTCTGTGCTCCCTGGTTAGAACGTAAACGTGTGGTATGAGATGTGTAAACGTGTGGTATGAGATGTGTAAACGTGTAGTATGAGATGTGTAAACGTGTGGTATGAGATGTGTAAACGTGTGGTATGAGATGTGTAAACGTGTGGTGTGGTATGAGATGTGTAAACGTGTGGTATGATATGTGTAAACGTGTGGTATGAGATGTGTAAACGTGTGGTATGAGATGTGTAAACGTGTGGTATGAGATGTGTAAACGTGTGGTATGAGATGTGTAAACGTGTGGTATGAGATGTGTAAACGTGTGGTATGAGATGTGTAAACGTGTGGTATGAGATGTGTAAACGTGTGGTATGAGATGTGTAAACGTGTGGTATGAGATGTGTAAACGTGTGGTATGAGATGTGTAAACCTGTGGTATGATATGTGTAAACGTGTGGTATGAGATGTGTAAACGTGTGGTATGAGATGTGTAAACGTGTGGTATGAGATGTGTAAACGTGTGGTATGAGATGTGTAAACGTGTGGTATGAGATGTGTAAACGTGTGGTATGAGATGTGTCTTACATCGTTCACGTATACGACACACACGTAGCAGACGACTTTGAAAATATTTAGTCAAAAACATGGAAACTCCCAATTAATGAAAGAACAAGAATTTACTAAAGTTTTAAACATTGTGGCAAAATAGGAAATTACTCATAATTAGCAATATCTCCTTTATATTGTTTTCAAAAGTCGCGGGTTCGATGTTTTGTCTTCCATGTTTTTGTTTAACGTCATAGCTCATTAGAACATGTGAGTTTGTTTGTATTGTTTTGTATTTCTAAGAATAAAATTTAAATGAATATAGGTTTCTGGGTTATTTAGATTGTTGGGAAAGAGCCATAGCCCAATACGCTATAATGGTCGCCTATGGAAAATTAACTGCTTCCATCTGACCTAGTCAGACATGTCAGCTTTCACTTTTTATCACGAAACGGCTGATGGATAGTTCATCACTAATCTAAAGTGTGTATATATATATATATAAATATATACATACTACCCGTACATAAATAACAACTAAGATACTTTCTGTAACGCATTTCTTAATAAACGCGCATTGATTCACGAAATCTTACCTTAACGTGATTGTAACACGTGCGGAAAAAGACCTGCCCATGCATTCGTGCTGTTATATTAATACAGATGCTGCTTACCGGACAATTCGTGTAACTTGTTATGACTTATTGCCGAAGAGTGCAGAACCAGATCGGTCTGCGAAGATGCCCTGGCAGATCTGGGTATATACTTGTCGGGACTGTCTTACGGTTTGTTTTCACATTACGCCGCTCTAATATCCCTGATCAATATCGTCGTATCTGCAACAGACGAGTTCCGAAAGCATTTACAAACCAATTGTTCACACAAATGGCGCGAGTACTTGGCTAAGTCTCCAGGAATCAGACATCAAGCGTGATTAATATAAGCTGCAAGCTTGTTTCGCAATCGATGTAGAATAAATAAGTTAAAACTAAACCAATTTATCTTAACTCTTTTACTGCCGAATTTGACAAAGTCGACAATTCAATGTTGAAAATTGGACGAATCCATTCAACAGAAAATTTTGAAAAATGTAATGTCTAAGTGGCAAACAATGCAGTTATCATGAGAGATACCTCGTCAAGAGCTGTCTTACCTTAATCTGCATTGTTTACAAAAAGCCTTTAAGTGCCGTTGGCAGCCGAATGATTAAATACTCTTTCTCAGAATCTTTGAACCACATGAACATAATATGTTTTACTTCATTAATTTGGAGGAACTTTATAATTGCACATCGAGTCCTGGATCGAGACGTTGCGATTCCCCATTAATCGTGCAATACATGCAATTCCAAACCGAATTAGACTCGTCTTGACAAGAGAGGATAAATTTAAAGATAAGAATTGTTGCGGTTATTGACATTGTTGGAATTGTTTACGCATGCCAATTACCCTGACAGCGATTCGACGAAAACATAATTAGAGAATTACTTGTTACGGAATGTCAACTAGGTTGTTATTGCAATACATTTCAAAATCGTTCCCGAAAGGATTGAATTTATAGTTGATATAAAATTTAAATGCATCCATTATCTCAGTCAATGTGTCGTTCATATTCCTTCCTATCTTTTCATTATTAGCACGCAGGATTTCTTGTGTCGTTAATTTAGGTTATACCCAGCGAAAGGTTATATATTTAGAACCGATCTCAAATCGTATTGCAACAAGATCACCTTAAATGTAGTCACGATGACTTGTCCCAATTGAAATGATATTACCACTGTACTTACTTACCGTCATCGTATACAGGGTTGTGGTCAAAGTACTCGCCTTATAATACTGAGTTCAGAGTTCGTTCCCCGGCCGGTCTCGTCACGCCAAAGACACAGACACAGACAGATATTATTTAAAAGTTTCCCTTCTTTGCGCCCGGGGTTTCGAGTTAAGCGTTAAGACTGACACTTCGATGTCAGGATAAATAATACAGGACATACCGATAATTTACCGAGGAAACACCGTGATGCTGAGTACGGCGTTAAACAGCACTCAAAACAAACACCGTGATGCTGAGTACGGCGTTACACAGCACTCAAAACAAACACCGTGATGCTGAGTACGGCGTTACACAGCACTCAAAACAAACACCGTGATGCTGAGTACGGCGTTAAACAGCACTCAAAACAAACACCGTGATGCTGAGTACGGCGTTAAACAGCACTCAAAACAAACACCGTGATGCTGAGTACGGCGTTAAACAGCACTCAAAACAAACACCGTGATGCTGAGTACGGCGTTACACAGCACTCAAAACAAACACCGTGATGCTGAGTACGGCGTTACACAGCACTCAAAACAAACACCGTGATGCTGAGTACGGCGTTACACAGCACTCAAAACAAACACCGTGATTCTGAGTACGGCGTTAAACAGCACTCAAAACAAACACCGTGATGCTGAGTACGGCGTTAAACAGCACTCAAAACAAACACCGTGATGCTGAGTACGGCGTTAAACAGCACTCAAAACAAACACCGTGATGCTGAGTACGGCGTTACACAGCACTCAAAACAAACACCGTGATGCTGAGTACGGCGTTACACAGCACTCAAAACAAACACCGTGATGCTGAGTACGGCGTTAAACAGCACTCAAAACAAACACCGTGATGCTGAGTACGGCGTTACACAGCACTCAAAACAAACACCGTGATGCTGAGTACGGCGTTAAACAGCACTCAAAACAAACACCGTGATGCTGAGTACGGCGTTAAACAGCACTCAAAACAAACACGTTGCAGCCTTATGGTTAATCCAGAGCTCTAAATATGGAGCATGTTTCATGATTTAAACTCATTAATCGACCTTCAAAAACTATGTTGTGGGTACTTACAATAATCGTCTCAAAACCTTTGTTGTCGGTACTCAAAAGAATCGTCTCAATGAAACGATTCTTTTGAGGACCCACAGCATAGGTTTTATTGAGTGCTAACAGAGATATCATGGAAGAAAGACCTGTTTACTCCTCCTTATCTAGTCCTCTGAACTGTCGGTTATTACGGTTAAAGACCTATCTGTACTTGCCCTCTGATTAATTATATAGGTGGCCTTGTCTGAAGACATTTGGTGTAACACCGAACACCCGCTGTGATACCTATATGGTGCCGAATTAACCTGTAGACGCTTCTGACGTGTGTGGATGGAGGAGAGAGAGAGATAAGGGAGAGGAGAGCGAGACAAGAGATGCTGAGATGAGAGAGGAGGAGCGAGAGAGAGATGAGACAGGATTGAGAGAGAGAGAGAGAGAGAGAGATAGAGAGAGGAGAGAGAGAGATAGAGAGAGGAGAGGGGAAGGTGGGATGAGAGGTGGATTGATCTGAGATTTGGAGAGAAGAGGAGTTGTTATACCCAGAGAGGATTATTGAGTGAAGAAGAGATATCATGGAGAAGACCTGATAGTCGTGAGTGGAGAGAGCGGAGACTGTCGATATTACGAGACGTAACTGAGGGTGAGAGAGAGAGAGATAGACATGAGAGGCTTGTAGAAGATGATTTGGAGTAAGACCGAAGACCGCTGAGAGTAGAGAGAGAGAGAGGAGAGAGAGAGAGAGAATTACCCCTCATGAACGCTTAGACTTGAGAGGATGGAGAGAGAGAGCGAGAAGAGAGAGAGAGAGAGATGAGAGAGATCGAGGAGAGAGAGAGAGAGACGATGAGAGAGAGTGAGAGAGAGAAAGAGAGGAGGAGAGGGGGAGAGGATGAGGTGAGTAGATGTGGAGGAGAGAGAAGAGAGAGATAGACGATGATGCGGGGTGAGATTGAGTGAGAGTGACGCGAGGACGGAGATGAAGGAGAGAGAGAGAGAGAGAGAGAGAGGTGAAGGGAGAGAGGATCGAGATGAGAGACCGAAGAGATTGGAGAATTGAATTGGTTGAGATGAGGTGTTGAGAGTGATGAAAGAGAGAGGAGGATGGAGGGATTAGTGATGAGAGATGAGCGAGAGAAGATGAGAAGATGAGAGATGAGAGTAGGAGATGGAAGGAGAGAGAGCGAGATATTGAGATTGAGGAGAGAGTGGAGGAGAGACGAGAGAGAGAAGAGAGATGGATGAGAGGAGAGGAGACGGAGAGGTTGATTGAGAGAGCTGAGGGAGAGTGGATAGAGGAGATTGAGACGAGAGTGGGAGAATGGAGTAGAAGGTTGAATGAGTTGGAGGATGAGGACGAGGGACGAGTGATAGAGAGAGAGAGAGTTATCGAGTTGAGTGAGTGATGAGTGAGATCGGAGGAGGGGAGAGTCGAGTTGAGAGAATGAGAGGGGGGAGGGAGAAGAGAGATAGGAGGGGTA
Organism: Serripes groenlandicus; assembly: GCA_031761405.1. Lineage (NCBI taxonomy): Eukaryota > Metazoa > Mollusca > Bivalvia > Cardiida > Cardiidae > Serripes > Serripes groenlandicus. Next base: position 93,032,243 of record JASEVX010000002.1, read on the forward strand.
GATGGAGAGAGTGAGAGAATGGGGGGAGAGCAGATGAGAGAGAGAGGGTGAGATGGAGAAGAGGAAGGATGAGAGAGAGAGAAAAGTGAGCGAGATGAGAGGGAGAGAGGAGAGAGAGACGGTGAGAGCGAGGGAGAGAGAGAGATGATTTGAGAGATGAGAATGAGGAGATGAGGGATGAGAGAAGTAAGAGTAGATAGTTTGTACGATAGTTGAAGAGGAGAGAGTAACGGAGCAGTAGAGAGAGAGTAATGAGATGCGAATTGGGAGTCGATTGATGGAGGAGAGTGGGAGGTGAGCGGAGAGATGAGGAGTGATTTTGAAGAGAATGAGATGTGACGAGATTCTGAGAGGAGTTGGGAGAAGAGAGAGCAGAGAGAAGAGTGATGAGACTGAAGAGAGTGATGACGAGAAAGGTGAGGAGAGAGATAGGGGAGAGAGGATTTATGCAGGGGGAACGAGAGGAGAATAAGTTTTGAGAGATAATGAGAGTGAGTGAGGAGAAGTGGGAGGGAGCTGAAGATATGAGCTGGAGGATTAGGAGGCGAGAGAGTGAGGAGATATGTGAGTCAGAGTGAGAATCGGGAAGAATAGATAGGAGGAGAGCATAGAGAGAGAGGAACCGATGATCGAGGGAGAGGAGAGGAGAGGAGAGTTAAGAGAAGAGAGCGGGATGAGTGGAGAGAGAGAGGATGAGAGAGAGAGAGGAGCGAGAGAGAGAGTGAGAGAAAGATGTAATTGCTTAGAGAGAGAGTGAAGGATGTGAGGGGGGGGAGAGAGAGTGAGAGATGATGAGAGAGAGAGGAGAGAGTAGGTAGAGGTGAGAAGCTGAAGAGTTGAATGTCGAGGAGATGGGGACGATGAGATGAGAGGAAGAGGTACGTGAGAGATTGAGATGATGGGAGATGATGAGAGAGAGATTTAAGCGGGAGAGAGTGAGGATGGAGAGAGAGAGAAGAGATGAGAGGTGAGAGATGAAGAGAGTTGTGGATATAGAGAATAAGGGATTGGATGAGGGACGGGAGAGGATAGAGAGGGCGAGGAGGAGGAGTTGAAGATGATGAGAGAGTAGAGGAGAGAGGAGGATTATGAAGGTGGAGATTGAGATGACGAGAGGGTGAGAGGAGTGGAGAGGGGAGAGGTAGAGAAGAGAACGAGTAGATGGGAGAATATGGAGAGATGCGGAGAGAGAGAGAGATGAGAGAGGAGAGGAGTGAGAGAAGAGGAGTTGATGAAGAAGGAAGAGAACGGGTGAGAGACGATGATGGAGGAGAGATGTGGTGAGAGAGGAGATAGACGACCGGAGACCGAGACGTTAGAGAGTAGAGAACAAGGGGGAAAGGGATGGTTGAGTGAAAGGTAGGATAAGACCTTGAGATATTGAGATGGAATAGATGAGCTTAGGGAGATTGAGAGATGAGATAATGAGATAAGGAGAGAGGAGGAGACTTGGAGATCGGACAGGAGAGAAGTAGTGAGTGTTGGAGAAGAGGATGAGAGACGGAGAGATCGATTGTGGAGAAGAGATAATGAGTAGTTGAGTTGGATGAGTGGTGAGAACTGACGAGAGATTCGAGTGATTATAGAGTTCAGGGACGAGAGATTTGGAGAGATGAGAGATGAGGGATTGGGTCGAGTGAGCGCGTGAAGATGAGATAGAGAGGTGAGAGGGATGATAGAGACGGAGACGAGGACGAGAGAGGAGAGGAGAGTTATGGAGGATAGAGAGGAGAGGGGGAGATGTAGAGAGAGAGGTTGCCTGACGGAGGAGAGGAGGAGGAAGGAGAGCGTGTGAGATGGGGGAGATGAGAGAGAGAGAGGAGAGAGAGGGAGATTTGAGAGATGATATGAGCTATGAGGGGAGGGGGGGGAAAGAGGTGATGATGGTAAATGAGGATGAGCGCCCCCGCGGAGAGAGATACTCGGACTGGAGTGAGGAAGAAAGAGAGAGGAGGAAGGAGAGAGAGGGGGTGAGAGAGAGAGAGATGAGGATGAGGTAGCGATGCTGGAGGAGATTTTAGAGAGAGAGAGAGGATTTGAGAGGGAAGAGGAGAGTGAGAGGAGAAGGAGGAAGAGAGAAGAGAGGTAGGGGCGAGAGTTCGATTAGATGATAGGTTGAGTGAGGACTGAGATTGGTGAGATGAATTGATGGAAGACAGGAGAGGGGAGATCTGAGAAGAGAGAGAGAGCATGAGGAGGAGGAGGAGAGCGAAGAGGGGTAGTAGAGGAGAGGAGAGGAGATTGAGGATGAGGCAGTATTTTGAGACGGAGGGGAGAGAGAGAGACAGAGATCTTGAAGAGAGAGGAGAGATAGAGAGGGAGCGAGTAGAGGAGACGAGAGAGAGAGATGAGAGAGAGAGAGAGAGAGAGAGAGAGAGAGAGAGAGAGAGAGAGAGAGAGAGAGAGAGAGAGAGAGAGAGAGAGAGAGAGAGAGAGAGAGAGAGAGAGAGCGAGAGAGAGAGAGAGAGAGAGAGAGGAGAATATAAAAATGAAAGTGAAGAGATGGCTTTGAGGTATTTCTTACCACGATGTTTCCAACCGTCTTTTACAGAGGTTTTAAATGGTATCTGGACACATTATCTATTATCAATAAGAAAGCGTGAATATCGAATGACTGCATTTGTCATTTGTTGAAACATTTATGGTATAAACAATGTTTAACAAGTGTAAGAGAAGCTTTGATAGATATATAATAGTATATAATGGACATCTAATATTTGATTAATTATCTAATTGATCTCTCAAACTGCGATGCATAGTAAATATATTTGGATAGATTTAAGGTTACTTTTTTGTTCACTGATAATAATTGTTTTTGTTATTGATTGCTGGCCATTCTAAAATATTAAGGTGTTAAATATTGTTTTCCTTTATCTCTATATACTGTACAGACTAAACGAAAGTGAAACTCATTTTCTATAGATTTTAAATTTCAAAATGTACATATTCTATTTTCTTTAACTATGTCTAATCTTCTTAATGCAATTCGAAAGCGTTTATTCTTAAAATTAGTAGGCCAATGTTGTTGTCCGTTATTCACACGTGAGATAAGAGAGGGATGTAGACAAGATTAGCGTGATGGACGTAGACAAGATTTTCACCGAGTTCAGTCATTGAGTCTACCGGGTAAGTCTAATTGATAACACGGCGCCAGTGTCTGATATAACTATTTCTTACTGTGCGTATAATAGGAAATGATCCGTCGACAGCTGTGCTGACCATAATTATCGGTTACATGAACCGATAGATATAGTCCTGCCCTTTCCCACATTACATAGGCTTTCTTAGGCTCTGCACAGATACTTCTTTGTAACTTTGGAGCAAAGTAGATTGAGAAATTGCCCGTAATGAGCATTCTTTTCTTTTGCCACAATGTTTCCATTTCATTTAATAAATGTTTTTATTAATAGAGAGTTTCTATATATTTTTTAAAAAAATGTTTTGAAACTCGTCTGCTGCATATCGAGGGCTTGGCGTGAAACAGGTGTAACTTTAAACCTATTTTGAAAATCCTGGTTTAGGGGCAATTTCGATCCTTTTGTAAACAATGCAAATTAGGTGCCATTGCTCAGAACGAGCATGGCACCTAAATTTCCATTGTTTACCAAGAAAAAATGATTTACGCTTATAAAGACTTTATGGCGAGGGATTAACCTTGGTAAAAAAATACCAATTTTAGTTACAACCGTTTCACGCCAAGCCCTCGATATTTTTGCTGTTTGTGAGAAAGGGTTATTTATTATCTCGCCCTATTCTGTAAGTGATACTCTCGGCAGCGTTTTGTTTAACAATTTATTGCATATGTATGGGACTGCTCGTTGGTAGTAGTATTGTTGAGCGTCCTCCTCAGGTTCGGAAGATCGTTGGTTTCGATCCCCGACAGGGTCATACCAATACTTTAACCCTTTCCCGCTTACGACAATTCTGCAGCAGACGACTTGAACATGGATTGTCAAAAAATAGAAAATCTCTATAACTGAATGGATAACCTATGACTAAAAGTGGAAAACATTGTGGTAAAAGAAGAAATTGCTCGTTTTGAGCAATTTCTTCTTTTGTCACAATTTTTTTTAAAGAGCCGTCTGCTGCAGAGGCGTCAGAGAGCGTCTATATGAGGGAAAGGCTTAAACATGGTAGAAATGGCTCTCCTTGGCACTCAGGATTATGGGGTTAGCATTACGACTGAGTCGCTGGTGTCAGAATAAATGACCGGTGGTACTGGTAACTTACCATGAAACGTCGGGGTCTATAACTGAACAAATTGAAAGCGATGTAAGCACCATATAAAGAAGAGAAAACAAACAGCATTTTTTAGCAGTTATTGGATACAAGACGTCTTTCGAAAAATACAGATCGAGATTAGAATTACCGCATATGCAGGATGTATCTTAGTCTAATGTTATCATAGATGTCATTAATGTTATGTAACGCAGGATGGTTAAATGAGTGAACCAATCTTTCCGTCCAGTGTAGTTCGAGATCAACCAGCAAGTCGCGTGCGTCTATAATAGAGCGTTTCTGGATACACGAAAAGGGAAAACATTGCTGCTTTCTGAGTATGATCTTCTTAGCCTATTGTATTGCAGTCCCGTCTCAAAATAAATTGTTATTTATATCAATTATATCTATGACTAATTCCTCACATATTTTTGAAACGAACAGGTCCAATAAAGAGCATTACAAATAATTGGCCAATATGAAACCTTTTGACATGTCGGCTTCAGGTACATAATTCCTGCTCTCTCCGATCTCTTCTTATGTTACCGGACCATTTATTACACTAGTCTATGACATACGGAATATTTTCTTCACACCTGTCTCGATGATAGGTAGGCTATTCCTGTTATTCTAGAAAGGTTTGATTTATGTAACTGACTGTTACAACATTAGCTTTGGCCGAGTTTTACATTGGTATCAAGTCATGCGAAAGTGGACGTTTTAACATTTTTCTTCATAGTTTGGTAACTTCGTACTCCAGAAATGTTTACGATGCGTTTGAGCTTATATTGCGAGCGGGGGAGAGTTTGGCAATGTTACACGGAGTTTCAGGCTAAATAAGGTCTAACTTTAAACGGTATATAGCTCCTTTTCCCGCACTATATTTCTTATTATTCACCAAACCCTATAATGTGGGTACTCAACAGAATCGTCTCACTGAAACGATTCTTTCGAGGACCCACAACATAGGGTTAGATGCTCAAATAAGGAGTTTAAGGCATGCTAAACGATCCTTAGCTGGAGCTCTGAGCCTATTTGAATATTCAAATGTTGCCAAGTTTCCAAGGATGGTTTTAATGTAGTTGCTGTTGTAGATTAAAACAAATAAGAAGTCACATATGTAGACCAGGTTAGGCCAGATCCTTGTTTCTATCGTACTCTTAGTCACCATGACGTAAACCACAACACGACTTGAGCTGTCCCGCGAGAAACCAACCGTGTGGGCTCTGCGTAATGTATCGACCCAGATCAGCCTAAGCATGCCACGCAGGCCTACCCGGATATACACTTTCCGCCTACTGTGGGATTTTCTGTTTCAGGAATCATTACTCTATACCTATATCCCCTGAGACGGAATGTGTCGGCCGGATCAGTCCTGCGCAGACTGCGCAGTCTGATCTGGGTCGATACATTACGCAGAGGCCATAATGTTGGTTTTCTCGCGGGCGGCTCACTTGTTAAACCAACAAATTGCAAATATATCAAACAAACAGCATGCACTATATCACTAGACAACAATCCGATATCTAATATAACGATATATACCTAATACAATGAGTCTACTTTCCAAAGGCACTGGTGAAAATGTAAGCACTTAACCTATGAAAACCCAGACGACAAGGTCAATGAGAAGGACCTCAAGGCTCCACGATATTTGAACAATACCCCTACTACAATTATGTTCCTCTAAATCATTGTTACATTAGACCGCGACACTCGGACGCTGTGTCAAGTAATCCAGCCGGAGTAACTACTACCATTATCCTGCTATACGGTTACACAGAGGTCCAGATAAGAGGGTATGCAGCTCTTATCCCCACAATATCTCATTTATTATCCAACAAACCCTATGCTGTGGGTACTCAAAAGAGTCGTCTCATTGAGACGCATTCTTTTGAGTACCCAAACCATAGGGTTAAGGGTCTTATAAGGATTTTAGAACAACACACCCCTTATCTAGAGCTATTGATAATACCTAACCATTCCAATAGTCACATTTATTTTGACGCACACACAGCAGATGTTTTTAACAGATTGAGGCAAAAGACAAATATATTCATGGCTGAGTGATTTCTCTTTTTGCGGCGATGTATTAAAAACGCTTCATCAGTTAGTATTGAACTTGATTATCCGTGTTGTTGCGAGATATATTTGTTTAAAGTCGTCTGTAGCAGATTTGTTTCCTTTTTATGCACTACTTTATCCCACATTAATTGTCCAACAATGATGACCAAGACCAGCATGGCCCGTCCGTACTGCCTCATTATGTGATTACTTCGCATCTCGTTTGTTAACTCCAACTGCCTGCCCCAGTATCTCTTTTTCAGATACAACGTAATTATTGCCGACTTTGAAAACATCTAGGCAAAACTATGGACAATCTTTGTAAATGAAATTAGCATTATTGAGTAGATTACTGACATTGTAGCAAAAACAAGAAAGTGCTCATTATTACAATTTTCTTTGCCACAATGATGTCAAATGTTGTCTCCTACGAAGGCCCAAACTATGTCTGTATGTGTGAGAAAGGGTTAAGATAAAACACAGTGGTTGAATTAATGGCGAATGTACAAGTTGGTGGAATTTAGCGGAGAAGATTTAAACGCATTGCAATTAGTTTGCAAGGGAATATACTTACGTACGATGAACCCCTTTAATTAACCCTTCCCTTCTACATTCAGCCGAGCACCGGTAGCTCAGTCGGTAGCGACGAGGGCTGTCAATAAAGGGCTTACCCCCGGAAACATTCCTTCCGACGTGTGATAAAAGTCACTGAGACAAAGCGTCATTTTCCATCTATGGCAGCCAATTGCTTGGAAGAAAGTATGTTGTGCCTCGTCCAAAGATTTAAACCTTACTAACTCAAAGACTGTTCAACATATTCAAATGAAACTTAGTACGCACCATACGCATGTAAAGACCAAATCACATAACTCTGCATTAAATAGCCCATAATTCAAAACCGTTCAACATTTTCGAATGAAACTTGGTACACATCTTACTCGAGTAAGTCTTTACTTAGTAATACGCCTTATTTGACAGACGACCGTTACTACCGTTCCCGAGGATGACGCCCTTACCACTTCACCACGTGGATGTATACAATTAATGAATTGTTTGTTAAAAATCGGACATTTTACTTAAGAAATATTTCTCCTATGTGTATTCTGTTTTCGTGTTCTCTTTGATAGAAGTTTATTTTTTTTTACAAGCATCATTAATTGAACAAAATGAAGAACGCAAATTGTTTCTAACCAAATAAGAGTGAACAAGCAAAACTGTCATTATTGTGTAATGTCTGAACAAACCCAGTTTTTCGTAAAGATAACACTTGTGCTGCAGTACAAGAAATACCTAGATATAATCTGTTTACGGACGTCAGTCCATTCACAGCACTTACTCACGTTAACTATCTAGGCGCTAATGTCGCAAAAGGTCTTGAATAACCGCAATCATTTATCGCCGTTCCTTCGTCCATTCGCTGAAAGGTTACATCAAAGTTAACCCATTCCCACATATAGACGCTTTTGAGCCCTCATAACGCTTTCTGACAGCAGACGGATTTTCAAAACATTGTGATAAAAAAGGAAAATTGCTCAAAACGATAGAGATACTTTATAGTTTTACCTAGATGTTTACAAAGTCGTCTGCTGCAGATTTGTTGTATGTGCGAAAGGTTAAACTTTGAAACAAAGTTAGGACTACTCGACCAATAATACTCAGTGCAGAGGTAGAGCGTCGGCCTCTCGTATCAAAGGTCCCTGGTTCGAGTCCGTGATGAGCGGGTCCTGACTTTGGGATTTTTCCACACAAACGGCGCCGAGTACTGGTGAAGTCTCCAGGAAGCAGACATCGAGCGTGATTAATCTAAGCCCAAGGCTTGTTTCGCAATCGATGTCAAATAAATAAGTTTAAACTATCTCGTTACTCGATGTTTAATTATTCTGTCGTTATGTTCAGTTCATATACATGCAATTTGCTATTTATAACAAAATGTCATTATGTCACCCTTTCCATAATTACGACAAATCTGCAGCAGACGACTTTTAAAACTCATCGTTAGAAGATGGTTAATCTCTTTAACCCCTTTAGCGCCGAATTGTTTAAAGTAGACTCTTCCATGTTCAAACTCGGACGACTCTATTTTCATGTTATAGGATTTTTGGAATATTTGATAACTCACAGCCAAACAATGCAGATTCAGGTGAGGACAGCTCGTTACGAGCTGACTCACCTGAATCTGTATTGTTTGCAAAAACATCAATATTGCCTTTGGCGCTGAAAGAGTTAAATAAAAGTTGAATAATGGAATAATGTTGAAAAAGATTGTGGCTAAGGGAGACATTGCTCATTGGGACAAATTTCACCTTCGATCAAAATGTTTTCAACGTCGTCTGCTGCAGGAGCGTTAGAAAGCGTTTGTATGTGGGAAAGGGTTTACGGACTGATACAGTTGATAAAAAACCCTGATAGAATCGTCGGCGAATCTCAGGAAATCAACTGAACTAAACGCACTGATGAGAAAGAAGCGATCGACTTTAATCACAAGGATAATGGCTTTGCCCAAAGTGGTTTCCTATACTGTAACAGATTCAGTCTCACTTCAAATAATTGATATGAGCTCCCGGGAGACGAACATTAAGGGTACGTATAGTCCGACTAGTGCAGACCGAGCACCTAAACCTGGACCTATACTTGACGCAAATTTACCATTAACTCTTTCAGGGCCAAGGCAATATTGAGGTTTTGCAAATAATACTGATTCATGTGAGTCAGCTCGTAACGAGCTGTCTCACCTGAAATCAGCATTGTTGCCTTTTAGTTATCAAAATAGTCCAAACTTTAATTACATGAGAAATGGAGACGCCCGTTTTGAACATGGAAGAGTCTACTTTAAACAATTCGGCGCTGAAAGAGTTAAATGACATTGACCACAAACAGTTTCATTTTGATAATTCAGTATATATGTACGAGACAGATATTTACCTATAGTGATCAGAACTCCACAAACAAACGCTATTTGAGCATCTGAAGCAGACGATGTATTAAAACATTTGACCAAAGGGGGAAATTTATAAAAATAGGTAATTTGTCCATTTGCCACAATCCGTTCTACCCTATTCAACCTTTAATGATATGTCCATTTATGGAGATTTTCACATTTAGCTTAGATGCTTTCACAGTCGTCTGCTTTTGATTTGTTGTATGTGGGAAAGGGTAAGGTTGGTAATCCTGGAACGCGGTTTTGTTATATAAGCAGAGCGGAACTGCTGTAATTGTTACATTTACTTGTATGAGTGTTTCTCAGATGACGTCGACGGAAGTGGCCATCATAGAACACTTTAGGAATACCACACGCTATCCTATAATCTGTGGGCATTTTCCCTTATTAATATACGCATTTGATTCCTCTGCAGCATACGATAGAAGTGTTTTGGTGTCTTTTGATTTAAAACCTAGGTTATATCTTTTGTTTGGAGACAAACCATATCTCGATAAGGCAACATTCGGGGTCAAGTATTACACGGGCACAACCATATCCGAAGCAAGATAACGTTTTGGCCATCAGTCACAAAACCAACCGTAATCTTGGAAGGTATATAATTTATTGATTAATTGGGGTTTAACGCTTTTTCAACAATTTGCCAGTCATATCACGGCGGCCAGTTCACCTACTCGTGTGTTTCCAGGCTATCTCACACCAGTACTCACACAACAATCTTTCCAAGCAGCTTGCTGGCTTTCCCAAATAGACTGTTAGCACATTGGTGGAAGACGCTTGTCACATTGACGTTTGTTTAACGTCGGAAAGATTGTGGCCGAGCTTGGGTTCGAACTCACATCCCCAGGATTGACAGCCCGCGACGCTACCGACTGAGCTACTTGGGCTAGGCTGCAAGGTATATAATATAGTGAGATATTTAGATTCTAACCGACACGATCCCGTTCTCTTAACCCCTAAATCTCTAAGTGATATGAAGACCCAAAAGCTTTTTATGGTAAAGAAACCTAGCAGTGTAGCCGCACAAGTATGAGCCAATACAATTTTGACCCTTTATTAAATGTAACACGCTTTTTCAAGCCTCTGCAGCAGACGACATTTGAACACATTGTGACAAATTGATAATAATGAACAAATTCTCCTTTTTTCAGTAATTACACTTTCATTTTTAGAGGATTACATATTTTGCCAAGATGATTTCACAAAGTCTGCGTCAGATTTGTTGTATGTGGGAAAGGGTTAAATGGTGCCAAACATTGAGAGCAATGAGAGGCAATGAGACCCCACATCGGGGGGGGGGGAGCCGTACCGTACACTTTAAACGTATAAAACTTATGGTCCTTTAACTTTTTCACCGGCCAAACGCAATTAAAGGCTTTTGCAAACAATGTAGAATCAGGAGAGACATTTCGTAACGAGCTGCCTCTCCCGAAATATGCACTGTTTGCCACTAAAGACATTAAAATGTACCAGATTTCCTGTTGGACGAAATTTGTAGTGGTCTGGAAGAGATCACGTTGTGAAATTCGGCAGCAAAGGACTAAATGGACAGCTTATGAGTGATTTCCTTCATGCTAAAATTGTAGAAAAAATGTAAATTAACTTTATTTTAAACAACTGGTGTGTCAAAATGGATCTGTTTCTTATCATTTCATACGGTCCAATATGTATATGATGTACGTCACTGAAATATGACGTGACGTATTTGAAATATGATTATACGTAGTTTAAAAATGAAGCTGTCGGCGTTTGTAATTGTGTTTTATGTGTAAATTATGTATTGAAATATAGAAAATGTCTAAGTTTTCTTAATTCTTCTTGGAAGTAGTGTAGGCATATAATAATTATGTTTCAGTAGCGACACATGCTTTGTATTGTCTACTCGAAGTATGGACACTTGACATCTCTCTTGACCATCGGTTCACGAGAAATAAAGTTGTTTCTAATATATATATGAGCAGCATCTAGATCATGATTATGTGGTATTAATGCATCCGCGAACTGTCCTATCCGTGACCTTCCACATGTAACTTGGTCCCAGATGCGTATTGACAAAAAAACCGGACTGCAGCCCATTAGTTTCACGCTATATGTATCTTTACGCGATCCATTACGGTCTGTTTAAAGGAAGGCAAAAAACAAAATTTAATTTTTTGTCTGATGTTTGGTTTGTAACGCCGCATTCATAATGTTTCTGTTATATCACGACGTTTCACTGTTTAAGTTACCAGTACTACTGAACCCTGTATGCAGTCACCCGCCAGTCAGGCCTTTATCGTAACCCGCCACACAGAGGACAAAGGAGGCCAGCCATTACTATCCATTACTGACGCACTCTGCAGCTGACGGGCGTTTGAAACATAGTGACAAAAGAAGAATTGCATAAAAACGTGCAATTTCTCCTGTTGCCGCAATGTTTTCCAATTTTTGTCCATAGGGTATCCATCAATTATAGGATATTTTCTATGTTTTGACAAAAATACGTTCAAATTCGGCTGCTGCAGATTGTCGTATGAGGGAATGGGTTAAGCAGACGGCGTGTTGAAAACATAGTGACAAAAGAAGAAATTGCACAGACGTGCAATTTCTCCTTTTGTCACAATGTTTCCACTTTAAGTCATAGGTTATCCAATCTGACAAATACGTTCAAAGTCGTCTGCTGCAGAATTGTCGTATGAGGGAAAGGTTTATAGTATGGTGTTTAACGCCGCTTTTAAACAACCTTTTCAGTATATCACGGTGTTTCATGGGCAGGGGCGTAGCCTACCCTTTAGGCACTGAGGCACGTGCATACACTTTTTTTTCTCAAAATGCCCCAAAATGCAGCTCGGCGTAAGACATATGCGTAATGTATCGACCAGGTCCCGCGCAGACTGATCCGCGCGCACATTCCGTCTTAAGGGATAGATGTATAGGATAGTTATTTCAGAAACAGAAAATCCACAGGAGGCGAAAAGTGTCTATCCGGATAGGACTGTGTGGCATGCTTAGGCTGATCCGGGTCGATACTTTACGCAGAGTCCACAATGTTAATTTTTCACGTCACGCCTACACATTGATTATTGCAAAGCTACGCCCTGGCTATATGGGTAAGTAGTCAGTACTACTCATCTATTTTATCCTGACACCAGCCAATCAGTTCTTATGCTAAACTACACATCCCGGAGCCCCCCCACCCTAGGGCAGTCTTTGGTATGACTTAGCCGGGGATCGAACCCGCGACCTCACGAATAGGCGGAGCTTTACTATTACACTACCGATGCGGTCGATTTAATTTAGATGACTGGTTAAAAGAATGAAATCGAATTGGTTGGTATTTCGATTGAATCTAAACACCTACGGAACATTTTAACACGACAGACATCGGAATCTCTCTTACAAATCTTACAAGCATGCGATTATTTGAGGCACCGGATTAATCTTGTATGTCAATATTTTAGATTAAATGTTACTGAACTCCGATTACTCAAGAAATTAATCTCGATAAAGGTTCGCTTCAAGAGCTTCCGCCATGCTATCTTTATCGTGAGACGTGCAATATTGTTAAACGTCTTACACGTGATGAATCTTTATTGGCCAATTAGTTTTAAATCTTCATTATGTATAATAAATCTCGCGAATGCATCGGAACGGGTAACACTTTCCCCACATGCAACCACAATTCAACCGCATCTGCTGCAGACAACTTTTGAAAAACTTTTGGTAATAGGAGAATTTGCTATGATAAGCGATTCTGCTTTCGCCACAAGGATTTCAACCATAATCATGTAGTTATAATTATGGTGTCTTCCCGATTTGTCCCACATATTGACATGCTTTTTACCTTTAATGCGGAGGGGTGAGAGGGGTTAGGAAAAGGTGAGAATACAGTCCGGTTATTTTCACTATTTCTATACATTGTTCAATAAATTGCACAAGGATTATTTACTGATTGCAAAAACATTTTATCTATTGAAGTAATTTAAATATTTGACTGCGGGTTTTCTCCATTCATTCGTTTGCCCAAACATGCATCATCTAGTATATTCTATGTTTTCCGACAAAAAAACGCGATTATAATTAATACTTTAAATTTAAATTTTTACTGTTTTATACTTTTGCTTTTGTTGAATTAAAACTTTTAGGAAAGTTATTTTATTGTTTTCCAAAAAATCCAAAAAGTGGGACAATCGGGATTAAACCATAATTATTACATGCATAGATGATTTCCATATTGTTGCCTAGTCATTTTAAAATTCGTCTGCTGCAGATCACACCATAAATAATACTAGCGTAAGTAATACTTGGAAAAACAACATTTTGGGGACTGCGTAAGTATCGATCCGGAACAGTCTAAGCATGCCACGCAGGCTTATCCGGATAGACACTTTTCGCCTCCTTTGGATTTTTGTCAGGAATTTAACTCTATTCCCTATATCCATGAAACGGAATGAGTCGACCCAGACCAAACTGCGCGGACTGCGCAGGCTGATCTGTGTCGATACATACGCAGAGGCCATAATGTTGTATTCTCGCGGGACGCTTAATACGAAAAAACCCCATGAATGGGTTTTTTTCGCTATAGTTAACAGGTGTGAGAATTATTTTTTTTTTTTTTTTTTTCAATAACCCATGAGCTTTCTGAATGAAACTGAAAAAGTCAATGGGGGCCGCCATTTTGGATAATTAAAAAGGCAGACGTAAAACACAGATTGAAAATTATTGTCGTTCTTTTTAATCATTTTTTTTTTATATCGGTATTTTGGGTATGTTTAAATGAGCAGAAAAACACGGATTGAAAATTATTGTCGTCCTTTTTAATCATTTTTGTTAAAATTGGTATATTGGGTATGTATAAAATGGCGGAAAAACAACACGGATTGAAAATTATAGTCGTCTTTTAATAATTTTTTTTAAATCGATTTTAAGAT